>JASGCC010000132.1:0-53208 GCA_030067915.1 Hydractinia echinata
CAAAAAGAGAGAGATCATAGAAAGGGTGTCTTCTTTATGGATTGTTTTAGCTGCTCACAGCCGGTTAATACGCATAACAATAAAAGCCTGAGAACAAAGTTGGGATTTATTTATTGATGATAAAGTAGAATTTAACCCTGAAGCTACCTAGTCTGTAAAAGTTAGCCAGTATTAGGCGCTTAGCCAAAATTTGGCCACTTTTTACGGCCTGTTTTGTTTTTCTGCTAAGGTATAATACACGAACGACAGTTATGTCTACGTTGGAAGCTAAGAAAATGATATGGGACTTCTTTTAGGAGAGAGTTACTGCCGCTGAGAAGTACGCCAAGTGCGCAGTTGTAACGTCCTTACTGACAGAACGATGTGTTTCTCTCTTTACGCTCCAATCACATACACTCGTAGCAAAATGTAAACGTGTTTTGTGTCGATCTCAGAAATTCAAATTTTAAATTCAAATACAGTTTGAAGCATTCCAGTACATCACATTTAATTAAAATGGTTTAAAGTCAACCGTTTTTACAAAAGCACTTCCTATAAATTGAGGACATAGTCAGTCTGAGCATGGATGTACGGTCTGAGTGAAAAGTTCAGCTTCAGGACACAAGACAGAATGTAGAAAAAATTCTGTTCTACAACATTTGTTGTGCAGCATCAAGTTGTAGCATTGTTGTAAAACACTAATTAGTCGTGACCCTTGTTGGACCGTTATACAACAATTTTAGTTTTTATGGAAACCGAAATTACTACCACTAATGAAGTCATTGCCTCGCCCATTAATACATATAAATCAAACAAAGTCACCAGGGATCATAACGTTTTCTTCATCGCTTTGGAACCCGCCCGGAATTAATATTGATCAAAAAGTTAATTTGGAATTAGTATTTCTCTTTTTTTACCACGAGAATAGAAAACTTCTGATTGACATAAAAGCGAAAATAAATTCCGAGCAAAAAAAACTTTACATCTCTTAGCACCTAAAACCATTTACATCGTCAACCGCGTGAAAACATTCTTAGCGCCGACTACGTAAAAACATTCACAACGATGACCACCTGAAAACATTTGCATCGCTGACCATCTGAAAACATTTGCATCGCTGACCGCCTGAAAACATTCGCGACGCCCACCTAAAAATATTTGCATCGCTGACTGCCTGAAAACATTTTTTTAGCGCCGACCGCCTTAAAACATTTGCAGCGCTGTCTGCAGTTATCTTTGATTAGTCTAAAAACTATTTTTAAGTACGCGTATTTTTATTAAGCATCTAGTTTGTCAGCAACTTTATTACCTGGCTGATACAAAAACCGGTTAGTATGAAAAATCAACAAAATTTGTCCAGTATAAGAAATATCTAATGGGATCAACAACTTCTTATTTCTCGAGATTAAGGAAATTGGTATTGGCAAAGTGCTTGGAGGGCAACCTTGTCTCCAGGGCTTTTTGTCTCCCACCAGCGCTGCGCCTATTGATAGGTCTGACAAATGTTCGTCACGCCGTTCGATATGCAAAAACAGACAACAGGTACGGGGATCGAGGTTGCTTAGGAAGCACCAAACATTGTCAGGTCAGGGTGGTCACATTTTTTTTCCAAGAAAAGGAGTTTAGAGGATTTTAAAGGAGATTTTGCACCGAATTTAGAGAAGTTTTTTCGCAAAAAATGAAAAATTTTGAAGAAATATAGAGGATTTTAGAGGATCAACAGCAAACTTTTTTTTTTCTTTCCTAGGTTTTAAAAGCTTATCAATTTCTGAGATCAATAACAAATATGTTTAGGAAAGTATTACTTTTAGGATAAATGATTAAAAAACAATTGAAATAAAGCTTTTGATGAGGGACGTATTGCTAACATGAAAGATAGAACTAACAGTTTATATCACTATAACAAATGTAAAATCCCTGTACCATAATAGAAATAGGTCAGTCACAAAACTTAAACGAAATCTAACATAAACTAGACCAACTATCTTGAGGAGTTTGTATCTAGCATCATTTGAAATCAAAAACAAAATCAAAACGAAATCTGACATAAATGACTACCATCAATTAAACTTGGACAGCACTGAGAATCGTAAATTTAGTTCTTTTGAGGTTATAATGGTGGGCTTTGCTACGATCCAAAGAACTAAAACAATCGTCACCAGCTGATGCTTTACCTAAAAACTCCTTGTCTGTGTCATTAAAAGCGAACCTGCAGATCCATTTTTTGGAAATTTTATTATAAGATTCATTAAATAATGTGGTGTAATAAGGGACTTCTTTCAATTTATTTAACAGTATTTCTATAACAAAAGATGACATGACATAAAATGTAACAACATTTTGTTTTTCCACAAGTGAATTTTACTATATAGAACAGAACAGCTTACCTTTCGATTCTGATGTTTCTGAAAGTTTGCATTTTGAAACTTTTAATGACCAAATTATCTCTGCAATTAGTAGTATCTGATCTCTTGATACTGTATTAATTAAATTGGTATGCTTTTGAACTATTTTTTGTTTTGCTGGACTAGTGACTTCAGAAGGCTGTTTAACAAAACTTATTTTATTGCTACCAATTAAACATCTTTCTATATGTTTCTTTCCTTTAGCATGCTGCCTTATACTCTTAATTATGTTTGCAATACTAAACGACTTGTATCAAACGTTATAAACCAAGATTTAAATTCCGCTACAATGAGTCACGAGTCTTGAAATTTACTTTTGTATTTAGGCAATATTTCATTACTTTTCTAAACAAAACAAATAACTTCCTAATGGTAGACATATCAGATAATAACTACATGGAAACCAATTTCTAGATTAAAAGTAGTCTCAATTGTCTCTAATAATGATATGTAGACAAGAATAAGTAAAAACTGACACTTTCGAAACAAACAGAAATTTAAGCTATGCAAAACAGTTAGAATATTTCTTTATCTGGCAAAGAAAAATAACACGTAAAACTATCAAACTATTATTAGTGTTACTGAAATAGAAGAGTTAAAGAGGAGATTTGGTCCCATTTTCAACTTCTAAGAGGATGTAGAGGACTTTAGAGGTTTTTTAAAAAACACGACTTAAGAGGATTTTTGAGGAGGCGTGGGTGTATTTTTACTGATAAAAAAGGGGCCATTCCTTTTGCTATCATAGTCGTTCGTTTGGTGGGTCTACCCTGCAAATTTTTTTCTAAATTTATATTTTGTCAGCCAGTCAGTAAGAAATTGTCACCAAAGCCCCTGTATCAAACATTTACTGGCAGATATCAAAAAGGGTGCTAATGAAACACAAACATGGTAAACGTGTTTTTAAAACCCCTAAACCCAGCTCGGGTTTAATCACAACTGCATTTAAAAAAGGTCTTTTTTCTTGTTCACAATTTTTAATAAGATATTAAATTAAAACTATTTTTACATAGGATTATCCGAGACATTTTTTCCGTAGAGGTAAACAAAATTTACAACAAACACAGCGATAGAAGATTAAAAGAAAGGTTAGGCAATGGGACAGAAGTTTGTTTCGACACAAACCTGAAAATATCTTACATGTTAGTTCCGTTTGTTAAAATAGTAGGGTTTAAAAATAAAAATCAACAAGTTTACAAATAGCCAAGTTTTAAAAATATCTCATAACTTCCGTTTGAAATAGTCGGGGTTTAAAAATAACTAATATTTACTTTCTCGAAATAACCACACAAACAGCTTTCAGCATACTGGTGATATATACAGTTCCCTTTTTCTTCCCCTTGTCTGACAGGTGTCATTCAAAATACTTCAACGTGCACAAAAACAAACAGGGTAAAAAAAGCCCAGGGTTTTTATTTCCCCGCTTGACTGCGTAGCATTTTGTATATTCTGTCTTTAATGAAATCTTTGCCTTTAGGCGCGTACATTTGTTTGCTTTTGTCCAGTCTAAAGAGAGTTTGAATATGTCATGACAGTTGTGAATGCAAGAGATAATCCAGCAAAACATAAACGCTATAGCGCAAAATGCTCTCAAGCATTTTTGTTAGCGCGTGTACACTTAGACAAAATCTCTTGTGCAAAACAACAAAAAATAATCGTAAGTTTTTTTGCTATAGCAGAAAATGCAGTCAAATGGAAACGAGGCTTGAGTTCGTTTACCAGGGTGGCCACACAACTAATTTTTCTGACAATTTCCTGACATTTTTTGGACTAAAAGCCTGACATTTCACTCATTTTCCCAGCTATTTCTGAGCTGTTACGAATGTTCTCCAATCATATGGATAAAATAAATACACTGTAAAAAAATTAATTTTTGGCAGTACCTGAAATTCCTGACAATGTTTAGACGGTTTAGACGGAAAAAAATGAGTTAACATAATACAACAACTTACACTAAACAACTCAAATCTGTTAAAGAGTCAATGAAGTCGAAGAGTTGACTGATGTCGTATGTGATTGATGTACTGTTCGGATACGTTCGCTTCAAATGCTCTTCGAATATTTTACATACTCCTGAAAATTGTTTAAAAAGGTAAATGATAAAACATTGGATTCCAATTAAACATAAACAAATTAAACCAATTATAAGCATATATAGGGTAAGGTTCCTGAAAGTTTAGGCATATCATAAAAATTTTCCAAACAAAAACGTTTTACAACCGTACATAAAAAAGATACAAAAGGAACAAAACATCAAAAACAAATGTTTTAACAAACATAACAGAATGAAAGGAAGAAAAAAAGCAAATCGTGGATGGTTTCGAAGTAAACTATGCTTATTTAAAAAAATGTGTAATCGTACTGTTAAACTTTCGAAAACAAATTGTGCATATTGACATTTTGAAACAAAGACATTCAGCAACACAGACAAGATAGTGATCAAGACAATAATTGAAACACATCACTCCAATTCAAACACCTGTTTGTAACACTCCTACATGTTACTTCAAAATATCTGTGTACGCACAATGTAATTCTGACCACTAGTTTAAAAAAACACTAAAAATAACATTTACTTTGGTCATAAAACCATAATAAGAGACTATATCCAAAATACAATTCCATGCTTTTAATTTAGCATTATTCAGAAGCTACTAATAGTTGATTGGCATGCCCCTAAACAGCAATAATAAACAAGCACAAGACCGCATGGTCTTTTACGTCCCTAGCGTTTTCAAAAAACTGGATAGGGGTTATTTCTATGATTATAAGTGCAATAAAAATGGTTTTCGATTTCAAAACTCCTGTTTAAATTGGCTCACAGACAGACAGGAGTATTATAATAAAGATAAGTGAACCTACCTTCCATACATTCTGTTACAGTTTCAAAATCTGAGTATGTTCTAGTTTCAAGTTTATTGCTTGGTTGGACCAACAAGATGGTGTGTTCAGTCTAAGATGGAGAACAAAAAAATAATCAAGTGGTATGGTAACAAATTAAGGAATTCGTGTCTTCTTTTCTCTTAGTTTAAAGAAGGTTCCAGAAAAACATGGCCTATGGGCCACGGTCTACCCTAAAAATGATATTCATCAATTTTTTTCCACGCCTGCTGTGCGTAGAATATAATGCATAGAAGAGTTTTGTTTCTTCTCTGTAGGAGATTCTTTCTACACCCTGCATCTCTTCGCCTATACACGCATGTTCTATTCCTATTTTCAGGAATAAGACCAACTATTTTTTGTGTCTGATGATGATGATTGTCCTTTTTTGAAATTGATATTTGCGCAGATGTTTTTACTCATAATCCGGATGTTTTCCACAGGCCTTCTTCTTAAACATTCTTGTGTTTAGGGGGAACCCCCATTGTATTTTTCATTGTTACTATTTATTTTACGGGAATATCATGCTCAGTTATTCAACAACACATGCATGTTGTAACATAGTAATGGTGACATTAAAATTTCATTCCTATTTTTGTTGGTTTTTAATTTAAAACTAGCACACAAAAACATATGAAACACTCAACCCATGAGAGTGAACCCAAGATACAGTAGATTCTGTAAGTTAAACTTCAATGCTTTATACTTTAAACACATTTGGATTTGGATAAGGGTGTTTTGCTGGGTTAATTTGCTTACAAATTGTTAGTGCATTTTGTTGCACATGGAAGCATGGCCACACTTCAGAAAAAGCAGACCCATATTGGGGAATGCTAATTGCCATACACCCTAAATCATTGACTTTTCAAGGATACAAGATCTTCTATTTTCAACAACAATTTTCATCAACTTAAATTTATTTATTATATAATTGGATAACTGCAGTGGTCTGTCGTTTATGTTTTCCACTGTATATAAACGTGAACATATTCATTGTTCTTGACACAAAATCAATTAATCTACATCGTGCTGTAACTTGTCTATTGGTATCAGGAAAAATATAATACAGCCAAGGTTTCAGGGTATGATAGAATAAATCAACCATACTACATGGGTAAACATGGAAAGAATGTGAATTAATAGAGCCTGATTATGAAAGATTGTTTCATTTTGAAGCTCTTTATCCCTGTTAAGAACGCTGATTATAAACTATGTCTGATTTTGAGTAAAAAAAAAAAAAAACATGGCTACCAAGCGATAATTTGTTGCTGTTTGGTTTTTCTGTTCGTGGTTATTTTTCGTTGCAGATTTTGGATTTATATTTTAGGAGTATGGGAACTTTTATAGTCTAGAAGTTAGGTCGTTGGCGAGTTGCTACTATTGCCAGTATTCAATTAAAAATGTCACTCTCCATCTCTGAGGCTGTGCATATTTAAAATATTCACGTGTAATGTTGAATGGGAATACGGAAACGTATAATAAATAAAGATACCAATTGTTTAAGTGTATATATTTTTAGAAATTTCATAATTAGTTAGTGGGAGAAAAACAATAATAAGAAAAGCCTTAGTCAACACTGATAAGCAACCATAAATTTTCTGTAATAAATTATGAATGTAGGATAAACAAATAATATATTGTAATGTCTGAAACGTATTTTGAGTGATGTTATGTGTACTTTCAATACATCTAATACCTATTCTCATATTCTCAATACAGTAAACAGTGTAGAAGTAACATTTTTAAGTCTTGTGGCGTTATTAAGTATATAATATAGTTGGTGATAGCTAGCTAACCAAAATATTTTTTAAGAAGGACAATGATAAACGCTACGAGAATAAACAGCATGGTTTTTTTAAATTAAATAAGTTTAGTAAATACAGTAAGAAATAGCCAGAGAATGTTATACCTAGGACTACACATTTTACTACTGATGAAAAAACAACGCAACAGAAATAAGAACACCCTAACCCTATAAATAAGAACAATCCAGAGGGCATTTTTTCCTTGTGACAGTTTGTGCAAAATAATATTCATGCTGGATTATACTTATTTAGCAACATAAACACAAATTTTAGAGAAATTAAAACAAAGATATTTTCTCACTATTCAAAACAAAATTAGAAATAAAATTAGGCTGAAAAATACTTAATAATATATAAATAAAAAATCGAAGTTGCAGCTTATAATGTTAGAACTATACAGAAAACAAATATATAAGACAATAAGAGGGTGCTGATAAGCCGTAAACGCCTGCATATATAATGACAAGTTCGGGCGACTTTTCGAAATTAAATTGGAGGTTGTCCTCTGAAACCGCCTGCACTTTCCTGAAATCACCCAGAGCATTCCGGAAATGCAATTCCTTGTAACATACCATGCGGACGATAGTTGGAAGAAGGCGTTTGAAGTGAAAGGAGTTAATAAAGTTTATATATAAGTTATTTATCAAGTAAATTTTATCAAAAACCATCAAAAACAGTAATTTTAAGAACTTCGCTACCACATAGTATATAAGTTTATTTTAATTTTTATAGTTTTTGAACCATTAGTTTCTGTTTTTCTTTTTTTTTCAGGCATTGTTCGGGTCTATGCAGGTTTTTTCGGGCGAATACTCTAACTTTTTCAAAATGCCAAACTCCCCTGAAAACGCCCGCACTTTTTACGGCATATGCAGCTTATCGACACTCTCATAATATAATTCCATAACAGTTCCAGATTTTTTACAAATTAATTCTAGAAACAGTTTGCTTTGGTATTGTTGCCTGCCTTGCCTATGCACTGATTTGTCTTGCTGGTTCCTTTTCCTTGTTGCCTTGCCGTTTCCCTTGCTTCCCCAAAGTGCCTTAGTGAAGTTAAAATCGTTTGATTGGACAAAATATATAACACATGGGAACTTAGTTTCTATACGTTTTAACCAAAGTAGCGTCCACAATATTTTGCTTGTGTACCTAGGGGACCCTTCCTTCCGCTCTGCAACCCTTTATATATTCATGGTACTCGCGGGCCAGTTTTCAATCACAGCCAGCATTCAATCACGGGCAAGTATTCAGACTAAGCAGCCATTATGAAATGGTGTACACAGATTTCTACTGTGAGTGTTTGACCATGAAAATTCCTTGTCGTACACCAGAGGAGAGCACGACATCAGAGTAACTTGTCTGCAAGAATTGATTGTCTACATGATGGCCTTTGGTGCTCCTGCTGCCCCAGTTTCTGATTTTTCTGAATTCCTTGGATGCCGTAGATTAGTGGTTATAGCTCTCGTACTCTGTGCGGGAGACCGGGGTTCGATTCCTCTTGACGGCGATTCAACATGGGCGAGTGAATGTTACCATAGCCCCGGGTTAACCCAAGCCATGTGAGGGAAATTGGGGAGATGGCACACTGTGAGGGAAATTGGGGAGATGGCACACTGTGTGGGCCGTTGGATGTTGCCGGGAGTTGTCTAGTAGAGCGCGGGCCCTAATTGGGTCTGCGTAGCTCAAAATGAGCATTAAATACTCCAGGACTCTCCATCTATGCCATGGCCCCTCCTGGAAATAATAGACAGGGTATATCCCTCGATATTTTTGTGAGGCTAGCCATGTAAAATATGCACATCTATGCTTGCAATACTAGATACTGTAGCTAAATAAATTGATCTATTTTGTAAAAGTTCTAAAATCACCACAAACTAACAACACATACCATAATAAATCAACGAGGAAAGAAAGCAAGTGACTTGATTTCACAAACTAACTTCTCTGTCTTTTCTTTTAACTGGCTGCTCTGTTGTAAATCTTCGCTCTTACTTTATGTAGTGATACACAAAACATTTAGCTGGGTCCTCCGATTGCAAAGACGGCGATGATGACGTCATTTTTATTAGGAGCCGTGGAGAGAACGGCGAGCGAAGGGCAGCATTTTTTCACGGACAATAATAGAAATAGCATATATTATAATAAAATATCAAAACGTGATACAATAACATGACATGACACAACAGTTCACATAACAAAAACGAACATAATCAATATCGAATTAAACGTTAGATAAGGCATCTAGAGCAATGTTGTGGCAGTCAACTTGTTCAAAATGTTGCGACGTTTTTCGCTCTCCTCTAAGTGCACTCACTGCGGCACGAATGAGTGAAAATTGAATTTTTTTTCTAATCCATGCTACTGTTTCGGATGTTCTTGTTTTTGTTTTTAGTGCGATCTTTTCTGCCAGTTTGCTAACGAATATCGAAGCCTCTCGAGCCATTCCACCAGAAACGCCGAAAATCAACGGTGTGAAAGTACCGTGATCAACCATCAGAATTCTCTCATTATATTTCCTCTTCTTCTCCTTTTCCAGAGTACAAAACGTCGACGAAACGGACTTGGTTTGATATGTCTGAGCTGTTAGGTTTGTAACCTTTACGTCAAAAAATGCTCTTCTGTATCTTTGCCAGAATCCGACTGCGCTAACATCTGCTCTTGCCCCTTCAGATTTAACTGCACTTCTCCTAAAATCCATTGATTCTTGGGCAGCAGAAAGAAGTTGAGGTTCAGTTTGAACGTCATTGCAGCATTCGTTTAGCAAATTTGCAAGGATGTCTCTTAAATGATTGTGACGGGCAATTACATAGCCACCCAGATGACAATTTAAGGCATGTTGTAGCTTGAATTTAGCTTTACATGCACAAAACAGAGGAACATGTTGAAGTTCCCAATTGTACCGCAAGTAGAGCAAATCCACAAATTCTTGCTTGTTGAGTGCATATCTTTCTTCTTTTAAGGGTAAAGTCGAAAGCCAGATTGAAGCACCTGGAAGACGAGAGATTTCATTTGCTTTTTTTTCAATGGGATTCATCTTTTCACGAAGTTCGTTTAATTTTTTTGCATTGTGCGATGATAATTCGGATTTTAATTTTGCAAATATTTCTTTTGTCTTCGGGTTGTTTGTCAGAAGTTCAATCTGGTTATTTACACGCTTCATCTGAAATTCGCAAATCTTTGATGAGTTTGAAAACTCCCATTCTGCTAATTCAGTAACATCTATAATTCCTAATCCACCCATCTTGATCGGAAGAGAAAAGAGACGTCTTTCATCTAAACTACATTGACGGCCATTACACAGCGCTGGTATAAAGACGGGCAGCATTTTTCAATTTTTTTCATCAAAATAAAAAGGTTAAAAACTGCATTGTCGACCTCAGAGGTCTTTGAAAGAGCTCTGGGGAAGAGAATGTGGAACTGTTAAAATTCGCGCATTACATTTTTAATTGTCAATTTCTATTTGACAGCTTTTTGACGGCAAAATGAGGTGTAAGATGAAAAGACTGCATGACTATTTACTGCGCCATTTTATATTATGAACCAGATACGTATGGATACTACTGTAAGTCTATGCTTGTACTTCTATGTCTGTAGATCCTTTTATCTGTAATTTTAATATGGTTGTATGCTATTTTTAGCGACAAAAGAGGTTTTATGGGATAAGGCAATTTTGTGTTCGTACTTATCTTTAGACAGTTTCATTAACTTTTTTGTGTTGTAATTCTTCTGTTATAAGCAACTTACGCAAACCTGTTTGATTGTGGAATTAGCAATTAGTTTAGGAGGTTATTAGCAAAATTAATGTTGTGCGACCCGGCAGTGCTTTTTCGAGTGGTAGAAAAAAATAATTAAAACCTCCTGAGACCTCCTGCCGTCAGAAGTAAACACAAATAGTCAATGCATGTACTGGCTCTTAAATAAATTTGAAAAATATTATTATGACATTTTAATTTCGCTAAAATGGACGAATATCAAACAATGTTTGCACGAATATGAAGACAATCAAATAAATATCATTTTCCGCTCAAAATGTTCTGGATTTTCAGGAAGACCTAGTTTTTCAGGAAAGCCTTGTCGGTTGGGTTTTTTGTATCAAAGCACCGTCGGATTATAAAAAACCTAAAAGGCGTTGGGAGAACGGGGTTAGGCCTACAAAGAATTCTTACATTACGCTGCACAGTCCAATCATTCAAATGCTGTGTGCATGCATTCTCTCGTCCCCAGAGCTTTTTGAGATTAAAACCTCGAAAGTACTACTTTCGAGTTTATCTCAAAGAGCTCTGGGATCAAGAATGGTGTGCATGGTGGTTTAGTCACTTGGTTAAAAATCATAATTAATATGCCGGAGATTTGTTGTTTATATGGTGTACGCCAGGAAAATTATGTACTTAAAGTGAAACGCAGTAACAACGAAGCGGAAACAAAGACGCTATACAACAATCATTTGAAATTCCAACCGTTCACACAGAAGCGGTGCGCAATACAAATATAAGGTGGTGCCACGCAATTGTTTGGTTGTTGTGGAGGTTATTCTCCCAAATAAGGCCAAAATTCGCACAGTCCACGAAAATTAATCAATTTTAGGCAGCAATGTTATTGGACTAAAAAAGTATCCCTCAAGCAAGTAGCTACTTTATGCTCCAGTTGACCTTAGGCAGCTCACACCTTTGTGTTGGGAAACTTTGTTAAAATTTTGTCATTTATTCAGAATCACGTAAACGACAACTACACATCTTTTTTTTTTAATGGATGTAAAACAGTGAATAAGTAGGAAAGAGCAGCTATTCTGGCAAAAACCAACTTTTTTATAAAAGAAACGTATTTTGATGAGAAATAAGTGACATTGGAAAGACAACGCAAACGTAAAACAAGTTCTTATTGGATCATAGGACAGGAAGCCTCGCCGGTGTCGGCATCCTCAACAACGTTGTCAATACCTTTCGCTGATCTTTCTACTCCTTTAAATACATTGAATTTTCGACTTCTTTATCGAAAAAATAATCTGTCAATCGTGATAAAGAGAAGTAATCACCGCGTCCCATCTCTCCCCGATATAGTGGATAAAAATACCATCGCGTCCCATCTCTCCCCGATATTGTGGATGAAAATACCATCGCGTCCCATCTCTCCCCGATATTGTGGATGAAAATACCATCGCGTCCCATCTCTCCCCGATATTGTGGATGAAAATACCACGTTCAATCGGTACACAACTCGCTTATTTTATTAAATTGTTTCTGTTGAATTGTTTCTTCTCTTGTTTATTAGCTTGAAAAGAATTGCGTTGCCATTCTCGTCCCCAGAGCTCCTTAAGATAAACCTTCGATATTTAATGTCTATGGAATCCTTTTCTGACATTATTAGAGTAAATATTTAATTAATAGAGGTATCTATAGGATAACTCTATTATTATGATTTGAGTATTCCATAAATTTCCCGTTACTACTTTTCACATCCCACCCTAGTCTTGCACAATCTGTTTTGTTTGCAGTATTTTCTTCTAACGTTTTACCGCCATGTCACACACACACAGGTAAAAATCTGGCGCTTCGAATCCGACCCTGGAACACTATTCCGACGCTTGAAAATAACGCCGACCTTTTTATTGTGGATCAGATATCAAGTAAGCGCCAGATAAATGTTTGTCTTGATGACCTTATTTATAAAATTAACCGAGACAACGCACAATGTTTTATAATTTTTGCATTGAATGTTGTTTTTAATATCACTTCCTATTTCCTGAGAAAGTACTTAAGTTTTAACACTGAAAGAAACCGAAGATGAATTGGCATTTCTTTCTACTATATTTTAAAGAAGTTGTTGTTAGGTGAAATGGATTTAATATTTTTATGCATCAACTTTCTGGTCAATATCAATGCTGTGTTGTTGTTTTAGTTTAGCTAGCTAAAGAGAGCTTAGCTAATGTCACTCTGTTTTAGACATGTAAAATCTGACACAATCCATGCAAGTCACACACATTTAAGAGCAACCTAACATTTACATGTATTCTTACACATCTTTTCAATGATCCACTCTCTCCTAGTCTGTCTTTTATAATGTTGTATAGCTAGCTAACAACAGCTATTTCTAGTTTATTTTTAATTTTGTTTGCTCTTTACTCAGCATTTATTATTCTTATGACATTTCCCAGAGTTTTATGTAGCAATTGTTTAAGTCGGGAAGAGTAGAACAACTTTTTTTAAGGTTAGTAATTACAATAGTGATTGATTAAACACCGTCCAGAATGGGGAAAAAGCTATCCTTGACTCAGTTTTGTTAAAAATGATAAATTTTCAGCTTATTGTAAAATTTGTGTTAAAGCATTCAAAATTGACAACAGTGGGTTATCTCAAGTATAAAATCACATGCAAAGTGTCATGCATCTGAGTCAAAAAAAGATCTTATCAACCGGAGGGAATTTACAACTAGTTCCGAAGATGGCAAGTTAAAGTCAAGGCAGTTTATTCCTAAGCCAAGAAAATTTAGTAACGAAGGCAGAAATGTTACAAGCTTTGCAGATAGTTGATTCAAAGCACTTTTTATGTGTTTAACCAGTTTTCCAAGGGTTATCCAGTTTTTGTAGGAGATTCGTCAAATCTGTGAGAAATTGGTATATAAGGTCCATTGAACCATACGGTTATCAAAATTAGGCATTAGCACAAAATTGGCATAAAATTAGCTAAATTTTCATAAAAAATGGCATGAAATTAGAAGTAAAGGGCATAAAATAGCATAAAAATAGGGTGTAAATTGGCATAAAATCATAAATAAAATCTGTGTTTTTGCCCTGGGACCCCTGCTATTTTTATGGCTAGTTATGCTAGCTAGCTAAGATGAGTTGCAAATCTTTATAGCTATACAAATTCTGTAACATATATATATATAGCTAGTTAGGGTGGCACATAGCTACATCCTTACAGGCAAGAAAAAAAGGACCAAAAAGGTAGATTGTTAATTACCTTAATTTAAGATTGAAAAGAATCTAGAATACACCTTTACGATAATTCAATTGTATATACATGCGTTCCTACGGCTCTCCATCGTTTTACGATATTGGGAGAAAGGAGGTAAAAAACTTGTTTTTATAAGAGTTTGTTAGAGACGAAAGCGCGTCTTCTCCAGTTTTTTAACTTCCTTCTTATCAATTTCTTTCAAATTTTCAGGAAACGTTAATGATAATAAGATACAACTTATGTGTACTTTTCATTAAAAACAAAACGCGGCAAGAAAAGTTATCAAGAAAGAACGTGTTTTCTCCTTAATAAACTCTTATAAAAGTGTGATGTTTACCTCCTCTGATCGCAAAATAATATGCGATGGAGTGTTAGTTTTCCCGAATTATCGTAAAGGTGTATTAATTTTTTACTAACTACATCTTTTTTTTAATAGAAATCTTTAGCAACTAATTATTTCAGTGTAAGTTGCATTTTTGAACTTGATTTCTTTAGTCGTTGAGGCTTGTTGTTTATATATTTTGCTTGTATGTATGCACATGTTCATTGCTTGTATGTATGCACATGTTCATTGCTTACACATAAAACCAAAACATTTTGTCACATTAAAACTTGTCTATATACATTTGATATTTATATGTCTAATTTGCCTTTGATATCTCAAGGACAAGTATATAGTATTTAGATCAGAACCAACTATCTCTGATTTTTGTTTTAGAACATATAAAATAACATAATGGAGTTCTCAACACTACTTGTAACCTTACTCTTTGTGATAAGAAATGTGTTTGGTGATGCTGGTAAGAAATGCATAATTTTTATGAATTAATTTTATCCTGGTGAGGTCTCTTAGCGCGCCTCTCTTTACTTACTCACACTGTAGAGATTTGAGGAAGGTATATTCAATATTGTATATATGTAATTATTAAGTTTGTGTTGAGTTCCTAAAATTTTAAGAATTCAATATTGTAGATCATCATCATTGTTACGGCAACTTAGTGGTAGCGAGTAAGGGGCGGGTTTACTGACACGAAGTGGCTTTAGTAACATTTATTCCACACTTTCGCGACGCTACAAACAAAAACAAAAAAACTAAGTTACAAACTACGTATAAAATAACAGAAATTAAACCTAACTACAAAATGCCTGATGCCGAACGGCCAATACAATATAAAGAAGAAATAACACATACGAAAAAACATATACTTACTAAAACACAAAAATCCCAATACTTCACCTATACAATACACACACAGGCACAGATACTTCACACTAACGAACAAGAAACTTACGCACACAAATTACGACAAATACACTATACCCAAGAGACAAAACACAAGAAACGTTGCATACAATAAACAAAGGCGAAGCGAATACATAAAACATATAGCAAAACACTAAGAAGGAGAACCAAGTGTTCCTTCGTAGAGTTTGAGGCCTACTCGCGCTCAATGCAGGAACACCTGGCTCCCCTCAAGATATAAAAAATATCTTGACAAACAAAAATTGACTACTATCATATAAATTTCAGATACATAACGGATTCGGCTCCTCTGGCTCCTCTGGCTCCTTGTCGGGGATTCGACCTTTTACTTCCTTTTCACGCGATTCTAGAAGCAATACGATCTTTGAAACCGGACGCTCGTATGCGTTTCGTGTTGACGTTTGAACAAAAACACTTCTCACTTGACCGTCGTCGTTTGAACGGACGTCTGTAATTCTCGCAAGACGCCATTCATTTCTTTGATGAGCGTCGTCTTTAATTATCACTATATCGCCAACAGCGAAATTGCGTCTTTGAGTTTGCCATTTTCGTCTTTGTTGAAGCGTTTGGAGATATTCTGTACGCCAGCGCGTCCAAAACTCATTGACCAGATGCTGCACTCTTCTCCATCGTCGTCTACTGTACATGTCGTTTTCGTTAAATTCCCCAGGTGGTGCCATGACAATCTTAGACTTCATTGTCAGTAAAAGATTAGGGGTAAGGGGAATTAGACTGTCACTGTCATTAATAGTTTCTACAGACAAAGGTCGGCTATTAACTATCGCTTCCACTTCTGTTAGAACGGTTCGAAAGCATTCATCATTCAAACTATGACTGTGGTTGTTAAGTAGTGACGACAAAATAGAACGGCAAGATCTTATTTGTCGCTCCCAGACACCACCCATGTGGCTTGCAGTAGGAGTGTTAAAGTCCCAACCGATCCAATCTGTGTTGTTTCTGAGAAGAAATTCAGCAATCTTCTGTTGGTCCATTTCTTTAACAGCTTTCTTCAGTTCTGCTGAAGCACCAACAAAATTTGTCCCATTGTCAGATCGTAATCGACGTACATCCCCTCTTCTACTAATAAAACGGCGGAGGGCCATGATGAAAGAATCTGTCTCGAGACTGTTTGTACTTTCCAAATGAATGGCTCGACTAGAGAAGCAGGTAAATAAAGCGCCATAGCGTTTAAGTTCCTTTCTTCCTTCTTTGATCAAAAATGGACCGAACATGTCCACTCCTGAATACGTGAAAGGTGCAACTTCCGAACATCGCTCTGAAGGTAAGTCTGCCATTCTTTGTTCACCGAATCGTCCTCTAAGCTTCCTGCATGTAACACACTTGAAGATTTCGTTTCGAACACGTGAACTTGCATTAACAATCATGATACCTCTCTGTCGTATCTCGTTTAACGTTGCATCTCGACCACCATGTTGCACCTTCTTGTGGTGATATCGTATCACCAATTCTGTAACAGGATGCTTTTTTGGCAAAATGATGGGATGCTTTATCCTCCAATCCAGACTTGACGATTTTCCAATTCGCCCACCGACTCGTATGATAGAATCCTCATCCATGAATGGGCTTAAACGAGAAAGAGAACCCAAATTTCGTTTCCTTTTGTTCGCTAACAGGCATGTCAATTCCGTCTTGAATGCTCTTCTTTGAACGAGCCTGACGATGGCCAGTTCAGCCTTCTCAAGGACACTCACGTCAATCTTCTTCTTCTTATATGTCCATGTCAAAATGGTAGCAATGATCCGTTTCAGACGATACCAACTGGAAACCCTTTCGAAAAGCTTCTGGAATGGATCGTTTTCATCTTCTGAGATGGTTTTCAGTCCTTCATTTGGCAGGTCCTTTTTTAAAGTAGTTGCATTTACTTTCACTTTCTTGACTTCAACGTCGCCACTGTGAACTGCGAAGGTTTCACCTGTATCCCACTCGACTGAAGATTGGAGTAGGAATTTGGGTCCAGATAACCAACGGTCGTTTTTTATAAAGTTGAAGACTGTTTGACCATGTGATGCATCGTCAGCAGGATTTTGAGAAGACGGAACGTAACGCCATTGTTCAACACTGGAAGCTTCATGAATAGCCTGTACTCTATTAGCCACGAACAAATGAAACTTCCTTGACTGATTTGTTATATAGCCTAACACAACTTTGCTATCTGTCCAGAAAACTTCAGACGATAGATTAATATTGAGCTCCCTTTTAAGCTGCGTAGCTACTTTGGTTGATGTGTTAGCTGCAGATAACTCGAGACGTGGGACGGTAATTGGTTTTAATGGTGTGACTCTTGCCTTGCCCATCATGAAACAACAATGAACTTCACCTTGATCATTGACTAGTCGAAGATACGATACTTGCCCATACCCACTTGTGGAAGCATCAGAGAAATGGTGAAGTGAAACATCACAAACTTTACCAAAACATTCCGGAACAATGCAACGTCGTATGCTTATGTCTTTCAGCAGAGGTAAAGAATTCCTCCATTGTTCCCATATTGCTCGTTGTTGTTGAGAGATGTCATCGTCCCAATCCTTTCGTTCACTGCAAAGTTGTTGTAGGAGTTGCTTGGCCGGTAAAAGAAATGGGGCTCCGAATCCAAGAGGGTCATACACAGAACTAATTGATGATAGAATACCTCTTCGGGTCAGTGGATTGTCCTTCAACACAATTCGGAAGCAAAACGAGTCTGTTTCAACACACCAACTGACGCCAAGGGCTCTTTCGATTGGGAGGGTTTGAGCATCGAAATTTAGGTCTTTTACATCTTTCGACCTTTCTTCCGTTGGAATACCTTCTAGTACTTTCCTTGAGCTACTTACAAACTTGGTCAAAGGAAAGCCACCAGCAGCACACATTTTTTTTACTTTCTCAATAAGGCGTAAAGTCGACAAGGCATTTGATGAAGATTTCAACATATCGTCGACGTAAAAATTTCTTATCAGGGTTAAAGCAGCTTCTTCACCATATTTATCGATGTTGTCATGAGCAGTTTTCCTTAAAGCATAATTGCAAGTACTTGGAGAATGTGTGCCTCCAAATACATGCACACACATCTGATATTCTTGCAATTCGGCGTCAAGGTTACCTTCCGGCCACCAAACAAAGCGTAGCATGTCTCTTTGATTGTCTGGTACTGTGACTTGGTTGACTTTGTAATAAAACTTAGTGATGGAAACGTTAAATATGTAACAAACATTGAGAAAAATAACAACATTATTTTCTTCACATATTCCATTGAGCTTTCGGCTCTTCTAGAGCCATGATCACAATATTACAAAACTTTCTGTTTAAAACAAGTTTATAAAGTTATTGACAATTCCCTTGCTGATAAATTCATTAAATAAATATAAAGACGCAGATGTAATCATACGATTGAGTACAGGCTTCTCTTTAAGAATAAAGAGGCTCTCCTTTATCTCAAGTAAATAATTGCGTGTCTCATTTTAAAAAAGAGGGGCTTACTTGTTTTGGTTTGGTTTTAAATACTAAAAAAATACACTCCTTTCTTTTGACTGAAAAATTAAGGAAGAAATAGTATACAGTACTGTTATACAGGCCTGGTCATGAGAATTACCCCCGTGAACATTGAATCACACGCATAATTTATTCTGCGTTAGTGATCCATTTGCGAAAACAGAAATGCTTGTGCAAATTATTTTTTTGGAGCAGTTGAGTGGAAAATTTATGCATCTTTTTCTGCTGTTATTTCAATAAACCTACTTTATATCTTTTGAAACAAATGGAATTAATAAAAAAAACTAAAATTATTAAAAAAAACAATTATATGCAGCTTAAATATCTCCCTACTAGCTACTTAAATTTCACCTTATTTTATTACCAGCATTTAATTTTTTTAAGTGCAGCCATAAGAAAAAACAAACTAATGAAATAGGCGTGAGAAAGCCTCCAATGTTTGAAGATCAATGATTAAAAAAATCGTCATTTCAATAATTTTAAACCAAGCATGTGGACATAACTAGTATTGTTCATGAAGGGCTGTTCTTCAGCTGGAACTTTCTTTCCATTATAATAACCTTAGGTATTTCCTGACATATTTTCAAAATCTTTAAGCTCTGTAATTATTCACTATCAACAAATATTTCTCATAAGATTGCACGCAGGTCTATAAGTCTCTCACACAGGAAAAAGAAACCAAAATATAACAATAAAAAGAAAGAAATTGTTTATTTTAGAGCATAGTTGCCTCGTAGCATCTAACTTATGATGTCAGAATTCTGCATAGTTAGCTAAACTTTTGAAGACTTATAAATCAAAAACCAACAAAGTTTTTTGCAAAAAAAATAAAGAGATTCCTGGACAGCTTTTTATGCTCTTTTTTATAAAATCATCTTATTTTTTCGCGATAGGTAAGCTTTAGGAAAATCATTGACAGTTTTATACTACTACTAAAAAAACTTTAACAAAACTATTTCGATTTCTTGTTTTTGTTTTGACATATTCTTTAATAAACTAGTTTATTTGAGTGGTAAAACGCTTGATTATTTTTGTGTGTGTAGGTATGTGCTTGTGCGAATAAAAGAGATTTTGTGTAGAAAATTGGTTAATATTGCTTAAATTAGTATACCCCTTTAGATGTTGCTGGCAATATCAGTACAACCTTGATGCCATCATCAAGTTCTTCAAGAACAGTAAAAGCTGATGTTAAAACTTCTGATTTAGCACACCAGAAATACTACACCACATCAAGAACTGTTTTAACTCTTTCAAAAAGCTTGCTAAAACAAGCATCACAAACAACTACCCATTCATTGTCAGTAATACATACGACAAGTTCTGTTGTAGAGAACAATTTGCAGACTTCTATATCAACTCATAAATTGACTCGATTCCCAATTCCTACCATGTCAAGACTTTTAACAACACATGGTTTTACAAAAACTATGGCTACATCTTTATCAAATTTTAATGCCACTTCCCATATGACCTCGTTTAAGAAAATGGAAGTTTCATCAACTTCCAATGTTTCAGTATCAACAATATTTGCTACCACTGAGCAAGTTTCAACTGATATATCATTCTCTTTGCCTTTCTCAAGCTCAAGTATTAGTATGTCAACAACAAGCAACATGTTAGCTGCATCATCAAAATACACCACAAGTATCAAGTCTTCCACATTAAGAATGGAAAGTAGTACAGCATTAGAAGTAAATACAAGTCCTCATAAGGATATGTCTACTTCGGTAAACAGTCGTTCCATGATTTCTGCTTTATTAACTACACATGACAGTTTATATTCTATGCCATCATCAGGTGAAACAACAGTGTATTCAACTGGTGGAGTTGTGCAGACAAGTCAATCAATGTTAGCTTCAAATCCGTCTTCAGCAGTTGTTGCAACCTCCTCATCAGTCCCCAAGAATCGTGGTGTAACATCATACAGTCAACAGATTTCATCCGCTTCTACCACAAGTTCAAACACCAGTTATAGGACGACGTTATTTACAAGTTTTATTGCAGCAAGCTCTAAAGTTTCAGTTGCAGTAACACCTTCATTGGTTTCAAAAACACGTTCAGACGTGTCCTCCAAAAGTATGTATATATATATAATATATTATATGCTAAAATTGTACCTTGAAAGTAATTATATCTTGTTATTTTCTGAAATTTTTTAATGCAAAAGAAAATTTGAAGTTTCTTTTAACCTGTCATTTCTGTGTCCATTTGTTGCATGCACAGATTTGATGATTGACATGTAGTGGTACGTTGATCAAGAAAAAATAAATTCTCTTCTTATGAGATTTTTTAGTTCGTCATTCTTGTAAGACCAAAATAAGTGGAAATAAAGTGAATTCTATTTCTTATTTCTTATTTTTTTTCTAGGTATATTACGATCCTCTGTTACCATCTCATCCTCGTTCGTACCGCATTCATCACGTGTTATATTAGCTACAGCAGCACCATCAAATGAATCTCCTCACTACACAACAGCAGAAAAAGTTGGTATAGGATTCGCTTTAGCTGTTGGAATCATACTTTTCTGTTTGATCATTTGGTTTGTTCGAGTGAAACGAAAAGAAAACAAGTAAGAACCTTTTTATACACCATCTTAGTATTTGAGTTTTATTACCACAAAAAAAATGTACACTCACAGTGTGTTTATTTCACTGTATTTTCTTTAGACACTATAAACTTTATAACGACGACTTATTTCAAATACCTGGTTTTACGGAGTATGGTGGTACTGTCCAATTAAGTGAGTTGGGGACTAGGTATGTTCTTGATTTATTGTGCTGTTACTAGCATATTAAGTGAATTGGGGACTAAGTATGTTCTTGTTCTATTGTGCTGTTACTAGCATATTAGGTGAATTGGGGACTAAGTATGTTTTTGTTTTATTGTGCTGTTACTAGCATATTAAGTGAATTGGGGACTAAGTATGTTTTTGTTTTATTGTGCTGTTACTAGCATATGTCGTTTCAGCATAATAATTTACACCTCTAAACTGAACGCCTATTTTCTATCCAAGCAGGACATTTTTCATCGCTACTACTGAACTAATTCCACATCAGGCATGTCCTCTTCTTGCTTTTGTATTAAATAATACCAAAATTTTAACATTCGTTTAGTGAGTACGAAAATATAGATGCGTCGCATTACGAAAGGTAACAGATAATCTTTTTTTATTCTATCCTTTTTTTAAATAATTTTGTATGGGTTAATCTATGCAGTACAATTAAAGGCATTTGAACAGAAATAAAAAAATAATTTATTAAAAAAAAATTGTGTTGAAAATTGTCATCACAATTTTTATAGAAGAGTTTTTTCTTAATGCTATGTATAGCATTTTGCTACGAAAAATATGGTTTAGAAAAATTGGTGAATAAAATTAGTCGTAAGCTCAGAATTTGGTCATTTTTTACCAAAGAAATTTTATCAACATGGCCACTTTCTGCCGATTTTTTTTTGGAAATGCTTATTGAGTTTAAAAAGTATAAAATAATGCAAAGGAATTTAACAAATTCTTCTTTTTTATATATCCATTAAATTAAAAATGTGAACTAAAAATATCCAACGTTAGTATCTTCTTATTTTTGAAGCATTTCGGTTCTTAATGCACTGATAAAGGGAAAAGAGAATATCGGCAAAAAAAAATTAGATCGCAAATAATAAAGCCAGTACAAATGTTTGGTCGGTAAGAAATTTCGTTGGGTAAAAAATATCAATCACTGAGCCTGCATTTGGACCAGTAAGGTATTTCTGACTGTTCAGTAATTTTTATGTTTTGATTTCTCAGGGAAAACCAACTGTTTGATTTGACGGAATCATCGAAAACAGGGTACGAAAAGCTTTTATCGCACACTGTATAATAAGCACTATCAAAAAACTGAAAAAAAATTGTTATATAAATATGTTAAACTACAGTTCCTTATCTATAATGTTATGAGTGCGTAGTTATGTCGAATCTGCAATTTTAGTCATTACTAACCGTTTTTCTGTCTGATAATTTAAATAACAGCATAACAACAGCATCAAATTTTATCCAACTGCTTTATTTCATAACCCGCCAATGCATGAGACGATATTAATTGTTTCTTCAGTTTGAAACGGACTATATTAAAGGGATCCTAGCACTAAAAATGATATTTTAATGTTATTGAATTAAATTTTTTTTCGTTTTTTTTTTTCGTTATTAAAGAGAGGCATTTAAAACAGGGCGGTACTTGTATCCGATTACTCTAATAACCTTTTTTCAAAAGTGTTACCGATTCACGCTAACTGATGTGTGAATCAACGTAAACTAGTGATCAAATCTTTTGATATCGAATTATTATTCATAGAAAACAAGAAAAAAGAAAAATTTAGGTGAAAGAGTTCTTACTTTTCAAAAAATTTGCAACGTTACAGGTTAAACACTGTTTAATCTTTTTTTCTGCTTTGCTGTTTTTTTCCCCATTTGTGGGATGATAGAGTATTACAAATTTGATTAAAAAGAGGATGTTGTCTTTTAATGTGAAGATTTGAATCATCACTCAATAAAAGAGAGCCTACAGAAAGTTTCGCCGTAGCTGGGCTATCACCGACCCTACGAAACAGGATCATCTACGACGGAGAATATATTTTTTCAATGCGCATGTGCAGATTAGGGTAAACCCGCCAAAATAAGCCGTTCTCCCTTTGACTCGAACAGAACGATTCTGAAGTTGTAGGTAAAACGACAGATCTTTTGATGAAGTGAAAATGTCATATAAATATACTACCGATGAAGAAGTTTTTTTCTAAAATTTTGTTGTTTTCAACTTCTGGTCAGTTTCTTTGTAAATTTTGTTTTCGATTTGTTTTTTTTAAAAATAGCCATATTTGTTTTGAATTTGTTTCGCCTTGTCGCTTTCATTTAATTTTTCGTAATCAATTTTTTGGCGAGTTCTTCATGTAACGAGCTATCATGAAAACTTATTGACAACTTCGTGTTCCCGTTCTTGTTTCGTAAAGTTCCTGTTAACACTCCGTCCTCACACAACCATTTAATCAACACACAAATAATTTGTAATATCCATGGTCACACATACTAACTTGTTAATAACAACCACGTAACACATTCTTTGTTTTAGATATGCTAACCAGACATTAGCATGGGACAACTAACAACTAATTACGGCGAATGTGAGCTACTAAAAATGTGATGTGTATATTTCCTAGTTTTATTTATTTTTCGATAAATATTTTTTTATGAATTAGAATAGCTTTTATATAATTTCAAATACTATTATTATTATTTTTTTATTATTATGAGGAAGATAATTTGAAATTTAAGTTTCTCACTCAAAACATTTTTGTAAAGAATGTATAGTAATAGCTTCGTTTAAAATGGTGAATTCTCCCATCTTAATTTTTATCTTAATTTTTTTAGGAAATAATTTCATAATTAAATTTTTTGTATTTAGTTATTGTTGCTTTTGTTGTTGTTGTTTGTTGTTATTATTGATGTTGTTGTTGTGTCGTTGCGGCAGTGTTAAATCAATCTGTTTTACTCTCTTGTAAAATATGAAAGTTTTTAAAAACTGATTTTATGGTACTATTACTTTGGTTAAATATTATAAGAAATATATTTTTAAAGGATGGGGGGAGGGGGACTGTAAGATCCAACTGACACTGAAATTTTAACCTCAAGAACTGAATTCAAAGTCATTAGTCTTTCTATATCAATCCTATTTTTTCTGGTTGTTTGCGTACAGACTGAAATATTTATAAAGCGATCGTCAGTGCAAAATTCAAGTTGAGATTAGTCGAAAATGTCAAATGTCGAATTTTTGTCAATGCTGTTTCAATTGATATTATATGTTATTTATATTTTAATCTATTTGTAGTGTATGTAACAAAAAGGAAGTCCGTTTATAACATAAAAACAGCAAATAGATTTGTTGTTACTTTCCTGTGACTGTAGTTTGAAGCGCTTGTGTGTTATCCTCCAGTATGTTCTTCTTTTCAGAACAAAAGTAATTTATCTAGAAAAACCTGGAAAAAATTGAGATATGGTGGTTGGAAGGGGTAGTGAATTTTCGTAAACCGCAAATAGAAGGTTACCCGTTATCCAAAAATCGATAATTAACCCACACGGGCTTACTAAACGACCCGCTATGTATTTTCAAAGAATGTGAGTTTATTAAGTTTAGACGATCAAAACGGTGTGGTTTCAACCTCGTTCCCAGGACAATTTTTCGCTTTTTTGATAACCGAGACGGCGCGAAGAAATCATTTCTTCGCGCCGTCTCGGATATCAAAAAGCGAAAAATTGCCCTGGGAACGAGGTTGGGTGTGGTTTCTTATGGCATTGGAATTTGAGACAGGGAGAAAGGCTGGCGTTAACGACGAATGCAATGCATTTTTCAAGCGGCGGTTACACAAAAATGTCAAATAAATACTAAAAACCTGGATGTATTTCTCAAGGCCAAGAGCCCCCCAGCTTTTGTCAATTTCGCAAAAATAAGTTCCCGCGTTAATTAATTAAAAATATATTAAAGTTCGCAGCCTCGTCCCTATGGGTTCTTGCCTTTTTGATATCGAGGTTTCACACGATTAACTTTTTTAAATAATGTTCGAATTGTGGAAAGAAAAAACACCAAGGAGGGACTGAAAAAAAAGTTCGGAATATTGAGATGTTCGAATAATGGGAAATTTCAAAGAAAAGGATTTACCGACAACGATTTCGACAGCAAAACACACTTCATGTTATTCAGGAGTATTTCTTTTTAAAGTTTCTTAATAATACAAATATATAACGTATTTGACAGATTTAACGCCAACGTCCAAATAAACGCCCCTACTCAAATAAACGCCCAGGGTAAAATTTAACTCATGCTAATAAACGCTCTCTTCAATTAATCGCCCATATAATCCAATAAAAGTCCAGGGTAAAATTCAATTTTTAAATAAACGCCCAGGGCAATTAAACGGTCAAATACATAACTGTTTGAGAATATTCTTTAAAAAATACTTGATTGGGCGTTTAATCGGGTGCATAATTTATTGCCGTACGCACAAGGACACAACACTGTTCGAATGTTTAAAAAGGCGGGACTTTTCAATCCTGAATCTTATTCTAATTCCTGCTTGCTAACCTGATGCAGACAAGCAGGTTCGAATCCAAGAGCGGGGATTTTCGATCCAATTTAATTCCAATTCATTTATCTGATCTTCTTCAGGAATAATTTCGTTCGACAAAAACAGAAATTTCAATGAGAAAAAAAATGTAAACAGTTTTCATAACCAAAAAAAACCCGAGCTTAAACGCGAACTAGATTTAAAAAAATTTGTTTCAAGGATGTTAACAGAATTTTTTTCAATTTTTGTAACTTTCCAGGATTTTTTTCCAGAGATACATTTCAAATATCCAGGATTTCAAGGATTTCAAGGAGCAGTGACGCCCTAGGCGCAGAACAGGGTGCTGTGCGCCTAGAGCGAGTGAAAGACGGAAAATTAACTTTAGCATCTTATAACGTAATGGTAACAAATTTGACGTTGTATTTGGAGAAAAAATAAGAGATTTGTTAACGGAGGATGAGCTGAGCAATTGTCCACCAATCCCCTGAAAGTAAAATAACGAAATGTCTGTTAACAATACTTTACTGTTCTAACAAAATCCAAGAGAACAGCAAAGCAGTTCGATAAAAGGGATACTTGAACATCTAAAAATAGTTTTCGGACGTAGGTGCGAGCATTACTGTTCGATTTTAACAAATGGCGGGAAAATTCGATCCTATTTCGCATTCGAATATGAAAAAGGCGGTATTTTTCGATCCAAAGAAAATACATAAATAGAGCGAGAAGTTTTATTTCGTTATCACTCGATGATAATTTAACTGCTCAATCAACGCAGAAATGGCTGGAAGTCCAAGAAAAGGAAGCCCAAAGAAAGCATCCTCTAGAGCTGCAAGCCCTAAAAGAGCTGCGAGTCCTAAAAGAGGTGGAAGTCCAAAAAGAGGTGGAAGTCCAGCGAAAAAGGGAAAGGCGATTAAGAAAGCTGGCAAGAGAAAAACAAACAAGAAAGCCACAACCAAGAGGCGAAGAAGTCGAAGGGAGAGTTATGGCATGTATATCTACAAAGTTTTGAAACAAGTTCATCCTGATGTCGGAATTTCAAGCAAAGCGATGAGCATCATGAATTCTTTCGTCAACGACATCTTTGAAAGATTAGCAGGCGAAGCTTCCAAACTTGCTCATCACAACAAACTACGAACCATCTCGTCTCGTGAGGTACAAACTTCAGTTCGCTTGTTGTTGCCTGGTGAACTTGCGAAACACGCTGTGAGTGAAGGAACAAAAGCTGTTACCAAGTACACAAGCTCCAGATAAACAACTCTTTGAAACAAACGGCTTTTTTTAAAGCCACAATTTTGATAAAATTCATTACTGGCTTTATAGGACCAACGGTCTGTCCTATTTGTCTTTTGTCTGAAAAACTACGTATATTATGAAAACAGTCAGGGAGAACGATTTTCGACAGGGTGTTCACTCTGGCTAAAATTGTCAGTTCATGAATTTTAAACTTACCACAAAGTGTCCCTAATGCAAGTTTCAAGATCATTAAAAATCATCATTTAAACCAAAACCTATATAACAATCGTAAACGTGTGCAAAAAAATTTAATTAAATAAATATAATGGAGAGCTCATTACGTTCTTGTTAAGAGGTGGCTTTTCCCTTTGAATCACAGGACTCTCCTTTATTTCGAGTATATAGTTGTGTGCCTCTTAAATCTTAAATCTGAAAGGTTGAACGATTTTTAGAGAAGTACAAACACAATATTTGACTACGAAGCAATGTTTTAAAAACTAGACAGAAATGTTTTAAGAAATATTCACATTTCAAAGTTTTCAAGGTTTTTCTCTAGAGAAAAGGTTTTTTAAGACCGTATTTTCTCCAATAAACGCTCTTTTAAACGCCCCTCTTTAATAAACGCCCCCAGTGTGGTAAGACGAAAATTCGCACTACAAGTACAGTAAACAATCTTCATCCAGAACCGAAAAATGTATTTGAAATAGGGAAATTCCGACATAGAAAAAATATATAGGACCAGAAAAATCAATAAGGGACCAAAACAATTGTTTGGGATCAGATCAGAAAGCGAAAAAGAAGTCCTCAGAACGGGATTATGTTTGAAATAGGATGTTAGAGCTGGGGAGTGTTGCATAGTTTTTTTTCTTTTCAAACGCACATGCATTTTCAAAATGCCAAACCTTACTCAATACACCGCTCTCTAAAAAAATAAAAATTAAATATCAGTACTAAAAACCTAGAAGAACTGTTTTATTTGGATTTGGACTAATGACTAGCTTTTCAAAAATATAATATCATGTAAATATAATATCAAAATCCAATTCATTTACTTTTTATTAGCCTAAAACGCCATACCTGTACAAATCTGTAAAATACCTAATTTCTTGCAAAATAAGAAGCCTAATTGACTTCTGAAATAAACTGATATAATTTTGGCCTTTTTGCAAGTGAAGCTACACCTCAGCAAAGAGGTTTAACGTGTCTGACCCAATATTATTTGTTACTTGGTAGAAATTCATTATTTGGTAGGAATTTAATATGTCAGGTGAAAACTTTCGTAGCTAAAGTGGTTTGTGGTAAGTAAAACATATTTTTTATGTAAATCTCTCCTGTCCCTGGATCAGTCATTACTTCAAAGAAATACCTTAAGGACATCTAAAAGCAAAAAACAAGCCTCAAAAAAGCTAAAATTAACTATCAGTTGGCAAAAATAAAACAGAAAAATGGCTGCAACCTGCTCAAAAATGCTGGATGGTGACGTTACCAACAAGAAAGGGTAGTGAAAATAAAAACAAACAGCGATTCTAACCAGATTTGCTGAAAAATAATAAAAATAAAACATTTTGGAGGGATGAGTACATTCAAATAGATAAACCAACAAAGGCCTTCCTCAAACAAACAAAAAAACAATTTATAAAACTAACAAAAATATAAACAGGAGTATAGCTTTATTTATTTGGACCCCCGTGATTCTTTATAAATTGAACTGATAAACAGACACATGCTTGCCCTTTTATAAGTATATACTTTATAAGAATAAGAGGCTGGTATTTCAGGTTAAAAACAATAAGTAGAGTTTAAAACAATAGATAAATAAGAATGATGACCAGCCTGGAATTTTGAGATTCTTTAAAAAAAGCCATGATAAACCCCTTGAAATTTATAAAGGAGGACCTCTTGAATATTATGTTTAAAAAAATTTTACCATACTGTGCAATTTGTTAAAAAAGTTAGTTTTAGCACACAATAGTTGAAGACAAAATGAGTTCGGTATGGTTTCTTTTTACGCCTCAAAGGTGTTACCTTTCAAATGGTAGGGTAGTTTTTTCCGCCTCCAGAATAACTATAACTCTCGCCGAATTATATTCACACCGAAAGTGAGTTTTGCTCATTCACTTTCTTCGCGCACATTCCTTTGTTGGTTTTCATTTTTTTAATACAACATTACAATGTTTTTTATGAATGAATTTTAAAAAAGCGGATTCTTTTTTACTCGTATGCGAATATATCAGATCGTTTTAAGCGCAAAAGGAGTCTTCGCGGGTTAGGCGGACTTTCTTTCCACTTGAACACGCTTCGCAATGTCTAGCTGTGAAGGTCGATCTCCACTTGATGGTGGAGTATTTTTTTCTATACATACTGTGATGGGAATGAGACGATGCTCTCAATAAAAAGAAAAAACTTAAAATTCGCGTTTGCTTTTAATGTTAACGTGATTCATTCTTCATCTGAATATGTTGATTTCAAACTTCCTATTGAAATACAGTGCATTGTTTTCCAAATGTAAAATGAAAAAAAAAATGTTTACCGTAAACATATTGAATGCTATCTGGTTAATTTTTAATCAATCGCCTTGAATTTAAAACTTCAAAGTTCCCAAACCCCTTAATTTAAAAAATTCGTAAAAATTCGACTTTAAACACACATTCTAAGATGAGTGTGGAAACGAAGAACAAACAAATAGCCTAAAATGTAAATAAACCAAAAATAGCCGTGAAAAAGTACACAATATTTTTTTACGTGCGGCCATGGAACGTAAACAAATTCGAGCCCATTTCAGATTCCAATCTTATTCGGTATTGTTATATGATCGATACAGAAAACCACAAAACTGAAGTTATTTCATGCCGAACACGAAAAAGTAGTAGCTCATGTTTACAATGTTGAAACATACCAGTTGGCTACAGCAAATTTGATTGGTTAAGATTTTATTTCGAGACGCATTGATTGGTTAGTAATCCTGATTGGTAAATGTTAGTTAATGTATGTTTTTTGAAAAATGATAAATTATGAAAGTGTTTTTGGTGTTATTCATTTTTCTGGAGGCTGTTTACAAGTAAGTTCGCTTTTACTCAACTGATACATCACAACAAATTATGGAACTTTACAAACGAGCCTGAAGATTGTGTTAAATTTTATCAACATTTTGACAAAAGACAACAAACCAGCTGAAAAGATAAAACAAATTATTGTATAACATTTTGAAAAAAAAGCTTACATGACGGTGATGAAAATAATGAGTTATCCTTCAGCTTCGTATAACGAGAAGTATGCCGATTTAAGCAATCCGGATTACCTTCCGACGCCTTCACACATGAGACCAATTCTTCACCAAGAGAACGCATTTCGATGGCCGCACGCCAACAATCCGTCAACTGATCGACCATCAACATACAATCACACGCCATATTTTCAGGAAAAAACTCCACCTCGTGTAGACTTTCGCTATGCTGACTTACGATATCCACACGAACCAACACGCAATCGACACGATGCTGCATCGATACTTCAATACAACGATCAACAAAGACTACATGACTTTCATATGCAGCAATTTCAAAAAAATACAGATGTGAGAAGTGGACAGACGTCTACTGAAGTTCGTTTTCCAACCTCCGCTAGTCCCAGTTGTTTAAAGAAACCTTTACACGACTCGTATGACGGTCGTACTCCATTTGAAGATGCACATTTATCCCATATAAATCTTCCGAAACACAGTTTTACACCACCAATAGATGTTCGACATCCAATAAACTCGAGCCCCTATCCTCCGCCTCAAACGAATACTAGAACTTTTACCGAGACACGTTTTACTCCTGAACCATCAACAGAAGCACCTACTCCATCATCAAGTAATCAGCCTGTTTATACTTCCAAAGAAATCGCCTTGCCTGTCTTGTTGAATCAAATGGAAAAGCGACGAGCCAATGGAAAAAATAATGAAGTTGAATGTGAAAAACGAAACTGTATTTTCAGCGAATGAAAAACTCACGATGAGCATGATACTGAAAAATTAACCTCAAGCGCGGAATGCTCAAGTACTAAAAAAACAGAGACCGGTAAAATTAAAAATGAAAACGAAAGAAAAACAGAAGAGGACGAAAAAGAAGAAAAACATAGTACTAAGACACTCACACAAGAATTAAAAAACGAACAAAAAACAGAAATCGGATCGACATCATCAGAAAAGAAAAAGTCACCAGGTTCTAATTCACCAGACAACGGTCTTCCGAGTTATACAGCTATGATTGCGCAAGCTATTCTCAAAAAAGAAGGAAGTAAAAGTACGCTTTCTGACATATATGAGTACATGGAAAAACATTTCCCATCTCTCGAAAGACGTGGCACTGGTTGGCGAAATTGCGTGAGGCATACGCTATCTCTCAATGATTGTTTCATCAAGTTGCATCGGCCTGAAAATGGACGAAGCTGCAACTGGGCAGTGCACCCCTCCTACTTTGATAGTTTCTCAAGAGGTGACTATAGAAAACGAAGAGCGTTAAGAAAACGACCACGAGGGTTGCAATGGATCGATCCCATCATGCTTGGGGGATACCCCTTTGCACGCGAACATGAAATCATGCACCAAGAATTAGACCAACAACAATCTCCGTTCTATCATTACCCACAAACTGCACCTGGGATATGGAGCTCACCACAGCCCTTATACACCAACCCAAACATTGGGCAAGCTTCACCAAACCACCTACAACACTTCCCACAACCCCCTCCACCGCCAATGATGCACCCATTGTACCCAACCCACCCCAGCCATCATGGTCACCTTCATAGTAATCACTGCTCCAATCCAGATTGTTACTGTCAATATAATAAGAACAATTATCGAATTTATACGCCCTAATATGGGGCGTTTCAGTCGACAGACACTAAAAAAACTTTTTACATTTCTAAGTTTGTAATTGTCGTTATTATTCGTGTTATTTATTCTGTAAATATTAATTTGAATTCTAAACTTATTCACAAAAGTTGGGTACCACAAAATAATTTTAGTTCTTTCTTTCTGCATTTTTTGTAAGATTGTAATAAGTTAATTGCGTTTTTCCCTTCTTTAACAACAAATGCATTTCTTTTACTATTCATTTTATATTTATTTAATTGGGAATTAACTCACCGTGTATATTTTTAATTAATTTTAAATAAACTTTTCACTGCATTTAATCTGTTACTTTTTCGTATAATAAAAACTGAAACACCTCACTCGCAAAATAAAGCATAGTTTGAAAAAATATTCAACATCCTAAATTTTTGAAAAATTCGTTATAGAGTTCAAGGCAACGGTCAAAAGGGAAGATAATTTACTGAAGTGTTTTTCATCATATATTCTGATAACAATATACAAACCTTTTTGCAAAAATAGTTATTTTTGTTGAGCTGTGTTATAATTTTCAAAATTCGGTTTGAGTCTACAGCAAAAAACAATCGCAAAACTGAAATTATACTGACTTTCTCTTGTTACTTAAAAAACCCCGCATAAAACACGTCGAAATACATCTCTAAGGACAGAAGTTTGCACAGAATCAACTATTTTGATTTGCATCGCAAATATTTGCAATGTTGTGTTAAAATAAAAAATAAAAAGTAATCAAAATATAAGAACAAAATAAGAACTATTTCGGGTTAAACATGTGAAAAAAATAAGAACCTCTGCCTCAAAAAAAAGAAGAGAAAATTATTTTTTCCTTTCCAACCAGGCACATGTTTTTATCATCCTAGGCGCTATGACGACTCTTAAAATACTTACCCTAGACAGTAGTATTATTAGGTATTATTAGTACTAGACAGTAGTATTATATTTAACAACATTTAAGAGGTTGTATTATATTTTGAGTACTTTTTGTTTTTTATTTTACAGTTTACGTCGCAACAATTGATTCTGCAAAAATATTCTGCCTGAAAAGATGTATTTATCCAGGTTTAATGTGTTCTAAATGAAGTTTTTCTGTAAAAATTCAGCCTTGATATTTTTCATATTATGTTCTAATTTTTGGCTACTTCCAGCCTCGTTATTTTTATAAGATTGTTCTTAAAAAAAGTGTATTGCTGTTCATAATGTGCCTTAAAAATGCTTAAAGAGAATTTCATTCTTTTGCTTTTGAAAACAAACAAACAAAAGGAAATAAGAGAGAAAATCGCAAAAACAAACAAGGAATTAGTTGTTTTTCTAAAAGTTAGTATATGTATGATAAATATTTTTAGGTGTGCAGTTGGTATTGCAACTAGCTCTCTGCTTTGGGTTTATCAGTTCATTTCGACTTCTCTTTTGCTTCGTATGCCTAGCAGATGGTCCACATTCTACTGGAATTAAGTAGTCCGGTGCAAAGTTCCTATAGAAATTCTGCTGTAGGTTAATACACGTAGCGTAACTGCAATTTTTACAAATTCTAGCGAGCAAAATGTAGGCTTATACAGAATATTTGTTCAAAAGGAACCTAGCCTGTCTGGAAAATGCTCATTTTTGTTTACAATTCATTTACGTCAACTTCGTTTATTTTTAATTTTTCTTCAAATCATGAGGAAAGTATTGACTCAACATTTGCCAAAAAGTCCAAGATATTGCATAATGATTGCACGTGCACGTGCGAAGATCAATCAATGTGAATGTCTTTGTTACGTTCGTTAGTTGAAATGGACCAAGAAGCAAGTTTAGCGTTGAAAATGTGAAGCTGGAAATATTGCAGCAGAGGAATATCTGTATTGTTGTTATTCGGTTTCAAGCATGTTTCCACCTCAGTGACAAAACAATGTTGCTGCAATGTCACTACTATGGAGATAGCTCCAAATTACGCCATATGGCGACTACGAAAAAGCACCTTCGATAGTTCAAAAACATTGAAAAAGACTACGTGACATTCTTTGTTCTGGAACGTATTATTTTTCTGCTACAACAAAAATAGCAAACTCTTATTTCGTAATTTTCCTTAAATTTCGCAACATTTTGTCTAAATTGGTTGATAAATTTGCGGGACATTTTCGACGAATACGTGTTTATAATACGTTTTTTTTTGCAATGCTTACTTGAGGAATATTAGGTCAGGAAGCCTTCACATAATATATTAAAGGCTTTTGCAAACGCTCTCACATTTTTAGTAAAGCTAAGGCGCCACGAGGAACATTTTCATGCGCGTGCTATGCAACATGTCCCATAGCATGCGCATGAAAATGTTTCTCGTGGCGCCACATCTTATTTGCTGCAAGATTATTTCGAAAATCGAAGTTAAAAAATCATGCTCAAAGGGTATACCGTATCCTTAAGTTTTTTATTGAGTTCATGTGTGATTAAAATATGGCAGGAATAAACAGAGAAGTTATTTTAGCTTTACTTTTGTTGGACGAAGAAGAAGAGGAAGATCGTGAAGAACCACCAAGAAATTGCTGGGTGCAACCGTGGCTTGGGAATAGAGAGTGTCTTGGCGCTTTTCATACAATCTTCAACGAAATAAAAAACGATGAGAAGAAATGTAGAGGGTATATACGTATGAATAACGCTCAATTCGAATACCTAGTCGGTCTTCTTTCTGAGGATTTGCAGAAACAAGATACAAATATGAGGAATTCTATCACACCAGCTGAGCTCGTTTGCGTGGCCCTACGTTACTTAGCGACTGGTGAGACTTTCAGGTCTTTAGAATTTCAATTCAGAGTGTCAAGAAAAAGAATTTCAGCAGCTGTTATGGAGGTATCTGAAGCTATCATAAAGAGGTTGGGTCCAACCTTCCTTTCAACTCCGAAAACACAGGGGGAATGGCTAGATATCTCCAGAAAGTTCAATGAGCGTTGGAACTTCCCAAATGGATTAGGTGCTCTCGATGGGAAGCATATCGTCATTCAGCAGCCCCCAAATTCAGGGTCTCATTACCGAAACTATAAAGGGACAGACAGTGTAGTGCTCATGGCTCTTGTCGGGCCAGAATATGAGTTTCTTTATGTGGAAGTTGGAGCGAACGGTAGAAATTCTGATGGAGGTATATGGGACCAATGTAATTTAAAGAAGGCGCTAGACAGTGGATCGCTAAATTTACCAGAGGTTTGCAATTTACCAGGTCGAAACAACAAAGTGCCGTATGTGATAACAGGAGATGATGCGTTTCCTCTTAAGAATTACCTGATGAAGCCTTATCCACAAAAAAATCTGACAGTAAACAAACGCATCTTCAATTATCGACTGTCACGAAAGAGAAGAATTTCTGAAAACGGATTTGGGATATTGGCAAATCGGTGGCGCATTTTTCGTCGACCTATAAACTTAGAACCAGAAAAGGTTTCTACCATCACAATGGCAACAGTGGCATTGCATAACTGGCAGAGGAGCAAAAGTTCTGTGGGCAAAATTGAGCTACCAATTGGTCTTGTCGACCGAGAGAATGAGCGTGGTGAAATTATCGAAGGTGCTTGGAGAGAAGATACTCCTACTGGCACATGGTTTTCACTGTCCAATGACATTTACGGCAATCGATCTAGTAATCAAGCCAAAGCAATAAGAGACGAGTTCACGGAGTATTTCGTAATGGAAGGTGCTGTACGCTGGCAGTGGCATTGCGCTAGAGTTGACATTTAATTTTATTTTTTGCGAGGATAAATAAAAAATGATAAGATTTACTGAACGTTTAATATATTTTTCTGATTTATTTTACTCCAGAAAATGTCTGCCAACCATAACGTAACGTATCAAAACGTACCGTTCGAACAGGATGAATTTGCGGGTGAATACGGCTGATTTTGAGAAGGTAGAGGTGGCGATTGCAGCATACCAGTATATGTATTTGCCATGGGATATGATGGGGTGTATGGAGTAAACGTTGAAGCTGCGAACATACGAGCATGATGGTTGGTAGGCATAGATTGGTGTTGTTTCTGCTCTTCATACTCGAAAAAAATATCCATGATTTTTTTCTTCAACCTTGGCCAATCTTTTAGTTCGCACTGGACCAAACTGTCGGCCACTGTACTTCCAAAAATTTGGGCACGTTTTTCGACAGCAGATTGCGCTTCGCATCCATATGTAGAAGCTTGTTGCGGCCGGATTTCATGGTGATCAGCCCTTTGTGTGATGGAAGTTGTCAACGCTTTCCACAGTTCGGCTTTGGCACACTTCTCCTCCGTCATCTTCTTCTCCCGTCGTTTTTTAGGAGCAGGGGTACGTGGTTCATCCTCGTTCATTGTATCGACGGTCTCATCCATATCGCAAGTAATCTCAACGAAATCCATTTGATTATAATGGTCCCAGGTAGAAAAATATGCTTCGTTTACACCTGCACCAGAGGATCTTGATCCAATCTCCCTATTGCGCTCACTTCTATACTTTGTCAATGCGTTATGCCATGACGTTTTGAGCTCGTTTACGGTATACTTCCCATCAAAACGCTCACTCAGTTTGACCATCAGAGCTTCGCGCAACACTCTGTCTCTATAATCTTGTAGAGTGTGGTTCCAAAGCGCGGGATTTTCACGATAAAAATCAATCAATTCTTCCAACTCGTCGGACGAAAGTTGCGCTTTTTTTTTTTCTTTTGTAAGATCACTTACGATAAACTCCATTTGTTCATAAAACTTCCACTTTTTCGATGGAACTTCGCTTCCAGCATTACGTTTAACTTCACGGAGCATCGATGAACGAAGAGAATGGAATGCTTTTTCTAGAAAATCACAGCTATACGCCCCCTCAAATTCAGTGACAAGGTCTATTTTCGCAGCTTCTTTTTTGTCTTTATTTTTGTAATATATATTCCCACTGTCCCATAACGTTGGGTTCGCTTTATAAAAGTTTATTAAAGTAACTTTCTCCTCGTCTGATAGTTTTTTCTTTTCATCCGCCATTTTCGCTATTTTCTCACTAGCTACTCTTCACTTGCAGTTCAACTTCTCAAGAAAAAAACTTGTTTATATCTTTCTGTGATTTGATTGGTCAATAAAATAATGCCTCAAATAATTTTGTAAAATATTTGTTGCAGAAGGTGGGGACACGTGCAACATTTGCTCCACAACAAATTTTTCAGCACATTTTGTCCCCGGAGCACGGGAGCAAAATAGATTCAGATCTATTTTGTCCCCGAAGTTGTGGAGCAAAATGTTTGCTCCATGCAACATTTTTTTGCTGCATTGCAGTGAAAAATAGGCATGGGACACGAGTAATTTTTTTTATGCGCGTGCTATGCAGCAATGTTGCATAGCACGCGCATGAAAATGTTCCTCGTGGCGCCTTAGCTTAAGTCCTCACTGAATTAAAATGCTAGATTTCAATGAATTTACAAATCTCACATGGTGTGTACAAAATAAAAAATATTTTACCCATCACGTCTTGCTTTCTTCATAGCTTAAAAAAACATTGTAAATTATTTGTCGAGCACGCCCTGGTGCTTTTGTAAACAAAGAATAAACAAACAAAGAATTTTTGTACACTTCCACAGCGCCATATTTTCACAGCGTTCTCTGGATAAATAGATTGATAATAATATTGAGATAAATACATTTGACATCCAAAATAAAAAAGAAAAACTCAAACAAGGAAAATACAGAAAATACAGAAAATAAACGATCAATATAGAATCATTTGACTGTTTGATCATTTCGTTTAAACATTTGCTCAAATATGTTGAACATAATTTTCACCATGGGTTACCAAATGGTAGCTGCGTTAGTGTAAATTTTAAACTTCTTGTGGACTTCGAAACAGATAGACAAAGATACGTTTGAGAGTATTTATTTGTTTTAGGCCACATTTTTTTGCAGACAAGCTACAGGAAGGATATTTCGACGCTCGTTGAAATATTTGATTCTTTTTTTGCTATCAACTGTCAATCCCTTTGATACACAATCTGTAAAAAATTAAGAGCATTTAAAGGCTATCTTTAACTTCATTGTTCTTGTTGCAAAAATTGTTCCTGGAGCACGTGTTTACTTCTACTGCTACGAATGAAATCAGCCATCAATCGAACTTTTAGATTTTTGATTTACAGGACCCATGGAAGAACAGATATGTATATATGTATATATACATAAAGCTTTTGAATGGTAATCCCGTAAAAATAAAGATCAAGCTGGATGTGTCCATTTGTGGCCTATATTTTAACAGGCTCTAATATTGCTGCTCAGCACACTGTACTGGTATAAACCTTTTTCAAATTAATGTCGTCAGTATACCCAACATAATGGTGTTGTACAATGCTGGATAGTCTCTCCTACCACGATGCAGTTAAAAATTGCACCAGGGAGGATAGATATTTTTGACTAAATCCTGGTTTTTAATACTTCTTTTCCCCTATTTCTGTCTAGTTAGGGTTGGACAGATTCTAACAATCTTCTCAATATTTGACCAAATCAGATATTGAATCCGCTAATGAACTGGACAGTTATTAAAAATAATAAAAAACGTATACAAATGCGTCAATTTTCGGTTGACATTAATTTTTTGAAAAAAAAACATAGCCAGTGTAACCACGGCATTTTGTAGCGCTCATCAAATACGCGCATTTTCGGTATTAATTCCTATATAAACAAAGGAGCAAATATTCCAAATAATTTATTTGTTTTTCTATGGTTTAACAGACAAGGAATTTTTTACCCGTTGGACTAGTAAAAATGTTAAGCTTATGGTCAAGCTCATAAACAATACAATGGATGTACTGTAAGCAAGTGTATTATTAGCTGTGTTTGTAAACACTCCACGGAGCATGCGCAGAAATGTACAAACTATGAAAGAGGTGGTAATGAGTTCAACAGAATGGCACGATCATCTAAGAGTAAAACAACAACGAAAACAAAATGGCACGTTTCAGAGGAAAAAACAACCAAATCTCAATTAAAAGGTTTTAAAATTTCAGATCTTAAATCTTTTTGGGCCTAATGTTGAAATGGATTGGTCAGCCAGATGACACTACAAAGCCGATTCATAGAAGACGTAGATTGTTTTCAGCTCTTTTTTAGCGACTAGTTATCACATCCAATGTGTATAGGAGATATACACGCTTCTCTAAACTCAATGTTGTTGAAGTTTCTCTCTCTTACAGCCTTAGTTGTTGCTTCATTGTTGCCTGTTTATTATCTATCTAATTGGGGATACCAAATTCACGTGTACATTTCCCTTACTCTGGCTGGTGCTAAAACTCACCTTTAATTAAATTTGCCGTTGTATGATACAAGCTTTTAGAGCAAGGAAAGTCTCGGAAACAATTTCTGTTTTTGTAATCCCTGTTATTGGTGTTTTTTTTATTTACTCTCTTTAGGCGTAACTGTTCCTAACAAGTTGCTTCATTTTTTTGAAGGATTTGAGCCTCAAGTTGCTTATAAGATGTTACTTTTAGAAAAAAAACGTTTTTTGGTCAACTCTTAAGTATAATATGCAGCTCAGTTCCGAAAAAACAAAAAAATGTTATTTGTATAAAGAACTTACCCAGGAAGAAACCATAAATAAAGACAAAAGAAAAACAAAACGTAAAAAGGAATTTTAAATGTCATAAACCACAATAAACTGTTTGCTATGGAGTCATGCTTTTTCAAGTTACGGTTATACGCCGTTGTACAGAGCTTTGATTGATGAAATGTCAGAAGAATAACATGAGCTACGACACTGGGGGAGGAAAGGGGTGGGGAGGGGATCTGGAGGGTGGCTGTATCCCTCTACTTTTTAGCTTAGTGGTAAATAATACGTTAGAAAAGACCAAAAATAGACCACAAAGAGTCGTCAGCACTATTTTTCAAATACCGTGCCGTAGCGCCTGAATAAGAACATCTAGCCTTATAAAAAAGTTCTTCTAACAGAAATCGTGCACTATTTAAAGATTTAAAATTTAAAAATTCACAACATGGTAAATACGTTCCTGTTTGTTAAATTGAAAGATTGATAAACAATGATTTTGTTGCAAAACCGTTTTGTAATTTTACAGGTTGATCGGTTTTTCTTGATGTATTGTCACGACAGAGCTATCACGAATCTTTTGATAATTCACCAGTTTGCATGTCTTTCTTCCAAAATTTCAGAATATTTTTCGAAAATTCTCAAACGAAGAGAAAGTCACGACATTCTTATTTTTTTCATGTTTGAAAAATACATGTTTTTTTATGGGGACTTTCTTCACAAATTTTATAATAGTAACAAAAAAAGTTGAATATTGAATTACTAAGAAACAATTATTTCCAAACACTCTTTCGCTCTATCTTTCTACTAGTATACGTGCATATGTTTACAATAATTTAACTTCAACATCATTTCTTCCAATCCGTAAAAAAATAATCATTATCATCCGTGAATCGGACCATATTTCCCTATTTTTCGGAAACACCAAAATAAGAACATTTGAGACTGAAAAATTGTTAAACATAAGCGCATCCATAAAAAATTAACTTGATGTTTTTGCCTGAACTTTTGTCTCCTTGACACATGCAAATATAATCACAACAAGATAAAGAGTCGATCCGACTGCGAAGAATCACTTATTCCCCAATATAATTCGGGATTTTTTCTATGGAGTTAAACTTTGGTGCGCAGCTTCGGTGCCATTTTAAATATTGTTTTCACGAGGCAAAATCAACGGTTCTCTTTGGATAATGGAGACCATTTTCACTCACTCGAACAACCACGCGCGTAGGTTGCTATTGATTTGACATATTTGCCTTTTTAAACATAGAACCGGTGTGTCACCGTGCTGGTTTTGCTTAGACAATATTTTCAGGCTCAGCCAGCCTCGTCCCCAGTGCATCTTGTATCTTTTCGGATATCGGGACGGCGTTATATTCGTCCACAGCTAAGAGAAAAAGGGATGGTTTCTAAACAATCTCCGTCGTATTGTTCCCTATGTTATTTGTAGTGTTTTTTATGCATATTTAATTACTAGCCTGCATAAATTTCTTTTGTTAGTACGACAACATTGAGAGAAAAAGTTTGAATTCTACTTTTTTCTTAAAATTTTCCGATATCTTCATTATAACAGCTCGATTCTAAATATTTCAACCTCGTTCCCAGGATTTCTTGCCTTTTTTATATTGGGACGGCGTTCCATTCCAATATATAAAAGGCAAGACTTTATAAAAGCCTTGCAATTTTTCAAAGTAAGCTGATCATTTTTTTCTAGAAAAATGTCGTTAGGAGGAGGGAGTGCTTATTTTATAAGTTTTACAGCGAACCGAAACAATAAATTCACTTTCTTTACGTTATTTGGACAAACCAAATCAAAACCCCAGTCTAACCTCGTTCTCAGGCCAATTTTTTGTTTTTTTGAATTGCCCTGGGAACGAGGTTGAATCGCAGTCATCTCTTTATCTCGTCACAAATTTATCGCGTTTATATAAACCTCGTCTTAAGCTTCCCAGGTGTTTGTGTTTGGGCGGAACCTGTATATAAAAAAATCAAAGAAGTCCTGGGTCCTGGGTTGGTTGGGCGTTTATTAGATATAGCTATAACTAATAGCCCTGGTTGCTTATTCAGGGAGGAACTCTTTATAAATTACTTTCAAAGGTGGACGCTTATTAGACAGAGTTGCTTTTTAACTATTTGATATGCGTGCCGGGCGCATGAAAAGTAGCTAGTCAAATATCAGAAAGCGAAAACGAAGGCCTGAGAACGAAATTTCCGTTGTGATGTTCTGAAATTTTATTAGACAGTGCTTCGAACACTCTATGTAGTACACGCTTTTTCTTTTATAAGAATATGCTTTATAAGAATAACAGACTTGGATGTCAGGTTACAAACAATCGGTCTATTGTTTAGAACAATAGAGAAATAAGAATAATGTCCAGCCTGGTTAGAATTTTAATATTCTTATAAAAAAAACATATAGCAACCAAAAATTAGTGTTTGGTTGTTTTCACAGAAACAACAACTGCCATGCAGAGCTTTTGAGTGAAATAACTTGGGTTACATACGCCAGTCAAAATTAATCAATTTTGAAACTTTATTTCAAATATTTACAACCTCGTTCCGTTAAAATTTTAAATTTTTTGAAAAAAGTAGAATCCAAACTTTTTTTCTCAATGTTTTTGTACTAACAAAAGAAATTTATGCAGGCTTGTAATTAAATATGCATAAAAACACTACAAATAACATAGAACAATACGAGGGGGAGATTGTTTCGAAACCATCTCTTTTTTTATTAGCTATGAACACACACATCGCTGTCCTGATATCAGAAAAGATACAAGATGCTCTGGGGACGAGGTTGGCTGAGCCTGAAATTATTTTTTAAGCAAAATAAGAACAATTAAACCATTCTCATTCCCAGAGCCCTTTAGGTTACTGCAACTGGTCTACAAAAGACGATTAGACGTACATTCTTATATTTATAAAAAAAATCTCTTTTTGAATTCAAATTAGACATATCGCCGTTACGATATCTGAAAAGATACAAGATGCTCTGGGGATGAGGTTGGCTAAGCCTGAAGATATTGTTTAGCAAAACTAGCACGGTGACACACCGGTGCGACCGCGAGACAGCTTTTTTTGTTTAAAAAGGCTGAGTTGATATGTTTAATCAATATCAACGTACGCGCGAGGTTGGACCTGCTTCACTGTGTTACTTTCGCTGATACAAACTAGCCGCCACCGTCGAGAATTCGTCCCTGCGGAGCGAGGTATGGAGATAGACATCTCAAACATACATATTCGAGTGAGTGAAAATGATCTCCCTTGTACAAAGAGTACCGTTGTTTTTGCCTCGCGAAAACAATATATACAAAATGGCACCGAAGCTGCGCACCAAAGTTCAACTCCATACAAAAATCCCCGAATAATATCAGGGATAAGTGATTCTCTGGAGTCGGATCTCTATTTTGCCGTGATTATTGTCAAGGAGACAAAAGTTCAGGCAAAAACATCAAGTTAATTTTTTATGGATGCGCTTATGTTTAACAATTTTTCAGTCTCAAATGTTCTTCTTTAGGTTTTTCTGAAAAAAAGAGAAATCTGATCGGATTTACGGATAATTATGATTATGATTTTTGGATTTGAAGAAATAGATGATGTTAAAGTTATTATTGTAAACATATGCACCTGCTCTAGACTATTCAGAAATAATTATTTCTTAGTAGATGTTTTTTTTATATAAGCGTGACATTTATAAGCATCCGTAGGCTTAAATTTGGTCATTTTTTTAAATATACTAAGCATTATGTGAAGCCTAAAAAAATGTTGTGAATTTTTTATGTTTTTTGTTTTGTGAATAGTTTTTCTTTCCATTCCATGTTCAAAATTCAAATGCAATATTTTTTTTTCAAACAAGCATATTTTGAGCCTGATCATGTGTTTTTCATAAGCATTTTCCAATAAATCTTTTTGCCATTAAGCATAACCTAAGCATGAAAAGTACTTTTCATAAGCATCCTTAAGCTTCATTTTGGAATTTTAATTGCTTATAAAAAAACACTTCTGTTACTATAAAATTTGTGAAGAAAGTCCCCATAAAAACATGTATTTTTCAAAAATGAGAAAAAAATAGGAACCTCGAGACTTTCTCGTCGTTTGAGGTTTTTCCAAAAATATTCTGAAATTTTGAAAGAAGACATGCAAACTGCTGAATTACAAAACATTCGTGATACCTCTGTCGTGACAATACATCAAGAAAAACCGATCAACCTGTAAAATTAGTGTGCTTTGTAACAAAATCATTGCTTTATCAATCTTCCAATCTAACAAACAAGAAATTTTTTATAAGGCTAGATGTTCTTATTCAGGCGCTACGGCCCAGCGTAATTTTTCTTACCACCGGGAAATCGGAGTAGTTAAGGTGGGAAAAATTACGCTGGGTCTCAAACGATTTTTCTGCGGCCAAAATCTGGCCGCGCTTTTTGATTGGCTAATTCTATTGTTCTTTGCTCACGTGGTCCATGTCGGGGAAAGCCCTTTTCATCCGAATATTCCAGCGAGTGGTTTCACTCACCCTAACAAACATTAGTAAACTATAAAGTTTTTACCACAGTAAGATGTGGCCAAGCTTGGTAAACAACTCACAGATAAATTAAAATGGCCTCCGAAGCGATTAGTCACATTTTCCAATTTAAACTCGGGGTTTCCGCTGAGTCATTCGTTCGCGTCTAAGCTTTAGTTTGAGAGAAACTCATTTTATCAACTCGAAGAAGAAAGCTTAGTTAACTAGGCTAGCTACGGCACGGTATTTGAAAAATAGTGCTGACGACTCTTTGTGGTCTATTTTTGGTCATTTTCTAACGTATTATTTACTACTAAGCTAAAAAGAAGAGGGATACAGCCACCCTCCTGATCCCCTCCCCACCCCTTTCCTCCCCAGTGTCATAAGTTCCGTTATTCTTCTGACATTTCATCAATCAAAGCTCTATACAACGGCGTATAACCGAAGAAGAATGACTCCATAGCAAACAGTTTACTAGGGTTTATGACATTTAAAATTCCTTTTTACGTTTTGTTTTTCTTTTGTCCTTATTTATGGTTTCTTCATGGGTAACATTTTTATCCAAATACAATTTTTTGTTTTTTCAGAACAGAGCTGCATATTTCACACAATCCGCAGGAATGTGTGTTTGGTTTAGCCTTTATTCGTCTCGGAATAAAAAATGAACACATTGGTGAATATTTTACGCGGAGCCAATTCATGTGCGAGATTACATGAGAAACTAGCCGAGGCGGTAAAAAATTTATTTATAAAGCGGGTCGACATTGATTTTTAAAAGAATGTCTTAAGATCTAGTGCTCATAATGTTGTATTTATTATAGTGTAGTTAGGTCTAGCTTAAGATAAACGTATTTCATATTCCTGTACAAGTTACCGACTCACACCTTAGGTGGCTAGTGTTTGGAAACGAAACTTCAGGAACGAAAAGTTGTTTAATGGCGCGCCGTTTATTCATTTTTGTGCAAAAGGCGCATATTTCGCTTTCCGTACAAAAGTTTGACTGATTTTTTCTGCCATTATGAGTCTTATCTCACATGTGTTGGATGTTGGATGGTTACTGGTTAGTTTTGTCGTGGATTTTAATGTATGTATTTAGTCCTTATCTTAGTCTTTCAACTATGGCTTTACATTGATTTAATACCATTTTGGAGCTTAAAACATATTGATTGCATCAATTATAAGGAACTTATAGCTAGCTATAGCTCTAAATTAGGTGCATTTTGGAAATTCATTCTGCAGACTTTGATTCTATTTTTTATTCCATTTTATTCTATTTCTAAAGTTTTCACCAGTGTTACTAATGATTTTGTATCTCCATTATGACGATAACGATCATCTTGAAATTTGTCATTTCAGATGATTCTTCACCCCAAAAGTCTTGACATCAATCAAATATAATTGTAAACACAAGGTTTCACTTTATTATAGACAACAACATTGGTTACATCACAAATTTATCGCCAATGAAGTCCAGAATTTTGCATTTGTTATGTTGTTGAGATTTTTCAAATCGAAGAGAAATAAGCTAGTGTAGGAGCTTTTAAATTATTTAGTATGTATGTAGAGCCTAGCATATCTCACATTGGGAAAAAAACACATCACAGAATTAAGACGCAAATCACGAAATTAGGACGTTTTAGCTAATTCATTTTTTGTTCAACCAGGAAAAATTTCCACTTTGTTTACCTGCATTTTTGCAAAGTTATTTTATGGAATAAAAACCACGAGGGTGCCGATAAGCTGCATACACCATGAAAAGTGCGGGCGTTTTCTGGCGAGTTCGGCGTTTTGAAAAAAATTCAGGTATTTGCCTGAAAAAAACCACATAGAACCGAACAATTGCCGAACAAAAAAAAAAGATTCACCACAAAAACACTCAATGATTCACCACAAATTATTTAAAAAAGTATAAAGATTAAAATGAACTAACTACTTTAAGGGAAGAAATTTTCGCGGAAGAAATTTTCGCGAGGCCAAAAAATCGCGAAATTTTTGGAATTTATTTTCGCGAATAGCCTCTCCTAAGATTTTTCGCGGGAATATATTTTCGCGAATGAACACTTTCGAAATTTTTCGCGAGAAAAAATTTTCGCGAATGGCCTATTTTTAAAATATTTCGCGAGAATAAACTTTCGCGAACGAAGACATTTTTGATTTTTTTATACGTACCTAATTTATAAAAAACGTGTTTTTTATACAAAAAGCAGTTATATAAATGACAGCTGATTTGAGAATGTAAGTTTTTCTTTCGTTTGCACTTTTTCAAAACACAAAATAAACTATATATAAACAAGTTTTACAGGGTAAAGCTTTTCGTATTAACGAGTAACATTTTTCTCAAACTTTTCCCCAATAAGGTATTTGTTATGTTGCAAAAAAATTTTTTTCGCGGGAATTTATTTTCGCGAATCAAGCATACTTGAAAATTTCGCGGGAATTTATTTTCGCGAACGACCCCTTTTGATTTTTTTCGCGGGACTTTATTTTCGCGATTTTGGCCAAAATTCGCGAAATCGCGAAAATTTCTTCCGCGAAAATTTCTTCCTTTAAAGTATGTGGTAGCGAAGTGCTTAAAAGAACTGTTTTTGATGGTTTTTAATAAGATTTAGTGGATAAATAACTTATACATAAACTTTATTAACTCCTTTCTCTTCAAGCGCATTCCTTCAACTGTCGTCCGCCATGTTTATGTTACAAGGTGTTGCATTTCGGGAATGCTCCGGGCGTGTTCGGGAAAGTGCGGGCGGTTTTGGCGGACAACCGTCAATTTAATTTGAAAAGTCGCCCGAGCTCGCCCTTATATATGCGGGCGTTTTCGGCTTATCGGCACCCTCGTTAAAAACCATGAAGTTATGTGGCGAGATGAGTCACCAGATCATCGCTGGAGTAATAAAAGGATGGTAGAGGACATATATTTTTTTCACTTTCAAAAAATGCAATAAATATAAGAAAGAAAAACAATGTGGTTGCCTAATATATTTTATGTATATATGTTAATTATTTACATAATATTGTTATAGAGATTTATGAGAATAGCTGTCAGCTCCATTTTCTCAGTTTAACGTTTATTGTTGTATTAAATAACACAATTTTTGAGGATTGAAGTTCGAAGTACCTGTACCTTTTTTCCTGATGTTACTTCTATTCTGATATGTTTGTGAAGATTTTTGAGAATCACATCCAAGCTGCTACTTTTTATAAATTCCTTGTCTTTCATAAGTGATATTTTTTTCTCATTTGCAAATTTGTTACTTAAAATTGCAGTAATATGATGTGCTGATGGTACAAACAGGACTTGTCTATTGGGTTTTACAGGAATCAATTTTTCGCATACCCAGTGTTGTATCTTTGTTTTTATTATATATATAGTTAATTGTGTATTCTTTTGTTATTCATGGTTTTTGAAAACAATTTATTAAAAGAAAATAAATAAAAAATACTACTGATATTTTTTTATAGTAACAGTTCTTTATATACAGTGTTTTTTTAATCGACATCACCCTCTATATGCAAGTACTGCTGCTACCCCTTATAATAGAACATTTTCACAAAAGCGTAGATAGTTGAAAACCTTCTTGTTTCAACTGACAGATGGTCAGAATAGCCTTCTGGCAGTTGTGAGTGTTTAAGCCGTCCCACTTTCTTGCATAGGCAGATTTTAACCATGCTCTAATTGATTTATTAGGATTGGATTGTGTGTTCAAACCGACAGGTTTTCTTGTTTTTCTTAAAAAGCATTTTTTTCTACAAGTAAAATCTTAAAAAATGAAGCAACTTGTTATCAACAGTTAAGCCTAAAGCGACTAAATAAAAAAAACAGGGATTACAAAAACGGAAAAAGTCTTTCCGAGACTTTCCTTGCATGTATCATACAACGGCAAACTTGATTAAACGTGAGTTTTAATACCAGCCTGAAGCAAATATGTGAATTTGGTCTACCAAAGTAAATAGTTAACAAGCAACAATGAAGCAACAGTCTCCATTATCGCTTTCTAATATTTGGCAAGCTACTTCTTTTGCACCGACACGCATATCAGATCGTTAAAAAGCATCTCTGGGGGACGGGATTGATAGTAAACACACACATATGTGACAAAATATTTGGTCTGTTTGTTATAATAATAATCTATTATGAGCTGGAAATTGTAGCCTTGTAGCTTCAGTTTATGCCTCACAATACTTGCTGGCTGTCCTGCTTCGTTTGCTTATACAAGGCTAGTGACGGTTATGATCTGTACTAGCTGTATATTGGGGAAGACCATACAAATGTATGTCATTCTTCATTGTTCCAAAATCGAGAGCAAGGCTTTCAATCTCTAGTTGTGATCGGTAGGTGTGGTAGCTCTACTGTCATAACGAATATACAAGAAAATGTAGTCTTCGGGAATGAAATGTTTAAAAAACGTTGTTATATGTGTGATGTGACGATTTAGTTAAAAATGTGACTTTTGAATGTGACAATTGTAAAAGATATTGTGACATGTACCTGGAGTCTGATAGTGACGTGTAAAAATAGGCCACTCGTTACGTAAGGTTACCCAGTAATTCAAGCGAAGATTTGGTAAACAACCAATCTTCTTCGAATTTCTTTAACAGTGGTAGCTTCTCATGTTAGCCCAGTCCTTTCGCCTCTTTAATCCATTTTGGCGTGGTTAACCTAAAATACACACAAGAGGGCAAATCTTTGCCATTGGTCTTTGGGATATGGAACCTTTTCCTATATGAAATCTTTCCAACTGATGGATTATCATCGACTTAACTTCACCGGCTTTCCCAATCAATCCTGTGATGCACCCTGAATTATGCCAAGTACTTCTTTTTCTGACGAATCCAAAAATGACACAATATACCTTCTTAATGTCCTTACAAACGTATTTCATGTCTAATTCTTGTGATATCTCTGATTGTATAGAACTGGTTACTTCCTCGATGTCATAATAGGTATGTTTTCCATTCAAAAGTGAACTGTACATTCCAAAACCAGAGCAAACCTTTTTTTTAACAATCTTGGACGAAAAAGTCATCACTAAACCACAAAAATCTTATATACCTTAATAGACAAAAAAATATTTGTCGAGCAAGGCAATATTCTCAACAATAATGTTTATGGTACCTCTTTCGTCATTTCTGATACCAATCGATTCTAAGATCTAAAAACTTATCGAAGAACATGTTCTTCATGTTGTTAGATATATGTTCTACCATGTTACATGACTATCCAACATCATAAAACATCCATATCAAACAAATTCAGCATTTTACGGAACATAAATATTGTATATAAAATATTGTATCAAATGCTGAACTGGTTTGACCCAGCGCTTGAGAACCGAAAACGCACTAATTAGCTCCGTAAAATTAGTTTATTTTTCCAATTTTTTCAACCCTTAAGGTGAGAGAAACAGCAAAAAGTATATATATGCAGCCTGCACGATTTCTAATAAGAACAAGCAATATCCAAAAATGTGCTAGTGATACAAACAAAAAAACTGTGCACTCATGAAATCTATCAAAACAATTTACGTTTATTAGATGTTCAGCAATGTTTACGGTTTCATAAAATTGTAAAATATTTGTAAATTTCACAATATCTTTCCCAGCTTTTACTCAAATGTAGTTGATATTGGCGCCACTGTTAATTGAGAGAAGGCGCTAAATCGAACATTCGCGATACATGCTAAAAGTATTTAAGCTTCAGACTTCACCTTGCCAGGTGTTTTATACGACATTGTTTTAGACGTGGGCATGTAAAAATAACCTTTCTCTTTTCTGTTATGTCAGACCTAAAGAAACACATATTCAGAGCTTTATGGTTGCTGCTCGTAGGCTTATTGGTGAGATAGTGAGACATCATTTGATAAAACTTTCCATGAAAATCTTCAAATCAAAAAAAGGGGGTATAGTTTGTAGAGAAAAACACTCTTTAAGCCCTCGATGATACAGCCTGTCTAGATAAAACCAACGCGACATACACAAAAATTATCTCGTCGCTGTCTGGAGTTCACTGCAGGAGAATTAGTTGGCATGCTGCGAAGCATTAGACCATCAGATATAAAGAAAGAGTAAATTGGGCTCAAAAGTCTTTCCTGTATAATTTAAAGCCAGCTGCTACAAAATATGTGAAAATGAGTAGAATCATAGCTGGATCATGTGAATATGAGTATTGTTAAGATTTGAAAATCTTTAGAATGAATAAAATTTAGCGGAATAAAACTTATTTTAATAAACTGATACATTAAGATTTCGGAGCACCACTTTAGTACTCGTTCATCAGCAGAGTTGCTAACCTTATTAGGAATTCCCGCAACCTCCTCCCCAGGTTCTTGTGGGCCCTTAGCCGTTATAACGGAGTGGTCAACAATGAACCTTTTCGGCGCTATCAACTTCATCAACAAGGCGAAATGCCCTGTGAACGAGGTTGGACTTTATGTACAACATAATATTTTGAGTTTGAGTTTAGAACAATGGACAACGACAAACAAAAGACAAAAATTACCTTAAAGGAAAGAAAAAGAGAATCTTCCAGTGATAATGTTCAAGGGAAATCTGGTCTTGGTATTACTACAGATAATAACCAGCCTGATGATCAATTGAAAGAGGGAAAATAAAATATGAAAAAATATTCTCTACGAAAAACAAACCAGGTGCGAAGTCTAAGAAATCTAATGGCATACCCACTTTCAAACGAACTATATCACATATTCTCCAATTTTTTTGATATATTAAGGCTTTTGTTTAAACTCACTATTATTTCATTCCATAATCACAGCGCAAAAAAAAATTGTTAAGGGCGCGGCATTTAGAACAAAAATTAAATGCAAAACGTGTTAATGTAATACGCGCAAAGATATACTTTTTGAGAAACAAAGGAAACGCATTCATATATTTTCCACAAAAGATAATACTGCTGTTGTGCGAAAATTAATACGAATAAGGTAGCTAACTAGAAAATTTTCGCATCCTACCAGAGAATTAACGCCCCAAAATAAAGTGATATTAGCAGTCAGGACTGCGACATTTTATTTATATAAAAGAACCAATGGGCACAAGGTTGTGATTTTTTTATTTCTCCCAGCTTATACCAAAGGCTTCGTCTGAGTAACTATGTTTTCTTCGAAATATCTATGACAATTCCCTGATTAATGTTAAACAAATTTGGTGATTCCCTGATGTCTATTTTGATTCGAATGTTGGATGGATGTTGGTCGGCCTTTAGCAACAAAACATAATCACGTAGCAACAAAAAGTATGACAAAACGCAGATGTTAGAGACGCATCTCTTCCTGCTTGTATTGATAAAAAAAATATCCAGTTTAAATAACTTTAGTTTCTAGAATTTATAAAAGCTATCTCTTTTCAGGATTTTTCACCTTAAGAAAGAATGCTCGTGATAAAGAAATATATAATTTATAAACAAAAATAGGATGTTATGTTGTGCCTAAACCATCAGAAAAAACTGTAGTCTTCTTCACAAGAGGTAAGTTAATCCCTTTCACCAATTTGAATACCTTCTTTCAATCATGTGACTCTTTTTAAATTGAAATCTATGTTGATCACGAAAGTTGCTTTTAATTTAAAGAGAACAGATAAAGAAATTCTGAACATTTAAATTCTTTATTTAAAAACAAGCAGAAAACAGTTACATGTCTCAAGCTTCTTCGTTGGAATGGAGATATTTACTTTCACAAGCAGAAATAATACTATCCGACCACTTTCCTCCACCAGCTAGAACAGCATTTCTTGCTTTTAAAGCTACAGTCAAAATGCATATCAATTATGGTCCCGAGATTTGGGAAAACTTTGGAGTCATAAACGAGGCCTTTCAACTGCGAGAAATAACATTCGTCCAAAGTTACAAGACTGCTTTAACTCCAAAGCTTCACAAAATTCCATCATAGCGCAAAAGACGATCCAAGTGCGATCCAAGAGAGCTGATTTTTTGGAAGCAACGGACATAACTGAAGCTCTTTTCAAAATACTTTTCGAACGTCTTAATGAAGCTGTTTGTTGGCAGGAGATGGTGTTTCATGCCTTGAACTCTAAAAATCAAATTAATGAACGAATTAACGCACAGTGATTTTACTTATTTTCAATCGAAACTCAAGATGATGGTACCTAGCTCGAGTTTCAAAGGTGTTTGCGACTAAACAGCTTCACCTTTTGCTGTGCATTTTCACAAAGAACTATCAACATCAAGCAGGACGTGGAAACATCCGCTTGCTGTGGTTTTTCTTGTCGGTAAAGATACCTTTGGGGGTAAAATTCGTCGCATAAAAATATTCTTGTGTTAAATTTTTTGTCACCTGCTCCAAAATTCGTCACTAAGGATTTTTCACCGATAAGGTAGGCCGAAATAATAAACTAACTTTTGCGTGCCTTAATAGTATAAAAAGTGCGCGAATAAAAGCGCGCGAAATAACAAAGTTAAAAATAAAATAATAATCAAATAAATCAAAATAATCAAATAAAAATCCAAATTCCAATTCCACCTGCTGACTTCTTGCGTCCTCCTATTTTTAGGTATTCCATCAACAAGTACTTTATAAGGCAGAAAAGTGTTTATGGAGGAAACTTTCGCGGTTCGGCTGTACCGAAAAAAAACTTTCGCGGTTTTACAAAATTAAAAATGTTTGCGCAAAACTTTCGCGCTTCATAAAAGTGATTTATACTTATAGAATACGGTCCCTACAGATGTGTAACACACGAATTTCGTCTAGTTTGGGACTAGTTTTATGAATTTCTTCCAAAAGCAGCGAATTTCTCAGAGACCGTTTCTAACAGGAATGATTTTCAGGAATATGCTTTTGCCATTCGGAGAAACTAAAACGTTTTTGCGATTCACGCTTAATCTTACTTTTCGCGGATATAAACTTATACGATTTTTTTTCCGTAAACACTTTCTTTCCTTAGCTACGAACATTACGGCGGTCAACTCTCTTCGTTAGCAAAGTAGATGTTATGGGAAAACACAAACTGCTACGTTGTTTCCAATTTTAAAAATTAATTAAATTTGCTATTTTAAGAAACCAATAATAATAAACTATTTATAAAAACATTTTCAATCATTTACTAACGATAGAAAAAAATCATAAAAAAAAGAATTCGAAAAAGTTGATAAACATTATTAGAGATACCTAAACTTATGAATCGAGATTTTCGTCATCGCGTATAGCATCTCTGCTTTGTCATAATTAAAGATGGTAACTGAAGCTGCTGATCCGTCATATGATAAAAGCAGGATCAAAT
>JASGCC010000132.1:53233-241593 GCA_030067915.1 Hydractinia echinata
TTTCTGAGATAATGCTAAATTTAAAATCAGCATGAATTGTATTTTGGATATAGTCTTCTGTAATTAGGTTTTATGGCTACTAATAGTTGATTGGCATGCCCCTAAACAGCAATAATAAACAAGCACAAGACCGCATGGTCTTTTACGTCCTAGCGTTTTCAAAAAACTGGATAGGGGTTATTTCTATGATTATAAGTGCAATAAAAATGGTTTTCGATTTCAAAACTCCTGTTTAAATTGGCTCACAGACAGACAGGAGTATTATAATAAAGATAAGTGAACCTACCTTCCATACATTCTGTTACAGTTTCAAAATCTGAGTATGTTCTAGTTTCAAGTTTATTGCTTGGTTGGACCAACAAGATGGTGTGTTCAGTCTAAGATGGAGAACAAAAAAAATAATCAAGTGGTATGGTAACAAATTAAGGAATTCGTGTCTTCTTTTCTCTTAGTTTAAAGAAGGTTCCAGAAAAACATGGCCTATGGGCCACGGTCTACCCTAAAAATGATATTCATCAATTTTTTTCCACGCCTGCTGTGCGTAGAATATAATGCATAGAAGAGTTTTGTTTCTTCTCTGTAGGAGATTCTTTCTACACCCTGCATCTCTTCGCCTATACACGCATGTTCTATTCCTATTTTCAGGAATAAGACCAACTATTTTTTGTGTCTGATGATGATGATTGTCCTTTTTTGAAATTGATATTTGCGCAGATGTTTTTACTCATAATCCGGATGTTTTCCACAGGCCTTCTTCTTAAACATTCTTGTGTTTAGGGGGAACCCCCCATTGTATTTTTCATTGTTACTATTTATTTTACGGGAATATCATGCTCAGTTATTCAACAACACATGCATGTTGTAACATAGTAATGGTGACATTAAAATTTCATTCCTATTTTTGTTGGTTTTTAATTTAAAACTAGCACACAAAAACATATAAAACACTCAACCCATGAGAGTGAACCCAAGATACAGTAGATTCTGTAAGTTAAACTTCAATGCTTTATACTTTAAACACATTTGGATTTGGATAAGGGTGTTTTGCTGGGTTAATTTGCTTACAAATTGTTAGTGCATTTTGTTGCACATGGAAGCATGGCCACACTTCAGAAAAAGCAGACCCATATTGGGGAATGCTAATTGCCATACACCTAAATCATTGACTTTTCAAGGATACAAGATCTTCTATTTTCAACAACAATTTTCATCAACTTAAATTTATTTATTATATAATTGGATAACTGCAGTGGTCTGTCGTTTATGTTTTCCACTGTATATAAACGTGAACATATTCATTGTTCTTGACACAAAATCAATTAATCTACATCGTGCTGTAACTTGTCTATTGGTATCAGGAAAAATATAATACAGCCAAGGTTTCAGGGTATGATAGAATAAATCAACCATACTACATGGGTAAACATGGAAAGAATGTGAATTAATAGAGCCTGATTATGAAAGATTGTTTCATTTTGAAGCTCTTTATCCCTGTTAAGAACGCTGATTATAAACTATGTCTGATTTTGAGTAAAAAAAACAAAAAAACATGGCTACCAAGCGATAATTTGTTGCTGTTTGGTTTTTCTGTTCGTGGTTATTTTTTCGTTGCAGATTTTGGATTTATATTTTAGGAGTATGGGAACTTTTATAGTCTAGAAGTTAGGTCGTTGGCGAGTTGCTACTATTGCCAGTATTCAATTAAAAATGTCACTCTCCATCTCTGAGGCTGTGCATATTTAAAATATTCACAGTGTAATGTTGAATGGGAATACGGAAACGTATAATAAATAAAGATACCAATTGTTTAAGTGTATATATTTTTAGAAATTTCATAATTAGTTAGTGGGAGAAAAAACAATAATAAGAAAAGCCTTAGTCAACACTGATAAGCAACCATAAATTTTCTGTAATAAATTATGAATGTAGGATAAACAAATAATATATTGTAATGTCTGAAACGTATTTTGAGTGATGTTATGTGTACTTTCAATACATCTAATACCTATTCTCATATTCTCAATACAGTAAACAGTGTAGAAGTAACATTTTTAAGTCTTGTGGCGTTATTAAGTATATAATATAGTTGGTGATAGCTAGCTAACCAAAATATTTTTTAAGAAGGACAATGATAAACGCTACGAGAATAAACAGCATGGTTTTTTTAAATTAAATAAGTTTAGTAAATACAGTAAGAAATAGCCAGAGAATGTTATACCTAGGACTACACATTTTACTACTGATGAAAAAACAACGCAACAGAAATAAGAACACCCTAACCCTATAAATAAGAACAATCCAGAGGGCATTTTTTCCTTGTGACAGTTTGTGCAAAATAATATTCATGCTGGATTATACTTATTTAGCAACATAAACACAAATTTTAGAGAAATTAAAACAAAGATATTTTCTCACTATTCAAAACAAAATTAGAAATAAAATTAGGCTGAAAAATACTTAATAATATATAAATAAAAAAGCGAAGTTGCAGCTTATAATGTTAGAACTATACAGAAAACAAATATATAAGACAATAAGAGGGTGCTGATAAGCCGTAAACGCCTGCATATATAATGACAAGTTCGGGCGACTTTTCAAAATTAAATTGGAGGTTGTCCTCTGAAACCGCCTGCACTTTCCCGAACTCGCCCAGAGCATTCCGGAAATGCAATTCCTTGTAACATACCATGCGGACGATAGTTGGAAGAAGGCGTTTGAAGTGAAAGGAGTTAATAAAGTTTATATATAAGTTATTTATCAAGTAAATTTTATCAAAAACCATCAAAAACAGTTATTTTAAGAACTTCGCTACTACATAGTATATAAGTTTATTTTAATTTTTATAGTGTTTTGAACCATTAGTGTCTGTTTTTCTTTTTTTTTTCAGGCATTGTTCGGGTCTATGCAGGTTTTTTCGGGCGAATACTCTAACCTTTTTCAAAATGCCAAACTCCCCTGAAAACGCCCGCACTTTTTACGGCATATGCAGCTTATCGACACTCTCATAATATAATTCCATAACAGTTCCAGATTTTTTACAAATTAATTCTAGAAACAGTTTGCTTTGGTATTGTTGCCTGCCTTGCCTATGCACTGATTTGTCTTGCTGGTTCCTTTTCCCTGTTGCCTTGCCGTTTCCCTTGCTTCCCCAAAGTGCCTTAGTGAAGTTAAAATCGTTTGATTGGACAAATATATAACACATGGGAACTTAGTTTCTATACGTTTTAACCAAAGTAGCGTCCACAATATTTTGCTTGTGTACCTAGGGGACCCTTCCTCCCGCTCTGCAACCCTTTATATATTCATGGTACTCGCGGGCCAGTTTTCAATCACAGCCAGCATTCAATCACGGGCAAGTATTCAGACTAAGCAGCCATTATGAAATGGTGTACACAGATTTCTACTGTGAGTGTTTGACCATGAAAATTCCTTGTCGTACACCAGAGGAGGGCACGACATCAGAGTAACTTGTCTGCAAGAATTGATTGTCTATATGGCCTTTGGTGCTCCTGCTGCCCCAGTTTCTGATTTTTCTGAATTCCTTGGATGCCGTAGATTAGTGGTTATAACTCTCGTACTCTGTGCGGGAGACCGGGGTTCGATTCCTCTTGACGGCGATTCAACATGGGCGAGTGAATGTTACCATAGCCCCGGGTTAACCCAAGCCATGTGAGGGAAATTGGGGAGATGGCACACTGTGTGGGCCGTTGGATGTTGCCGGGAGTTTGTCTAGTAGAGCGCGGGCCCTAATTGGGTCTGCGTAGCTCAAATGAGCATTAAAATACTCCAGGACTCTCCATCTATGCCATGGTCCCTCCTGGAAATAATAGACAGGGTATATCCCTCGATATTTTTGTGAGGCTAGCCATGTAAAATATGCACATCTATGCTTGCAATACTAGATACTGTAGCTAAATAAATTGATCTATTTTGTAAAAGTTCTAAAATCACCACAAACTAACAACACATACCATAATAAATCAACGAGGAAAGAAAGCAAGTGACTTGATTTCACAAACTAACTTCTCTGTCTCTTCTTTTAGCTGGCTGCTCTGTTGTAAATCTTCGCTCTTACTTTATGTAGTGATACACAAAACATTTAGCTGGGTCCTCAGATTGCAAAGACGGCGATGATGACGTCATTTTTATTAGGAGCCGTGGAGAACGGCGAGCGAAAGGGCAGCATTTTTCAATTTTTTCATCAAAATAAAAAGGTTAAAAACTGCATTGTCGACCCCAGAGGTCTTTGAAAGAGCTCTGGGGAAGAGAATGTGGAACTGTTAAAATTTGCGCATTACATTTTTAATTGTCAATTTCTATTTGACAGCTTTTTGACGGCAAAATGAGGTGTAAGATGAAAAGACTGCATGACTATTTACTGCGCCATTTTATATTATGAACCAGATACGTATGGATACTACTGTAAGTCTATGCTTGTACTTCTGTGTCTGTAGATCCTTTTATCTGTAATTTTAATATGGTTGTATGCTATTTTTAGCGACAAAAGAGGTTTTATGGGATAAGGCAATTTTGTGTTCGTACTTATCTTTAGACAGTTTCATTAACTTTTTTGTGTTGTAATTCTTCTGTTATAAGCAACTTACGCAAACCTGTTTGATTGTGGAATTAGCAATTAGTTTATGAGGTTATTAGCAAAATTAATGTTGTGCGACCCGGCAGTGCTTTTTCGAGTGGTAGAAAAAAATAATTAAAACCTCCTGAGACCTCCAGCTGTGAGAAGTAAACACAAATAGTCAATGCATGTACTGGCTCTTAAATAAATTTGAAAAATATTATTATGACATTTTAATTTCGCTAAAATGGACGAATATCAAACAATGTTTGCACAAATATGAAGACAATCAAATAAATATCATTTTCCGCTCAAAATATTCTGGATTTTCAGGAAGACCTAGTTTTTCAGGAAAGCCTTGTCGGTTGGGTTTTTTGTATCAAAGCACCGTCGGATTATAAAAAACCTAAAAGGCCTTGGGAGAACGGGGTTAGGCCTACAAAGAATTCTTACATTACGCTGCACAGTCCAATCATTCAAATGCTGTGTGCATGCATTCTCTCGTCCCCAGAGCTTTTTGAGATTAAAACCTCGAAAGTACTACTTTCGAGTTTATCTCAAAGAGCTCTGGGATCGAGAATGGTGTGCATGGTGGTTTAGTCACTTGGTTAAAAATCATAATTAATATGCCGGATATTTGTTGTTTATATGGTGTACGCCAGGAAAATTATGTACTTAAAGTGAAACGCAGTAACAACGAAGCGGAAACAAAGACGCTATACAACAATCATTTGAAATTCCAACCGTTCACACAGAAGCGGTGCGCAATACAAATATAAGGTGGTGCCACGCAATTGTTTGGTTGTTGTGGAGGTTATTCTCCCAAATAAGGCCAAAATTCGCGCAGTCCACGAAAATTAATCAATTTTAGGCAACAATGTTATTGGACTAAAAAAGTATCCTTGGGTATCAAGTAAGCTGCACAATGCGCCATTTTTATCTCAAGATGATATCTCAAGCAAGTAGCTACTTTATGCTCCAGTTGACCTTAGGCAGCTCACACCTTTGCGTTGGGAAACTTTGTTAAAATTTTGTCATTTATTCAGAATCACGTAAACGACAACTACACACATCTTTTTTTTTTAATGGATGTAAAACAGTGAATAATAAGTAGGAAAGAGCAGCTATTCTGGCAAAAACCAACTTTGACACACTGGCTATAGTTTGTATTTTTTCATTTAAAATAGCGGTAGTCGAGCAAGTTGAATACAGGCTGGTATCAGGGGGTCTTCTATTTTCTTACCATCCCAGTATATCAGAAAAAGAAGTCCCTAAAAATCAATGTTTAAAGAAATCTTAAATTTATTTACTTTGATTTTTGGTTTTGTTTCTTTCTGTAACTAAAACGTTTTATAAAAGAAACGTATCATATAATCATCGCGTCCCATCTCTCCCCGATATTGTGGATGAAAATACCATCGCGTCCCATCTCTCCCCGATATTGTGGATGAAAATACCATCGCGTCCCATCTCTCCCCGATATTGTGGATGAAAATACCATCGCGTCCCATCTCTCCCCGATATTGTGGATGAAAATACCATCGCGTCCCATCTCTCCCCGATATTGTGGATGAAAATACCACGTTCAATCGGTACACAACTCGCTTATTTTATTAAATTGTTTCTGTTGAATTGTTTCTTCTCTTGTTTATTAGCTTGAAAAGAATTGCGTTGCCATTCTCGTCCCCAGAGCTCCTTAAGATAAACCTTCGATATTTAATGTCTATGGAATCCTTTTCTGACATTATTAGAGTAAATATTTAATTAATAGAGGTATCTATAGGATAACTCTATTATTATGATTTGAGTATTCCATAAATTTCCCGTTACTACTTTTCACATCCCACCCTAGTCTTGCACAATCTGTTTTGTTTGCAGTATTTTCTTCTAACGTTTTACCGCCATGTCACACACACACAGGTAAAAATCTGGCGCTTCGAATCCGACCCTGGAACACTATTCCGACGCTTGAAAATAACGCCGACCTTTTTATTGTGGATCAGATATCAAGTAAGCGCCAGATAAATGTTTGTCTTGATGACCTTATTTATAAAATTAACTGAGACAACGCACAATGTTTTATAATTTTTGCATTGAATGTTGTTTTTAATATCACTTCCTATTTCCTGAGAAAGTACTTAAGATGAATTGGCATTTCTTTCTACTATATTTTAAAGAAGTTGTTGTTAGGTGAAATGGATTTAATATTTTTATGCATCAACTTTCTGGTCAATATCAATGCTGTGTTGTTGTTTTAGTTTAGCTAGCTAAAGAGAGCTTAGCTAATGTCACTCTGTTTTAGACATGTAAAATCTGACACAATCCATGCAAGTCACACACATTTAAGAGCAACCTAACATTTACATGTATTCTTACACATCTTTTCAATGATCCACTCTCTCCTAGTCTGTCTTTTATAATGTTGTATAGCTAGCTAACAACAGCTATTTCTAGTTTATTTTTAATTTTGTTTGCTCTTTACTCAGCATTTATTATTCTTATGACATTTCCCAGAGTTTTATGTAGCAATTGTTTAAGTCGGGAAGAGTAGAACAACTTTTTTTAAGGTTAGTAATTACAATAGTGATTGATTAAACACCGTCCAGAATGGGGAAAAAGTTATCCTTGACTCAGTTTTGTTAAAAATGATAAATTTTCAGCTTATTGTAAAATTTGTGTTAAAGCATTCAAAATTGACAACAGTGGGTTATCTCAAGTATAAAATCACATGCAAAGTGTCATGCATCTGAGTCAAAAAAAGATCTTATCAACCGGAGGGAATTTACAACTAGTTCCGAAGATGGCAAGTTAAAGTCAAGGCAGTTTATTCCTAAGCCAAGAAAATTTAGTAACGAAGGCAGAAATGTTAAAAGCTTTGCAGATAGTTGATTCAAAGCACTTTTTATGTGTTTAACCAGTTTTCCAAGGGTTATCCAGTTTTTGTAGGAGATTCGTCAAATCTGTGAGAAATTGGTATATAAGGTCCATTGAACCGTACGGTTATCAAAATTAGGCATTAGCACAAAATTGGCATAAAATTAGCTAAATTTTCATAAAAAATGGCATGAAATTAGAAGTAAAGGGCATAAAATAGCATAAAAATAGGGTGTAAATTGGCATAAAATCATAAATAAAATCTGTGTTTTTGCCCTGGGACCCCTGCTATTTTTATGGCTAGTTATGCTAGCTAGCTAAGATGAGTTGCAAATCTTTATAGCTATACAAATTCTGTAACATATATATATATAGCTAGTTAGGGTGGCACATAGCTACATCCTTACAGGCAAGAAAAAAAGGACCAAAAAGGTAGATTGTTAATTACCTTAATTTAAGATTGAAAAGAATCTAGAATACACCTTTACGATAATTCAATTGTATATACATGCGTTCCTACGGCTCTCCATCGTTTTACGATATTGGGAGAAAGGAGGTAAAAAACTTGTTTTTATAAGAGTTTGTTAGAGACGAAAGCGCGTTTTCTCCAGTTTTTTAACTTCCTTCGTATCAATTTCTTTCAAATTTTCAGGAAACGTTAATGATAATAAGATACAACTTATGTGTACTTTTCATTAAAAACAAAACGCGGCAAGAAAAGTTATCAAGAAAGAACGTGTTTTCTCCTTAATAAACTCTTATAAAAGTGTGATGTTTACCTCCTCTGATCGCAAAATAATATGCGATGGAGTGTTAGTTTTCCCGAATTATCGTAAAGGTGTATTAATTTTTTACTAACTACATCTTTTTTTTAATAGAAATCTTTAGCAACTAATTATTTCAGTGTAAGTTGCATTTTTGAACTTGATTTCTTTAGTCGTTGAGGCTTGTTGTTTATATATTTTGCTTGTATGTATGCACATGTTCATTGCTTGTATGTATGCACATGTTCATTGCTTACACATAAAACCAAAACATTTTGTCACATTAAAACTTGTCTATATACATTTGATATTTATATGTCTAATTTGCCTTTGATATCTCAAGGACAAGTATATAGTATTTAGATCAGAACCAACTATCTCTGATTTTTGTTTTAGAACATATAAAATAACATAATGGAGTTCTCAACACTACTTGTAACCTTACTCTTTGTGATAAGAAATGTGTTTGGTGATGCTGGTAAGAAATGCATAATTTTTATGAATTAATTTTATCCTGGTGAGGTCTCTTAGCGCGCCTCTCTTTACTTACTCACACTGTAGAGATTTGAGGAAGGTATACTCAATATTGTATATATGTAATTATTAAGTTTGTGTTGAGTTCCTAAAATTTTAAGAATTCAATATTGTAGAGTTGGCAAATAAACATTAAAATTGGAAAATAAATATCTTTTTCCTTTGTAATAAAACTTAGTGATGGAAACGTTAAATATGTAACAAACATTGAGAAAAATAACAACATTATTTTCTTCACATATTCCATTGAGCTTTCGGCTCTTCTAGAGCCATGATCACAATATTACAAAACTTTCTGTTTAAAACAAGTTTATAAAGTTATTGACAATTCCCTTGCTGATAAATTAATTAAATAAATATAAAGGCGCAGATGTAATCATACGATTGAGTACAGGCTTCTCTTTAAGAATAAAGAGGCTCTCCTTTATCTCAAGTAAATAATTGCGTGTCTCATTTTAAAAAAGAGGGGCTTACTTGTTTTGGTTTGGTTTTAAATACTAAAAAAATACACTCCTTTCTTTTGACTGAAAAATTAAGGAAGAAATAGTATACAGTACTGTTATACAGGCCTGGTCATGAGAATTACCCCCGTGAACATTGAATCACACACATAATTTATTCTGCGTTAGTGATCCATTTGCGAAAACAGAAATGCTTGTGCAAATTATTTTTTTGGAGCAGTTGAGTGGAAAATTTATGCATCTTTTTCTGCTGTTATTTCAATAAACCTACTTTATATCTTTTGAAACAAATGGAATTAATAAAAAAAACTAAAATTATTAAAAAAAACAATTATATGCAGCTTAAATATCTCCCTACTAGCTACTTAAATTTCACCTTATTTTATTACCAGCATTTAATTTTTTTAAGTGCAGCCATAAGAAAAAACAAACTAATGAAATAGGCGTGAGAAAACATTAATTTAATTTCAGTCAAAGGTAATGTATATATATTGATTACAAAGCCTCCAATGTTTGAAGATCAATGATCAATGATCATTTCAATAATTTTAAACCAAGCATATGGACATAACTAGTATTGTTCATGAAGGGCTGTTCTTCAGCTGGAACTTTCTTTCCATTATAATAACCTTAGGTATTTCCTGATATATTTTCAAAATCTTTAAGCTCTGTAATTATTCACTATCAACAAATATTTCTCATAAGATTGCACGCAGGTCTATAAGTCTCTCACACAGGAAAAAGAAACCAAAATATAACAATAAAAAGAAAGAAATTGTTTATTTTAGAGCATAGTTGCCTCGTAGCATCTAACTTATGATGTCAGAATTCTGCATAGTTAGCTAAACTTTTGAAGACTTATAAATCAAAAACCAACAAAGTTTTTTGCAAAAAAAATAAAGAGATTCCTGGACAGCTTTTTATGCTCTTTTTTATAAAATCATCTTATTTTTTCGCGATAGGTAAGCTTTAGGAAAATCATTGACAGTTTTATAGTACTACTAAAAAAACTTTAACAAAACTATTTCGATTTCTTGTTTTTGTTTTGACATATTCTTTAATAAACTAGTTTATTTGAGTGGTAAAACGCTTGATTATTTTTGTGTGTGTAGGTATGTGCTTGTGCGAATAAAAGAGATTTTGTGTAGAAAATTGGTTAATATTGCTTAAATTAGTATACCCCTTTAGATGTTGCTGGCAATATCAGTACAACCTTGATGCCATCATCAAGTTCTTCAAGAACAGTAAAAGCTGATGTTAAAACTTCTGATTTAGCACACCAGAAATACTACACCACATCAAGAGCTGTTTTAACTCTTTCAAAAAGCTTGCTAAAACAAGCATCACAAACAACTACCCATTCATTGTCAGTAATACATACGACAAGTTCTGTTGTAGAGAACAATTTGCAGACTTCTATATCAACTCATAAATTGACTCGATTCCCAATTCCTACCATGTCAAGACTTTTAACAACAAATGGTTTTACAAAAACTATGGCTACATCTTCATCAAATTTTAATGCCACTTCCCATATGACCTCGTTTAAGAAAATGGAAGTTTCATCAACTTCCAATGTTTCAGTATCAACAATATTTGCTACCACTGAGCAAGTTTCAACTGATATATCATTCTCTTTGCCTTTCTCAAGCTCAAGTATTAGTATGTCAACAACAAGCAACATGTTAGCTGCATCATCAAAATACACCACAAGTATCAAGTCTTCCACATTAAGAATGGAAAGTAGTACAGCATTAGAAGTAAATACAAGTCCTCATAAGGATATGTCTACTTCGGTAAACAGTCGTTCCATGATTTCTGCTTTATTAACTACACATGACAGTTTATATTCTATGCCATCATCAGGTGAAACAACAGTGTATTCAACTGGTGGAGTTGTGCAGACAAGTCAATCAATGTTAGCTTCAAATCCGTCTTCAGCAGTTGTTGCAACCTCCTCATCAGTCCCCAAGAATCGTGGTGTAACATCATACAGTCAACAGATTTCATCCGCTTCTACCACAAGTTCAAACACCAGTTATAGGACGACGTTATTTACAAGTTTTATTGCAGCAAGCTCTAAAGTTTCAGTTGCAGTAACACCTTCATTGGTTTCAAAAACACGTTCAGACGTGTCCTCCAAAAGTATGTATATATATATAATATATTATATGCTAAAATTGTACCTTGAAAGTAATTATATCTTGTTATTTTCTGAAATTTTTTAATGCAAAAGAAAATTTGAAGTTTCTTTTAACCTGTCATTTCTGTGTCCATTTGTTGCATGCACAGATTTGATGATTGACATGTAGTGGTACGTTGATCAAGAAAAAATAAATTCTCTTCTTATGAGATTTTTTAGTTCGTCATTCTTGTAAGACCAAAATAAGTGGAAATAAAGTGAATTCTATTTCTTATTTCTTATTTTTTTTCTAGGTATATTACGATCCTCTGTTACCATCTCGTCCTCGTTCGTACCACATTCATCACGTGTTATATTAGCTACAGCAGCACCATCAAATGAATCTCCTCACTACACAACAGCAGAAAAAGTTGGTATAGGATTCGCTTTAGCTGTTGGAATCATACTTTTCTGTTTGATCATTTGGTTTGTTCGAGTGAAACGAAAAGAAAACAAGTAAGAACCTTTTTATACACCATCTTAGTATTTGAGTTTTATTACCACAAAAAAAATGTACACTCACAGTGTGTTTATTTCACTGTATTTTCTTTAGACACTATAAACTTTATAACGACGACTTATTTCAAATACCTGGTTTTACGGAGTATGGTGGTACTGTCCAATTAAGTGAGTTGGGGACTAGGTATGTTCTTGATTTATTGTGCTGTTACTAGCATATTAAGTGAATTGGGGACTAAGTATGTTCTTGTTCTATTGTGCTGTTACTAGCATATTAGGTGAATTGGGGACTAAGTATGTTTTTGTTTTATTGTGCTGTTACTAGCATATTAAGTGAATTGGGGACTAAGTATGTTTTTGTTTTATTGTGCTGTTACTAGCATATGTCGTTTCAGCATAATAATTTACACCTCTAAACTGAACGCCTATTTTCTATCCAAGCAGGACATTTTTCATCGCTACTACTGAGCTAATTCCACATCAGGCATGTCCTCTTCTTGTTTTTGTATTAAATAATACCAAAATTTTAACATTCGTTTAGTGAGTACGAAAATATAGATGCGTCGCATTACGAAAGGTAACAGATAATCTTTTTTTATTCTATCCTTTTTTTAAATAATTTTGTATGGGTTAATCTATGCAGTACAATTAAAGGCATTTGAACAGAAATAAAAAAATAATTTATTAAAAAAAAATTGTGTTGAAAATTGTCATCACAATTTTTATAGAAGAGTTTTTTCTTAATGCTATGTATAGCATTTTGCTACGAAAAATATGGTTTAGAAAAATTGGTGAATAAAATTAGTCACAAGCTCAGAATTTGGTCATTTTTTACCAAAGAAATTTTATCAACATGGCCACTTTCTGCCGATTTTTTTTTTGGAAATGCTTATTGAGTTTAAAAAGTATAAAATAATGCAAAGGAATTTAACAAATTCTTCTTTTTTATATATCCATTAAATTAAAAATGTGAACTAAAAATATCCAACGTTAGTATCTTCTTATTTTTGAAGCATTTCGGTTCTTAATGCACTGATAAAGGGAAAAGAGAATATCGGCAAAAAAAATTAGATCGCAAATAATAAAGCCAGTACAAATGTTTGGTCGGTAAGAAATTTCGTTGGGTAAAAAATATCAATCACTGAGCCTGCATTTGGACCAGTAAGGTATTTCTGACTGTTCAGTAATTTTTATGTTTTGATTTCTCAGGGAAAACCAACTGTTTGATTTGACGGAATCATCGAAAACAGGGTACGAAAAGCTTTTATCGCACACTGTATAATAAGCACTATCAAAAAAACTGAAAAAAAATTGTTATATAAATATGTTAAACTACAGTTCCTTATCTATAATGTTATAAGTGCGTAGTTATGTCGAATCTGCAATTTTAGTCATTACTAACCGTTTTTCTGTCTGATAATTTAAATAACAGCATAACAACAGCATCAAATTTTATCCAACTGCTTTATTTCATAACCCGCCAATGCATGAGACGATATTAATTGTTTCTTCAGTTTGAAACGGACTATATTAAAGGGATCCTAGCACTAAAAATGATATTTTAATGTTATTAAATTAAATTTTTTTTCGTTTTTTTTTTTCGTTATTAAAGAGAGGCATTTAAAACAGGGCGGTACTTGTATCCGATTACTCTAATAACCTTTTTTCAAAAGTGTTACCGATTCACGCTAACTGATGTGTGAATCAACGTAAACTAGTGATCAAATCTTTTGATATCGAATTATTATTCATAGAAAACAAGAAAAAAGAAAAATTTAGGTGAAAGAGTTCTTACTTTTCAAAAAAATTTGCAACGTTACAGGTTAAACACTGTTTAATCTTTTTTTCTGCTTTGCTGTTTTTTTCCCCATTTGTGGGATGATAGAGTATTACAAATTTGATTAAAAAGAGGATGTTGTCTTTTAATGTGAAGATTTGAATCATCACTCAATAAAAGAGAGCCTACAGAAAGTTTCGCCGTAGCTGGGCTATCACCGACCTTACGAAACAGGATCATCTACGACGGAGAATATATTTTTTCAATGCGCATGTGCAGATTAGGGTAAACCCGCCAAAATAAGCCGTTCTCCCTTTGACTCGAACAGAACGATTCTGAAGTTGTAGGTAAAACGACAGATCTTTTGATGAAGTGAAAATGTCATATAAATATACTACCGATGAAGAACTTTTTTTCTAAAATTTTGTTGTTTTCAACTTCTGGTCAGTTTCTTTGTAAATTTTGTTTTCGATTTGTTTTTTTTAAAATAGCCCTATTTGTTTTGAATTTGTTTCGCCTTGTCGCTTTTATTTAATTTTTCGTAATCAATTTTTTGGCGAGTTTTTCATGTAACGAGCTATCATGAAAACTTATTGACAACTTCGTGTTCCCGTTCCTGTTTCGTAAAGTTCCTGTTAACACTCCGTCCTCACACAACCATTTAATCAACACACAAATAATTTGTAATATCCATGGTCACACATACTAACTTGTTAATAACAACCACGTAACACATTCTTTGTTTTAGATATGCTAACCAGACATTAGCATGGGACAACTAACAACTAATTACGGCGAATGTGAGCTACTAAAAATGTGATGTGTATATTTCCTAGTTTTATTTATTTTTCGATAAATATTTTTTTTATGAATTAGAATAGCTTTTATATAATTTCAAATACTATTATTATTATTATTTTTTTATTATTATGAGGAAGATAATTTGAAATTTAAGTTTCTCACTCAAAACATTTTTGTAAAGAATGTATAGTAATAGCTTCGTTTAAAATGGTGAATTCTCCCATCTTAATTTTTATCTTAATTTTTTTAGGAAATAATTTCATAATTAAATTTTTTGTATTTAGTTATTGTTGCTTTTGTTGCTTTTGTTGTTGTTGTTTGTTGTTATTATTGATGTTGTTGTTGTGTCGTTGCGGCAGTGTTAAATCAATCTGTTTTACTCTCTTGTAAAATATGAAAGTTTTTAAAAACTGATTTTATGGTACTATTACTTTGGTTAAATATTATAAGAAATATATTTTTAAAGGATTGGGGGAGGGGGACTGTAAGATCCAACTTACACTGAAATTTTAACCTCAAGAACTGAATTCAAAGCCATTAGTCTTTCTATATCAATCCTATTTTTTCTGGTTGTTTGCGTACGGACTGAAATATTTATAAAGCGATCGTCAGTGCAAAATTCAAGTTGAGATTAGTCGAAAATGTCAAATGTCGTATTTTTGTCAATGCTGTTTCAATTGATATTATATGTTATTTATATTTTAATCTATTTGTAGTGTATGTAACAAAAAGGAAGTCCGTTTATAACATAAAAACAGCAAATAAATTTGTTGTTACTTTTCTGTGACTTTAGTTTGAAGCGCTTGTGTGTTATCCTCCAGTATGTTCTTCTTTTCAGAACAAAAGTAATTTATCTAGAAAAACCTGGAAAAAATTGAGATATGGTGGTTGGAAGGGGTAGTGAATTTTCGTGAACCGCAAATAGAAGGTTACCCGTTATCCAAAAATCGATAATTAACCCACACGGGCTTACTAAACGACCCGCTATGTATTTTCAAAGAATGTGAGTTTATTAAGTTTAGACGATCAAAACGGTGTGGTTTCAACCTCGTTCCCAGGGCAATTTTTCGCTTTTTGATATCCGAGACGGCGCGAAGAAATGATTCCTGGATGTATTTCTCAAGGCCAAGAGCCCCCCCCAGCTTTTGTCAATTTCGCAAAAATAAGTTTTAGCGGAAATTAATTAAAAATACAGTAGACTCTCGGTTATTCAAACCTGCACTTATTCGAAATTCTCGGTTATTCGAAGCGATTTTCATTCCCCTTGAATTTTCTAACTCGTTTTAGAGTAAATCTCTCTCAGTTATTCAAACTTCAGTTATTCGAAAATTCGTTTATTCGAAGTGGTTTTCTAACCCCCTTGGCTCAATATTCTCTCAGTTATTCAAAATTCTTGACAATAGCTGGAGTAAAAGTGAGAATTTTCAACTTCAAACACTTTTTATAAAAGAAAAATAGTCTTTATTCCTAAAAATAAAACTATGTACAAAGCAATTTGATGAAATAAGGAAAAAACTACACGCGATAACCAACAAATGTAACCAGCACTTTACCGAGGGCAAAAAGCAAACTTTTATTGAAAACTATTTCACAAACACTTCATAAGAATATAGATATGAAGAATGGTTATTGTTGATATTTGTTTTAAGTAAATATTATATTTGTATATTTTAACGTTTGAAACACTCGTTGCGTTTAAAACTGTAGAGTAGAAACTTGATATGACTACTTTTTTATTCAAATCCCTCCAAAAAATCCGTCAGAGTGAAAATTGGACCAAAATAAGAAAATTTTCAGTTATTCGAAATTTCGGTTATTCGAAGTAAATTCCTATCCCCCGTGGAGCTTCGAATAACCGGTCTACTGTATTAAAGTTCGCAGCCTCGTCCCTATGGGTTCTTGCCTTTTTGATATCGAGGTTTCACACGATTAACTTTTTTAAATAATGTTCGAATTGTGGAAAGAAAAAACACCAAGGAGGGACTGAAAAAAAAGTTCGGAATATTGAGATGTTCAAATAATGGGAAATTTCAAAGAAAAGGATTTACCGACAACGATTTCGACAGCAAAACACACTTCCTTCCTAGATAATTTTCCTCCTCTACCTAAATTCCCCTGGATAATTGCCCCCGAATCTCCTCCCTGGATAATTTTTCTCCAGATAACTCCGGCCTATGACAATTCGGCCCTGGATAATGCCCCTGCCCCTCGGACGATCAGAAAGCGCGGAAAATCTGTTTGCTACCCAGCGTTTTCTTTTTTTACCCATCTAATTCCTCGGGATAGTAAGGAAAATCACGTTGAGTCATTAATCTTGTTTAAATAGAAATGTTATTCAGGAGTATTTCTTTTTAAAGTTTCTTAATAATACAAATATATAACGTATCATATAATCCAATAAAAGCCCAGGGTAAAATTCAATTTTTAAATAAACGCCCATGGCGATTAAACGGTCAAATACATAACTGTTTGAGAATATTCTTTAAAAAATACTTGATTGGGCGTTTAATCGGGTGCATAATTTATTGCCGTACGCACAAGGACACAACACTGTTCGAATGTTTAAAAAGACGGGACTTTTCGATCCTGAATCTTATTCTAATTCCTGCTTGCTAACCTGATGCAGACAAGCAGGTTCGAATCCAAGAGGTTCAGGAATAATTTCGTTCGACAAAAACAGAAATTTCAATAAGAAAAAAAATGTAAACAGTTTTCATAACCAAAAAAAACCCGAGCTTAAACGCGAACTAGATTTAAAAAAATTTGTTTCCAGGATGTTAACAGAATTTTTTTCCATTTTTTGTAACTTTCCAGGATTTTTTTCCAGAGATACATTTCAAATATCCAGGATTTCAAGGAGCAGTGACGCCCTAGGCGCAGAACAGGGTGCTGTGCGCCTAGAGCGAGTGAAAGACGGAAAATTAACTTTAGCATCTTATAACGTAATGGTAACAAATTTGACGTTGTATTTGGAGAAAAAATAAGAGATTTGTTAACGGAGGATGAGCTGAGCAATTGTCCACCAATCCCCTGAAAGTAAAATAACGAAATGTCTGTTAACAATACTTTACTGTTCTAACAAAATCCAAGAGAACAGCAAAGCAGTTCGATAAAAGGGATACTTGAACATCTAAAAATAGTTTTCGGACGTAGGTGCGAGCATTACTGTTCGATTTTTAACAAATGGCGGGAAATTTCGATCCTATTTCGCATTCGAATATGAAAAAGGCGGTATTTTTCGATCCAAAGAAAATACATAAATAGAGCGAGAAGTTTTATTTCGTTATCACTCGATGATACTTTAACTGCTCAATCAACGCAGAAATGGCTGGAAGTCCAAGAAAAGGAAGCCCAAAGAAAGCATCCTCTAGAGCTGCAAGCCCTAAAAGAGCTGCGAGTCCTAAAAGAGGTGGAAGTCCAAAAAGAGGTGGAAGCCCAGCGAAAAAGGGAAAGGCGATTAAGAAAGCTGGCAAGAGAAAAACAAACAAGAAAGCCACAACCAAGAGGCGAAGAAGTCGAAGGGAGAGTTATGGCATGTATATCTACAAAGTTTTGAAACAAGTTCATCCTGATGTCGGAATTTCAAGCAAAGCGATGAGCATCATGAATTCTTTCGTCAACGACATCTTTGAAAGATTAGCAGGCGAAGCTTCCAAACTTGCTCATCACAACAAACTACGAACCATCTCGTCTCGTGAGGTACAAACTTCAGTTCGCTTGTTGTTGCCTGGTGAACTTGCGAAACACGCTGTGAGTGAAGGAACAAAAGCTGTTACCAAGTACACAAGCTCCAGATAAACAACTCTTTGAAACAAACGGCTTTTTTTAAAGCCACAATTTTGATAAAATTCATTACTGGCTTTATAGGACCAACGGTCTGTCCTATTTGTCTTTTGTCTGAAAAACTACGTATATTATGAAAACAGTCAGGGAGAACGATTTTCGACAGGGTGTTCACTCTGGCTAAAATTGTCAGTTCATGAATTTTAAATTTACCACAATGTGTCCCTAATGCAAGTTTCAAGATCATTAAAAATCATCATTTAAACCAAAACTATATAACAATCGTAAACGTGTGCAAAAAAATTTAATTAAATAAATATAATGGAGAGCTCATTACGTTCTTGTTAAGAGGTGGCTTTTCCCTTTGAATCACAGGACTCTCCTTTATTTCGAGTATATAGTTGTGTGCCTCTTAAATCTTAAATCTGAAAGGTTGAACGATTTTTAGAGAAGTACAAACACAATATTTGACTACGAAGCAATGTTTTAAAAACTAGACAGAAATGTTTTAAGAAATATTCACATTTCAAAGTTTTCAAGGTTTTTCTCTAGAGAAAAGGTTTTTTAAGACCGTATTTTCTCCAATAAACGCTCTTTTAAACGCCCCTCTTTAATAAACGCCCCCAGTGTAATAAGACGAAAATTCGCACTACAAGTACAGTAAACAATCTTCATCCAGAACCGAAAAATGTATTTGAAATAGGGAAATTCCGACATAGAAAAAATATATAGGACCAGAAAAATCAATAAGGGACCAAAACAATTGTTTGGGATCAGATCAGAAAGCGAAAAAGAAGTCCTCAGAACGGGATTATGTTTGAAATAGGATGTTAGAGCTGGGGAGTGTTTCAAAATGCCAAACCTTACTCAATACACCGCTCTCTAAAAAAATGAAAATTAAATATCAGTACTAAAAACCTAGAAGAACTGTTTTATTTGGATTTGGACTAATGACTAGCTTTTCAAAAATATAATATCATGTAAATAAAATATCAAAATCCAATACATTTACTTTTTATTAGCCTAAAACGCCATACCTGTACAAATCTGTAAAATACCTAATTTCTTGCAAAATAAGAAGCCTAATTGACTTAATTGAAATAAACTGATATAATTTTGGCCTTTTTGCAAGTGAAGCTACACCTCAGCAAAGAGGTTTAACGTGTCTGACCCAATATTATTTGTTACTTGGTAGAAATTCATTATTTGGTAGGAATTTAATATGTCAGGTGAAAACTTTCGTAGCTAAAGTGGTTTGTGGTAAGTAAAACATATTTTTTATGTAAATCTCTCCTGTCCCTGGATCAGTCATTACTTCAAAGAAATACCTTAAGGACATCTAAAAGCAAAAAACAAGCCTCAAAAAAGCTAAAATTAACTATCAGTTGGCAAAAATAAAACAGAAAAATGGCTGCAACCTGCTCAAAAATGCTGGATGGTGACGTTACCAACAAGAAAGGGTAGTGAAAATAAAAACAAACAGCGATTCTAACCAGATTTGCTGAAAAATAATAAAAATAAAACATTTTGGAGGGATGAGTACATTCAAATAGATAAACCAACAAAGGCGTTCCTCAAACAAACAAAAAAACAATTTATAAAACTAACAAAAATATAAACACGAGTATAGCTTTATTTATTTGGACCCCCGTGATTCTTTATAAATTGAACTGATAAACAGACACATGCTTGCCCTTTTATAAGAATATACTTTATAAGAATAAGAGGCTGGTATTTCAGGTTAAAAACAATAAGTAGTGTTTAAAACAATAGATAAATAAGAATGATGACCAGCCTGGAATTTTGAGATTCTTTAAAAAAAGTCATGATAAACCCCTTGAAATGTATAAAGGAGGACCTCTTGAATATTATGTTTAAAAAAAATTTACCATACTGTACAATTTGTTAAAAAAGTTAGTTTTAGCACACAATAGTTGAAGACAAAATGAGTTCGGTATGGTTTCTTTTTACGCCTCAAAGGTGTTACCTTTCAAATGGTAGGGTAGTTTTTTCCGCCTCCAGAATAACTATAACTCTCGCCGAATTATATTCACACCGAAAGTGAGTTTTGCTCATTCACTTTCTTCGCGCACATTCCTTTGTTGGTTTTCATTTTTTTAATACAACATTACAATGTTTTTTATGAATGAATTTTAAAAAAGCGGATTCTTTTTTACTCGTATGCGAATATATCAGATCGTTTTAAGCGCAAAAGGAGTCTTCGCGGGTTAGGCGGACTTTCTTTCCACTTGAACACGCTTCGCAATGTCTAGCTGTGAAGGTCGATCTCCACTTGATGGTGGAGTATTTTTTTCTATACATACTGTGATGGGGATGAGACGATGCTCTCAATAAAAAGAAAAAACTTTAAATTCGCGTTTGCTTTTAATGTTAACGTGATTCATTCTTCATCTGAATATGTTGATTTCAAACTTCCTATTGAAATACAGTGCATTGTTTTCCAAATGTAAAATGAAAAAAAAAATGTTTACCGTAAACATATTGAATGCTATCTGGTTAATTTTTAATCAATCGCCTTGAATTTAAAACTTCAAAGTTCCCAAACCCCTCAATTTAAAAAATTCGTAAAAATTCGACTTTAAACACACATTCTAAGATGAGTGTGGAAACGAAGAACAAACAAATAGCCTAAAATGTAAATAAACCAAAAATAGCTGTGAAAAAGTACACAATATTTTTTTACGTGCGGCCATGGAACGTAAACAAATTCGAGCCCATTTCAGATTCCAATCTTATTCGGTATTGTTATATGATCGATACAGAAAACCACAAAACTGAAGTTATTTCATGCCGAACACGAAAAAGTAGTAGCTCATGTTTACAATGTTGAAACATACCAGTTGGCTACAGCAAATTTGATTGGTTAAGATTTTATTTCGAGACGCATTGATTGGTTAGTAATCCTGATTGGTAAATGTTAGTTAATGTATGTTTTTTGAAAAATGATAAATTATGAAAGTGTTTTTGGTGTTATTCATTTTTCTGGAGGCTGTTTACAAGTAAGTTCGCTTTTACTCAACTGATACATCACAACAAATTATGGAACTTTACAAACGAGCCTGAAGATTGTGTTAAATTTTATCAACATTTTGACAAAAGACAACAAACCAGCTGAAAAGATAAAACAAATTATTGTATAACATTTTGAAAAAAAAGCTTACATGACGGTGATGAAAATAATGAGTTATCCTTCAGCTTCATATAACGAGAAGTATGCCGATTTAAGCAATCCGGATTACCTTCCGACGCCTTCACACATGAGACCAATTCTTCACCAAGAGAACGCATTTCGATGGCCGCACGCCAACAATCCGTCAACTGATCGACCATCAACATACAATCACACGCCATATTTTCAGGAAAAAACTCCACCTCGTGTAGACTTTCGCTATGCTGACTTACGATATCCACACGAACCAACACGCAATCGACACGATGCTGCATCGATACTTCAATACAACGATCAACAAAGACTACATGACTTTCATATGCAGCAATTTCAAAAAAATACAGATGTGAGAAGTGGACAGACGTCTACTGAAGTTCGTTTTCCAACCTCCGCTAGTCCCAGTTGTTTAAAGAAACCTTTACACGACTCGTATGACGGTCGTACTCCATTTGAAGATGCACATTTATCCCATATAAATCTTCCGAAACACAGTTTTACACCACCAATAGATGTTCGACATCCCATAAACTCGAGCCCCTATCCTCCGCCTCAAACGAATACTAGAACTTTTACCGAGACACGTTTTACTCCTGAACCATCAACAGAAGCACCTACTCCATCATCAAGTAATCAGCCTGTTTATACTTCCAAAGAAATCGCCTTGCCTGTCTTGTTGAATCAAATGGAAAAGGCGACGAGTCCAATGGAAAAAATAATGAAGTTGAATGTGAAAAACGAAACTGTATTTTCAGCGAATGAAAAACTCACAGATGAGCATGATACTGAAAAATTAACCTCAAGCGCGGAATGCTCAAGTACTAAAAAAACAGAGACCGGTAAAATTAAAAATGAAAACGAAAGAAAAACAGAAGAGGACGAAAAAGAAGAAAAACATAGTACTAAGACACTCACACAAGAATTAAAAAATGAACAAAAAACAGAAATCGGATCGACATCATCAGAAAAGAAAAAGTCACCAGGTTCTAATTCACCAGACAACGGTCTTCCGAGTTATACAGCTATGATTGCGCAAGCTATTCTCAAAAAAGAAGGAAGTAAAAGCACGCTTTCTGACATATATGAGTACATGGAAAAACATTTCCCATCTCTCGAAAGACGTGGCACTGGTTGGCGAAATTGCGTGAGGCATACGCTATCTCTCAATGATTGTTTCATCAAGTTGCATCGGCCTGAAAATGGACGAAGCTGCAACTGGGCAGTGCACCCCTCCTACTTTGATAGTTTCTCAAGAGGTGACTATAGAAAACGAAGAGCGTTAAGAAAACGACCACGAGGGTTGCAATGGATCGATCCCATCATGCTTGGGGGATACCCCTTTGCACGCGAACATGAAATCATGCACCAAGAATTAGACCAACAACAATCTCCGTTCTATCATTACCCACAAACTGCACCTGGGATATGGAGCTCACCACAGCCCTTATACACCAACCCAAACATTGGGCAAGCTTCACCAAACCACCTACAACACTTCCCACAACCCCCTCCACCGCCAATGATGCACCCATTGTACCCAACCCACCCCAGCCATCATGGTCACCTTCATAGTAATCACTGCTCCAATCCAGATTGTTACTGTCAATATAATAAGAACAATTATCGAATTTATACGCCCTAATATGGGGCGTTTCAGTCGACAGACACTAAAAAAACTTTTTACATTTCTAAGTTTGTAATTGTCGTTATTATTCGTGTTATTTATTCTGTAAATATTAATTTGAATTCTAAACTTATTCACAAAAGTTGGGTACCGCAAAATAATTTTAGTTCTTTCTTTCTGCATTTTTTGTAAGATTGTAATAAGTTTAATTGCGTTTTTCCCTTCTTTAACAACAAATGCATTTCTTGTAGCTACTATTCATTTTATATTTATTTAATTGGGAATTAACTCACCGTGTATATTTTTAATTAATTTTAAATAAACTTTTTACTGCATTTAATCTGTTACTTTTTCGTATAATAAAAACTGAAACACCTCACTCGCAAAATAAAGCATAGTTAGAAAAAATATTCAACATCCTGAATTTTTGAAAAATTCGTTATAGAGTTCAAGGCAACGGTCAAAAGGGAAGATAATTTACTGAAGTGTTTTTCATCATATATTCTGATAACAATATACAAACCTTTTTGCAAAAATAGTTATTTTTGTTGAGCTGTGTTATAATTTTCAAAATTCGGTTTGAGTCTATCAGCAAAAAACAATCGCAAAACTGAAATTATACTGACTTTCTCTTGTTACTTAAAAAACCCCGCATAAAACACGTCGAAATACATCTCTAAGGACAGAAGTTTGCACAGAATCAACTATTTTGATTTGCATCGCAAATATTTGCAATGTTGTGTTAAAATAAAAAATAAAAAGTAATCAAAATATAAGAACAAAATAAGAACTATTTCGGGTTAAACATGTGAAAAAAATAAGAACCTCTGCCTCAAAAAAAAGAAGAGAAAATTATTTTTTCCTTTCCAACCAGGCACATGTTTTTATCATCCTAGGCGCTATGACGACTCTTAAAATACTTACCCTAGACAGTAGTATTATATTTAACAACATTTAAGAGGTTGTATTATATTTTGAGTACTTTTTGTTTTTTATTTTACAGTTTACGTCGCAACAATTGATTCTGCAAAAATATTCTGCCTGAAAAGATGTATTTATCCAGGTTTAATGTGTTCTAAATGAAGTTTTTCTGTAAAAATTCAGCCTTGATATTGTTCATATTATGTTCTAATTTTTGGCTACTTCCAGCCTCGTTATTTTTATAAGATTGTTCTTAAAAAAAGTGTATTGCTGTTCATAATGTGCCTTAAAAATGCTTAAAGAGAATTTCATTCTTTTGCTTTTGAAAACAAACAAACAAAAGGAAATAAGAGAGAAAATCGCAAAAACAAACAAGGAATTAGTTGTTTTTCTAAAAGTTAGTATATGTATGATAAATATTTTTAGGTGTGCAGTTGGTATTGCAACTAGCTCTCTGCTTTGGGTTTATCAGTTCATTTCGACTTCTCTTTTGCTTCGTATGCCTAGCAGATGGTCCACATTCTGCTGGAATTAAGTAGCTCGGTGCAAAGTTCCTATAGAAATTCTGCTGTAGGTTAATACACGTAGCGTAACTGCAATTTTTACAAATTCTAGCGAGCAAAATGTAGGCTTATACAGAATATTTGTTCAAAAGGAACCTAGCCTGTCTGGAAAATGCTCATTTTTGTTTACAATTCATTTACGTCAACTTCGTTTATTTTTAATTTTTCTTCAAATCATGAGGAAAGTATTGACTCAACATTTGCCAAAAAGTCCAAGATATTGCATAATGATTGCACGTGCACGTGCGAAGATCAATCAATGTGAATGTCTTTGTTACGTTCGTTAGTTGAAATGGACCAAGAAGCAAGTTTAGCGTTGAAAATGTGAAGCTGGAAATATTGCAGCAGAGGAATATCTGTATTGTTGTTATTCGGTTTCAAGCATGTTTCCACCTCAGTGACAAAACAATGTTGCTGCAATGTCAGTACTATGGAGATAGCTCCAAATTACGCCATATGGCGACTACGAAAAAGCACCTTCGATTGTTCATAAACATTGAAAAAGACTACGTGACATTCTTTGTTCTGGAACGTATTATTTTTCTGCTACAACAAAAATAGCAAACTCTTATTTCGTAATTTTCCTTAAATTTCGCAACATTTTGTCTAAATTGGTAGATAAATTTGCGGGACATTTTCGACGAATACGTGTTTATAATACGTTTTTTTTGCAATGCTTACTTGAGGAATATTAGGTCAGGAAGCCTTCACATAATATATTAAAGGCTTTTGCAAACGCTCTCACATTTTTAGTAAGTCCTCACTGAATTAAAATGCTAGATTTCAATGAATTTACAAATCTCACATGGTGTGTACAAAATAAAAAATATTTTACCCATCACGTCTTGCTTTCTTCATAGCTTAAAAAAACATTGTAAATTATTTGTCGAGCACGCCCTGGTGCTTTTGTAAACAAAGAATAAACAAACAAAGAATTTTTGTACACTTCCACAGCGCCATATTTTCACAGCGTTCTCTGGATAAATAGATTGATAATAATATTGAGATAAAAACATTTGACATCTAAAATAAAAAAGAAAAACTCAAACAAGGAAAATACAGAAAAGACAGAAAATAAACGATCAATATAGAATCATTTGACTGTTTGATCATTTCGTTTAAACATTTGCTCAAATATGTTGAACATAATTTTCACCATGGGTTACCAAATGGTAGCTGCGTTAGTGTAAATTTTAAACTTCTTGTGGACTTCGAAACAGATAGACAAAGATACGTTTGAGAGTATTTATTTGTTTTAGGCCACATTTTTTGCAGACAAGCTACAGGAAGGATATTTCGACGCTTGTTGAAATATTTGATTCTTTTTTTGCTATCAACTGTCAATCCCTTTGATACACAATCTGTAAAAAATTAAGAGCATTTAAAGGCTATCTTTAACTTCATTGTTCTTGTTGCAAAAATTGTTCCTGGAGCACGTGTTTACTTCTACTGCTACGAATGAAATCAGCCATCAATCGAACTTTTAGATTTTGATTTACAGGACCCATGGAAGAACAGATATGTATATATGTATATATACATAAAGCTTTTGAATGGTAATCCCGTAAAAATAAAGATCAAGCTGGATGTGTCCATTTGTGGCCTATATTTTAACAGGCTCTAATATTGCTGCTCAGCACACTGTACTGGTATAAACCTTTTTCAAATTAATGTCGTCAGTATACCCAACATAATGGTGTTGTACAATGCTGGATAGTCTCTCCTACCACGATGCAGTTAAAAATTGCACCAGGGAGGATAGATATTTTTGACTAAATCCTGGTTTTTAATACTTCTTTTCCCCTATTTCTGTCTAGTTAGGGTTGGACAGATTCTAACAATCTTCTTAATATTTGACCAAATCAGATATTGAATCCGCTAATGAACTGGACAGTTATTAAAAATAATAAAAAACGTATACAAATGCGTCAATTTTCGGTTGACATTAATTTTTTGAAAAAAAACATAGCCAGTGTAACCACGGCATTTTGTAGCGCTCATCAAATACGCGCATTTTCGGTATTAATTCCTATATAAACAAAGGAGCAAATATTCCAAATAATTTATTTGTTTTTCTATGGTTTAACAGACAAGGAATTTTTTACCCGTTGGACTAGTAAAAATGTTAAGCTTATGGTCAAGCTCATAAACAATACAATGGATGTACTGTAAGCAAGTGTATTATTAGCTGTGTTTGTAAACACTCCACGGAGCATGCGCAGAAATGTACAAACTATGAAAGAGGTGGTAATGAGTTCAACAGAATGGCACGATCATCTAAGAGTAAAACAACAACGAAAACAAAATGGCACGTTTCAGAGGAAAAAACAACCAAATCTCAATTAAAAGGTTTTAAAATTTCAGATCTTAAATCTTTTTGGGCCTAATGTTGAAATGGATTGGTCAGCCAGATGACACTACAAAGCCGATTCATAGAAGACGTAGATTGTTTTCAGCTCTTTTTTAGCGACTAGTTATCACATCCAATGTGTATAGGAGATATACACGCTTCTCTAAACTCAATGTTGTTGAAGTTTCTCTCTCTTACAGCCTTAGTTGTTGCTTCATTGTTGCCTGTTTATTATCTATCTAATTGGGGATACCAAATTCACGTGTACATTTCCCTTACTCTGGCTGGTGCTAAAACTCACCTTTAATTAAATTTGCCGTTGTATGATACAAGCTTTTAGAGCAAGGAAAGTCTCGGAAACAATTTCTGTTTTTGTAATCCCTGATTGGTGCTTTTTTTATTTACTCTCTTTAGGCGTAACTGTTCCTAACAAGTTGCTTCATTTTTTTTGAAGGATTTGAGCCTCAAGTTGCTTAAAAGATGTTACTTTTAGAAAAAAAACGTTTTTTGGTCAACTCTTAAGTATAATATGCAGCTCAGTTCTGAAAAAACAAAAAAATGTTATTTGTATAAAGAACTTACCCAGGAAGAAACCATAAATAAAGACAAAAGAAAAACAAAACGTAAAAAGGAATTTTAAATGTCATAAACCACAATAAACTGTTTGCTATGGAGTCATGCTTTTTCAAGTTACGGTTATACGCCGTTGTACAGAGCTTTGATTGATGAAATGTCAGAAGAATAACATGAGCTACGACACTGGGGGAGGAAAGGGGTGGGGAGGGGATCTGGAGGGTGGCTGTATCCCTCTACTTTTTAGCTTAGTAGTAAATAATACGTTAGAAAAGACCAAAAATAGACCACAAAGAGTCGTCAGCACTATTTTTCAAATACCGTGCCGTAGCGCCTGAATAAGAACATCTAGCCTTATAAAAAAGTTCTTCTAACAGAAATCGTGCACTATTTAAAGATTTAAAATTTAAAAATTCACAACATGGTAAATAAGTTCCTGTTTGTTAAATTGAAAGATTGATAAACAATGATTTTGTTGCAAAACCGTTTTGTAATTTTACAGGTTGATCGGTTTTTCTTGATGTATTGTCACGACAGAGCTATCACGAATCTTTTGATAATTCACCAGTTTGCATGTCTTTCTTCCAAAATTTCAGAATATTTTTCGAAAATTCTCAAACGAAGAGAAAGTCACGACATTCTTATTTTTTTCATGTTTGAAAAATACATGTTTTTTTATGGGGACTTTCTTCACAAATTTTATAGTAACAAAAAAAGTTGAATATTGAATTACTAAGAAACAATTATTTCCAAACACTCTTTCGCTCTATCTTTCTACTAGTATACGTGCATATGTTTACAATAATTTAACTTCAACATCATTTCTTCCAATCCGTAAAAAAATAATCATTATCATCCGTGAATCGGACCATATTTCCCTATTTTTCGGAAACACCAAAATAAGAACATTTGAGACTGAAAAATTGTTAAACATAAGCGCATCCATAAAAAATTAACTTGATGTTTCTGTCTGAACTTTTGTCTCCTTGACACATGCAAATATAATCACAACAAGATAAAGAGTCCATCCGACTGCGAAGAATCACTTATTCCCCAATATAATTCGGGATTTTTTGTATGGAGTTAAACTTTGGTGCGCAGCTTCGGTGCCATTTTAAATATTGTTTTCACGAGGCAAAAACAACGGTACTCTTTGTACAATGGAGACCATTTTCACTCACTCGAACATGTACAACCACGCGCGTAGGTTGCTATTGATTTGACATATTTGCCTTTTTAAACATAGAACCGGTGTGTCACCGTGCTGGTTTTGCTTAGACAATATTTTCAGGCTCAGCCAGCCTCGTCCCCAGTGCATCTTGTATCTTTTCGGATATCGGGACGGCGTTATATTTGTCCACAGCTAATAGAAAAAGGGATGGTTTCTAAACAATCTCCGTCGTATTGTTCCATATGTTATTTGTAGTGTTTTTTATGCATATTTAATTACTAGCCAGCATAAATTTCTTTTGTTAGTACTAAAACATTGAGAGAAAAAGTTTTTTCTACTTTTTTTCTTAAAATTTTCCGATATCTTCATTATAACAGCTCGATTCTAAATATTTCAACCTCGTTCCCAGGATTTCTTGCCTTTTTTATATTGGGACGGCGTTCCATTCCAATATATAAAGGCAAGACTTTATAAAAGACTTGCAATTTTTCAAAGTAAGCTGATCATTTTTTTCTAGAAAAATGTCGTTAGGAGGAGGGAGTGCTTATTTTATAAGTTTTACAGCGAACCGAAACAATAAATTCACTTTATTTTATTGCAACGTTATTTGAACAAACCAAATCCAAACTCCAGTCCAACCTCGTTCTCAGGCCAATTTTTTGTTTTTTTGAATTACCCTGGGAACGAGGTTAAATGGCAGTCATCTCTTTCTCTCGTCACAAATTTATCGCGTTTATATAAACCTTGTCTTAAGCTTCCCAGGTGTTTGTGTTTGGGCGGGACCTGTATATAAAAAAATCAAAGAAGTCCTGGGTCCTGGGTTGGGCGTTTATTAGATATAGCTATAACTAATAGCCCTGGTTGCTTATTCAGGGAGGAACTCTTTATAAATTACTTTCAAAGGTGGACGCTTATTAGACAGAGTTGCTTTTTAACTATTTGATATGCGTGCTGGGCGCATGAAAAGTACCTAGCCAAATATCAGAAAGCGAAAATGAAGGCCTGAGAACGAAATTTCCGTTGTGATGTTCTGAAATTTTATTAGACAGTGCTTCGAACACTCTATGTAGTACACGCTTTTTCTTTTAAAAGAATATGCTTTATAAGAATAACAGACCTGGATTTCAGGTTACAAACAATCGGTCTATTGTTTAGAACAATAGAGAAATAAGAATAATGTCCAGCCTGGTTAGAATTTTAATATTCTTATAAAAAAAACATATAGCAACCCAAAATTAGTTTTTGGTTGTTTTCACAGAAACAACAACTGCCATGCAGAGCTTTTGAGTGAAGTAACTTGGGTTACATACGCAGTCAAAATTAATCAATTTTGAAATTTAATTTATTTCAAATATTTACAACCTCGTTCCGTTCCACAGAAACAACAACTGCTATGCAGAGCTTTTGAGTGAAGTAACTTGGGTTACATACGCAGTCAAAATTAATCAATTTTGAAATTTAATTTATTTCAAATATTTACAACCTCGTTCCGTTCCACAGAAACAACAACTGCCATGCAGAGCTTTTGAGTGAAGTAACTTGGGTTACATACGCAGTCAAAATTAATCAATTTTGAAATTTAATTTATTTCCAATATTTACAACCTCGTTCCGTTAAAATTTTAAATTTTAAGAAAAAAGTAGAATTCAAACTTTTTTTCTCAATGTTTTTGTACTAACAAAAGAAATTTATGCAGGCTTGTAATTAAATATGCATAAAAAACACTACAAATAACATAGAACAATATGAGGGGGAGATTGTTTAGAAACCATCTCTTTTTTTATTAGCTAGGAACACACACATCGCTGTCCTGATATCAGAAAAGATACAAGATGCTCTGGGGACGAGGTTGGCTGAGCCTGAAATTATTTTTTAAGCAAAATAAGAACAATTAAACCATTCTCATCCCCAGAGCCCTTTAGGTTACTGCAACTGGTCTACAAAAGACGATTAGACGTACATTCTTATAAAAAAAATCTCTTTTTGAATTCAAATTAGACATATCGCCGTTACGATATCCGAAAAGATACAAGATGCTCTGGGGAGGTTGGCTAAGCCTGAAGATATTGTTTAGCAAAACTAGCACGGTGACACACCGGTGCGACCGCGAGACAGCTTTTTTTGTTTAAAAAGGCTGAGTTGATATGTTTAATCAATATCAACGTACGCGCGAGGTTGGACCTGCTTCACTGTGTTACTTTCGCTGATACAAACTAGCCACCACCGTCGAGAACTCGTCCCTGCGGAGCGAGGTATGGAGATAGACATCTCAAACATACATATTCGAGTGAGTGAAAATGATCTCCCTTGTACAAAGAGTACCGTTGTTTTTGCCTCGCGAAAACAATATATACAAAATGGCACCGAAGCTGCGCACCAAAGTTCAACTCCATACAAAAATCCCCGAATAATATCAGAGGGATAAGTGATTCTCTGGAGTCGGATCTCTATTTTGCCGTGATTATTGTCAAGGAGACAAAAGTTCAGGCAAAAACATCAAGTTAATTTTTTATGGATGCGCTTATGTTTAACAATTTTTCAGTCTCAAATGTTCTTCTTTAGGTTTTTCTGAAAAAAAGAGAAATCTGATCGGATTTACGGATAATTATGATTATTATTTTTGGATTTGAAGAAATAGATGATGTTAAAGTTATTATTGTAAACATATGCACCTGCTCTAGACTATTCAGAAATAATTATTTCTTAGTAGATGTTTTTTTTATATAAGCGTGACATTTATAAGCATCCGTAGGCTTAAATTTGGTCATTTTTTTAAATATACTAATCATTATGTGAAGCCTAAGAAAATGTTGTAAAGTTTTTATGTTTATTCTTTATGTCTGAATTAACCAGTATGTAGTGAGATTTAAGTTGTAATTACTGATGTTCAAAATTCAAATGCAATATTTTTTTTCAAACAAGCATATTTTGAGCCTCATGTGTTTTTCATAAGCATTTTCCAATAAATCTTTTTGCCATTAAGCATAACCTAAGCATGAAAAAGTACTTTTCATAAGCATCCTTAAGCTTCATTTTGGAATTTTAATTGCTTATAAAAAAACACTTCTGTTACTATAAAATTTGTGAAGAAAGTCCCCATAAAAACATGTATTTTTCAAAAATGAGAAAAAAATAGGAACCTCGAGACTTTCTCGTCGTTTGAGGTTTTTCCAAAAATATTCTGAAATTTTGAAAGAAGACATGCAAACTGCTGAATTACAAAACATTCGTGATACCTCTGTCGTGACAATACATCAAGAAAAACCGATCAACCTGTAAAATTAGTGTGCTTTGTAACAAAATCATTGCTTTATCAATCTTCCAATCTAACAAACAAGAAATTTTTTATAAGGCTAGATGTTCTTATTCAGGCGCTACGGCCCAGCGTAATTTTTCTTACCACCGGGAAATCGGAGTAGTTAAGGTGGGAAAAATTACGCTGGGTCTCAAACGATTTTTCTGCGGCCAAAATCTGGCCGCGCTTTTTGATTGGCTAATTCTATTGTTCTTTGCTCACGTGGTCCATGTCGGGGAAAGCCCTTTTCATCCGAATATTCCAGCGAGTGGTTTCACTCACCCTAACAAACATTAGTAAACTATAAAGTTTTTACCACAGTAAGATGTGGCCAAGCTTGGTAAACAACTCACAGATAAATTAAAATGGCCTCCGAAGCGATTAGTCACATTTTCCAATTTAAACTCGGGGTTTCCGCTGAGTCATTCGTTCGCGTCTAAGCTTTAGTTTGAGAGAAACTCATTTTATCAACTCGAAGAAGAAAGCTTAGTTAACTAGGCTAGCTACGGCACGGTATTTGAAAAATAGTGCTGACGACTCTTTGTGGTCTATTTTTGGTCATTTTCTAACGTATTATTTACTACTAAGCTAAAAAGAAGAGGGATACAGCCACCCTCCTGATCCCCTCCCCACCCCTTTCCTCCCCAGTGTCATAAGTTCCGTTATTCTTCTGACATTTCATCAATCAAAGCTCTATACAACGGCGTATAACCGAAGAAGAATGACTCCATAGCAAACAGTTTACTAGGGTTTATGACATTTAAAATTCCTTTTTACGTTTTGTTTTTCTTTTGTCCTTATTTATGGTTTCTTCATGGGTAACATTTTTATCCAAATTACAATTTTTTGTTTTTTCAGAACAGAGCTGCATATTTCACACAATCCGCAGGAATGTGTGTTTGGTTTAGCCTTTATTCGTCTCGGAATAAAAAATGAACACATTGGTGAATATTTTACGCGGAGCCAATTCATGTGCGAGATTACATGAGAAACTAGCCGAGGCGGTAAAAAATTTATTTATAAAGCGGGTCGACATTGATTTTTAAAAGAATGTCTTAAGATCTAGTGCTCATAATGTTGTATTTATTATAGTGTAGTTAGGTCTAGCTTAAGATAAACGTATTTCATATTCCTGTACAAGTTACCGACTCACACCTTAGGTGGCTAGTGTTTGGAAACGAAACTTCAGGAACGAAAAGTTGTTTAATGGCGCGCCGTTTATTCATTTTTGTGCAAAAGGCGCATATTTCGCTTTCCGTACAAAAGTTTGACTGATTTTTTCTGCCATTATGAGTCTTATCTCACATGTGTTGGATGTTGGATGGTTACTGGTTAGTTTTGTCGTGGATTTTAATGTATGTATTTAGTCCTTATCTTAGTCTTTCAACTATGGCTTTACATTGATTTAATACCATTTTGGAGCTTAAAACATATTGATTGCATCAATTATAAGGAACTTATAGCTAGCTATAGCTCTAAATTAGGTGCATTTTGGAAATTCATTCTGCAGACTTTGATTCTATTTTTTATTCCATTTTATTCTATTTCTAAAGTTTTCACCAGTGTTACTAATGATTTTGTATCTCCATTATGACGATAACGATCATCTTGAAATTTGTCATTTCAGATGATTCTTCACCCCAAAAGTCTTGACATCAATCAAATATAATTGTAAACACAAGGTTTCACTTTATTATAGACAACAACATTGGTTACATCACAAATTTATCGCCAATGAAGTCCAGAATTTTGCATTTGTTATGTTGTTGAGATTTTTCAAATCGAAGAGAAATAAGCTAGTGTAGGAGCTTTTAAATTATTTAGTATGTATGTAGAGCCTAGCATATCTCACATTGGGAAAAAAACACATCACAGAATTAAGACGCAAATCACGAAATTAGGACGTTTTAGCTAATTCATTTTTTGTTCAACCAGGAAAAATTTCCACTTTGTTTACCTGCATTTTTGCAAAGTTATTTTATGGAATAAAAACCACGAGGGTGCCGATAAGCTGCATACACCATGAAAAGTGCGGGCGTTTTCTGGCGAGTTCAGCGTTTTGAAAAAAATTCAGGTATTTGCCTGAAAAAAACCACATAGAACCGAACAATTGCCGAACAAAAAAAAAAGATTCACCACAAAAACACTCAATGATTCACCACAAATTATTTAAAAAAGTATAAAGATTAAAATGAACTAACTACTTTAAGGGAAGAAATTTTCGCGGAAGAAATTTTCGCGAGGCCAAAAAATCGCGAAATTTTTGGAATTTATTTTCGCGAATAGCCTCTCCTAAGATTTTTCGCGGGAATATATTTTCGCGAATGAACACTTTCGAAATTTTTCGCGAGAAAAAATTTTCGCGAATGGCCTATTTTTAAAATATTTCGCGAGAATAAACTTTCGCGAACGAAGACATTTTTGATTTTTTTATACGTACCTAATTTATAAAAAACGTGTTTTTTATACAAAAAGCAGTTATATAAATGACAGCTGATTTGAGAATGTAAGTTTTTCTTTCGTTTGCACTTTTTCAAAACACAAAATAAACTATATATAAACAAGTTTTACAGGGTAAAGCTTTTCGTATTAACGAGTAACATTTTTCTCAAACTTTTCCCCAATAAGGTATTTGTTATGTTGCAAAAAAATTTTTTTCGCGGGAATTTATTTTCGCGAATCAAGCATACTTGAAAATTTCGCGGGAATTTATTTTCGCGAACGACCCCTTTTGATTTTTTTCGCGGGACTTTATTTTCGTGATTTTGGCCAAAATTCGCGAAATCGCGAAAATTTCTTCCGCGAAAATTTCTTCCTTTAAAGTATGTGGTAGCGAAGTGCTTAAAAGAACTGTTTTTGATGGTTTTTAATAAGATTTAGTGGATAAATAACTTATACATAAACTTTATTAACTCCTTTCTCTTCAAGCGCATTCCTTCAACTGTCGTCCGCCATGTTTATGTTACAAGGTGTTGCATTTCGGGAATGCTCCGGGCGTGTTCGGGAAAGTGCGGGCGGTTTTGGCGGACAACCGTCAATTTAATTTGAAAAGTCGCCCGAGCTCGCCCTTATATATGCGGGCGTTTTCGGCTTATCGGCACCCTCGTTAAAAACCATGAAGTTATGTGGCGAGATGAGTCACCAGATCATCGCTGGAGTAATAAAAGGATGGTAGAGGACATATATTTTTTTCACTTTCAAAAAATGCAATAAATATAAGAAAGAAAAACAATGTGGTTGCCTAATATATTTTATGTATATATGTTAATTATTTACATAATATTGTTATAGAGATTTATGAGAATAGCTGTCAGCTCCATTTTCTCAGTTTAACGTTTATTGTTGTATTAAATAACACAATTTTTGAGGATTGAAGTTCGAAGTACCTGTACCTTTTTTCCTGATGTTACTTCTATTCTGATATGTTTGTGAAGATTTTTGAGAATCACATCCAAGCTGCTACTTTTTATAAATTCCTTGTCTTTCATAAGTGATATTTTTTTCTCATTTGCAAATTTGTTACTTAAAATTGCAGTAATATGATGTGCTGATGGTACAAACAGGACTTGTCTATTGGGTTTTACAGGAATCAATTTTTCGCATACCCAGTGTTGTATCTTTGTTTTTATTATATATATAGTTAATTGTGTATTCTTTTGTTATTCATGGTTTTTGAAAACAATTTATTAAAAGAAAATAAATAAAAAATACTACTGATATTTTTTTATAGTAACAGTTCTTTATATACAGTGTTTTTTTAATCGACATCACCCTCTATATGCAAGTACTGCTGCTACCCCTTATAATAGAACATTTTCACAAAAGCGTAGATAGTTGAAAACCTTCTTGTTTCAACTGACAGATGGTCAGAATAGCCTTCTGGCAGTTGTGAGTGTTTAAGCCGTCCCACTTTCTTGCATAGGCAGATTTTAACCATGCTCTAATTGATTTATTAGGATTGGATTGTGTGTTCAAACCGACAGGTTTTCTTGTTTTTCTTAAAAAGCATTTTTTTCTACAAGTAAAATCTTAAAAAATGAAGCAACTTGTTATCAACAGTTAAGCCTAAAGCGACTAAATAAAAAAAACAGGGATTACAAAAACGGAAAAAGTCTTTCCGAGACTTTCCTTGCATGTATCATACAACGGCAAACTTGATTAAACGTGAGTTTTAATACCAGCCTGAAGCAAATATGTGAATTTGGTCTACCAAAGTAAATAGTTAACAAGCAACAATGAAGCAACAGTCTCCATTATCGCTTTCTAATATTTGGCAAGCTACTTCTTTTGCACCGACACGCATATCAGATCGTTAAAAAGCATCTCTGGGGGACGGGATTGATAGTAAACACACACATATGTGACAAAATATTTGGTCTGTTTGTTATAATAATAATCTATTATGAGCTGGAAATTGTAGCCTTGTAGCTTCAGTTTATGCCTCACAATACTTGCTGGCTGTCCTGCTTCGTTTGCTTATACAAGGCTAGTGACGGTTATGATCTGTACTAGCTGTATATTGGGGAAGACCATACAAATGTATGTCATTCTTCATTGTTCCAAAATCGAGAGCAAGGCTTTCAATCTCTAGTTGTGATCGGTAGGTGTGGTAGCTCTACTGTCATAACGAATATACAAGAAAATGTAGTCTTCGGGAATGAAATGTTTAAAAAACGTTGTTAAATGTGTGATGTGACGATTTAGTTAAAAATGTGACTTTTGAATGTGACAATTGTAAAAGATATTGTGACATGTACCTGGAGTCTGATAGTGACGTGTAAAAATAGGCCACTCGTTACGTAAGGTTACCCAGTAATTCAAGCGAAGATTTGGTAAACAACCAATCTTCTTCGAATTTCTTTAACAGTGGTAGCTTCTCATGTTAGCCCAGTCCTTTCGCCTCTTTAATCCATTTTGGCGTGGTTAACCTAAAATACACACAAGAGGGCAAATCTTTGCCATTGGTCTTTGGGATATGGAACCTTTTCCTATATGAAATCTTTCCAACTGATGGATTATCATCGACTTAACTTCACCGGCTTTCCCAATCAATCCTGTGATGCACCCTGAATTATGCCAAGTACTTCTTTTTCTGACGAATCCAAAAATGACACAATATACCTTCTTAATGTCCTTACAAACGTATTTCATGTCTAATTCTTGTGATATCTCTGATTGTATAGAACTGGTTACTTCCTCGATGTCATAATAGGTATGTTTTCCATTCAAAAGTGAACTGTACATTCCAAAACCAGAGCAAACCTTTTTTTTAACAATCTTGGACGAAAAAGTCATCACTAAACCACAAAAATCTTATATACCTTAATAGACAAAAAAATATTTGTCGAGCAAGGCAATATTCTCAACAATAATGTTTATGGTACCTCTTTCGTCATTTCTGATACCAATCGATTCTAAGATCTAAAAACTTATCGAAGAACATGTTCTTCATGTTGTTAGATATATGTTCTACCATGTTACATGACTATCCAACATCATAAAACATCCATATCAAACAAATTCAGCATTTTACGGAACATAAATATTGTATATAAAATATTGTATCAAATGCTGAACTGGTTTGACCCAGCGCTTGAGAACCGAAAACGCACTAATTAGCTCCGTAAAATTAGTTTATTTTTCCAATTTTTTCAACCCTTAAGGTGAGAGAAACAGCAAAAAGTATATATATGCAGCCTGCACGATTTCTAATAAGAACAAGCAATATCCAAAAATGTGCTAGTGATACAAACAAAAAAACTGTGCACTCATGAAATCTATCAAAACAATTTACGTTTATTAGATGTTCAGCAATGTTTACGGTTTCATAAAATTGTAAAATATTTGTAAATTTCACAATATCTTTCCCAGCTTTTACTCAAATGTAGTTGATATTGGCGCCACTGTTAATTGAGAGAAGGCGCTAAATCGAACATTCGCGATACATGCTAAAAGTATTTAAGCTTCAGACTTCACCTTGCCAGGTGTTTTATACGACATTGTTTTAGACGTGGGCATGTAAAAATAACCTTTCTCTTTTCTGTTATGTCAGACCTAAAGAAACACATATTCAGAGCTTTATGGTTGCTGCTCGTAGGCTTATTGGTGAGATAGTGAGACATCATTTGATAAAACTTTCCATGAAAATCTTTAAATCAAAAAAAGGGGGTATAGTTTGTAGAGAAAAACACTCTTTAAGCCCTCGATGATACAGCCTGTCTAGATAAAACCAACGCGACATACACAAAAATTATCTCGTCGCTGTCTGGAGTTCACTGCAGGAGAATTAGTTGGCATGCTGCGAAGCATTAGACCATCAGATATAAAGAAAGAGTAAATTGGGCTCAAAAGTCTTTCCTGTATAATTTAAAGCCAGCTGCTACAAAATATGTGAAAATGAGTAGAATCATAGCTGGATCATGTGAATATGAGTATTGTTAAGATTTGAAAATCCTTAGAATGAATAAAATTTAGCGGAATAAAACTTATTTTAATAAATTGATACATTAAGATTTCGGAGCACCACTTTAGTACTCGTTCATCAGCAGAGTTGCTAACCTTATTAGGAATTCCCGCAACCTCCTCCCCAGGTTCTTGTGGGCCCTTAGCCGTTATAACGGAGTGGTCAACAATGAACCTTTTCGGCGCTATCAACTTCATCAACAAGGCGAAATGCCCTGTGAACGAGGTTGGACTTTATGTACAACATAATATTTTGAGTTTGAGTTTAGAACAATGGACAACGACAAACAAAAGACAAAAATTACCTTAAAGGAAAGAAAAAGAGAATCTTCCACTGATAATGTTCAAGGGAAATCTGGTCTTGGTATTACTACAGATAATAACCAGCCTGATGATCAATTGAAAGAGGGAAAATAAAATATGAAAAAATATTCTCTACGAAAAACAAACCAGGTGCGAAGTCTAAGAAATCTAATGGCATACCCACTTTCAAACGAACTATATCACATATTCTCCAATTTTTTTGATATATTAAGGCTTTTGTTTAAACTCACTATTATTTCATTCCATAATCACAGCGCAAAAAAAAATTGTTAAGGGCGCGGCATTTAGAACAAAAATTAAATGCAAAACGTGTTAATGTAATACGCGCAAAGATATACTTTTTGAGAAACAAAGGAAACGCATTCGTATATTTTCCACAAAAGATAATACTGCTGTTGTGCGAAAATTAATACGAATAAGGTAGCTAACTAGAAAATTTTCGCATCCTACCAGAGAATTAACGCCCCAAAATAAAGTGATATTAGCAGTCAGGACTGCGACATTTTATTTATATAAAAGAACCATGGGCACAAGGTTGTGATTTTTTTATTTCTCCCAGCTTATACCAAAGGCTTCGTCTGAGTAACTATGTTTTCTTCGAAACATCTATGACAATTCCCTGATTAATATTAAACAAATTTGGTGATTCCCTGATGTCTATTTTGATTCGAATGTTGAATGGATGTTGGATGAAAATTTGAATGTTGGTCGGCCTTTAGCAACAAAACATAATCACGTAGCAACAAAAAGTATGACAAAACGCAGATGTTAGAGACGCATCTCTTCCTGCTTGTATTGATAAAAAAAATATCCAGTTTAAATAACTTTAGTTTCTAGAATTTATAAAAGCTATCTCTTTTCAGGATTTTTCACCTTAAGAAAGAATGCTCGTGATAAAGAAATACATAATTTATAAATATAAATAGGATGTCATGTTGTGCCTAAACCATCAGAAAAAACTGTAGTCTTCTTCACAAGAGTTAAGTTTAGCCCTTTCACCAATTTTAATAACTTCTTTCAATCATGTGACTCTTTTTAAATTGAAATCTATGTTGATCACGAAAGTTGCTTTTAATTTAAAGAGAACAGATAAAGAAATTCTGAACATTTAAATTCTTTATTTAAAAACAAGCAGAAAACAGTTACATGTCTCAAGCTTCTTCGTTGGAATGGAGATATTTATTTTCACAAGCAGAAATAATACTATCCGACCACCTTCCTCCACCAGCTAGAACAGCATTTCTTGCTTTTAAAGCTACAGTCAAAATGCATATCAATTATGGTCCCGAGATTTGGGAAAACTTTGGAGTCATAAACGAGGCCTTTCAACTGCGAGAAATAACATTCGTCCAAAGTTAACAAGACTGCTTTAACTCCAAAGCTTCACAAAATTCCATCATAGGCGCAAAAGACGATCCAAGTGCGATCCAAGAGAGCTGATTTTTTGGAAGCAACGGACATAACTGAAGTCTTTTCAAAATACTTTTCGAACGTCTTAATGAAGGTTTGTTGGCAGGAGATGGTGTTTCATGCCTTGAACTCTAAAAATCAAATTAATGAACGAATTAACGCACAGTGATTTTACTTATTTTCAATCGAAACTCAAGATGATGGTACCTAACTTGAAGTACTTTGTTGCTGATGGGTGGCTCGAGTTTCAAAGGTGTTTGCGACTAAACAGCTTCACCTTTTGCTGTGCATTTTCACAAAGAACTATCAACATCAAGCAGGACGTGGAAACATCCGCTTGCTGTGGTTTTTCTTGTCGGTAAAGATACCTTTGGGGGTAAAATTCGTCGCATAAAAATATTCTTGTGTTAAATTTTTTGTCACCTGCTCCAAAATTCGTCACTAAGGATTTTTCACCGATAAGGTAGGCCGAAATAATAAACTAACTTTTGCGTGCCTTAATAGTATAAAAAGTGCGCGAATAAAAGCGCGCGAAATAACAAAGTTAAAAATAAAATAATAATCAAATAAATCAAAATAATCAAATAAAAATCCAAATTCCAATTCCACCTGCTGACTTCTTGCGTCCTCCTATTTTTAGGTATTCCATCAACAAGTACTTTATAAGGCAGAAAAGTGTTTATGGAGGAAACTTTCGCGATTCGGCTGTACCGAAAAAAAACTTTCGCGGTTTTACAAAATTAAAAATGTTTGCGCAAAACTTTCGCGCTTCATAAAAGTGATTTATACTTATAGAATACGGTCCCTACAGATGTGTAACACACGAATTTCGTCTAGTTTGGGACTAGTTTTATGAATTTCGTCCAAAAGCAGCGAATTTCTCAGAGACCGTTTCTAACAGGAATGATTTTCAGGAATATGCTTTTGCCATTCGGAGAAACTAAAACGTTTTTGCGATTCACGCTTAATCTTACTTTTCGCGGATATAAACTTATACGATTTTTTTTTCCGTACACACTTTCTTTCCTTAGCTACGAACATTACGGCGGTCAACTCTCTTCGTTAGCAAAGTAGATGTTATGGGAAAACACAAACTGCTACGTTGTTTCCAATTTTAAAAATTAATTAAATTTGCTATTTTAAGAAACCAATAATAATAAACTATTTATAAAAACATTTTCAATCATTTACTAACGATAGAAAAAAATCATAAAAAAAAGAATTCGAAAAAGTTGATAAACATTATTAGAGATACCTAAACTTATGAATCGAGATTTTCGTCATCGCGTATAGCATCTCTGCTTTGTCATAATTAAAGATGGTAACTGAAGCTGCTGATCCGTCATATGATAAAAGCAGGATCAAATTTTACGCGAAATACGTAGCTGTATTTTTCGTCCTGACATTTTTTTATGTGGTTTTTGGAATATTTTTATTTTTTTACTTGGAAGAATGTTTGCCGGAAGCCCAAACGAATAACAAAAGAACACAAATTCATCGATTTTGTTTAAAGATATCAAGACATATGAACAGTAAACACTATAACAATAGTATAAAAAACACAAGTTTACTCCACGAAAGTGTGTCCACTCTAGACAAATGTATAGCCATGTTAGAAGGCTTCATAGATGATGGTCAAACGCACCATTTTAAACCTGAGTGTAAATTAGACAAAGCAGAAATTGCAACGTGGTTGGAGTTTGTTGTTGCCACCATACACACTATCGGTAAGATTTAAAATACTACAGAATTTTACATTTAACCGTGGTCAGACTTGCCTTAATTTTGAAACAGTGATTGTGCTTTCTACAAATATAATTCGCATTTTAAATTTTGCTTTCAAAGAAGAAAGGTTGAGCTACTGTCAGTGATTACGTTATATAAGAATGATAAAAAGGCATTATATTTTCATTGACAATGAGCTGATGAAAGTTAAGAGTTGATAAATATAGCTACAGAATTAACTTCTAATTATATTGTACAAAGAATTAGGGCAAACGTGGCATACAAAGAAAATCGTGTGTAGACCACCCTAGACCACAAGCGTGTAGATGGGTGAAGGGTAATTAATTTTCGCGAGTTTTACGAGTTTTTGTCAACTTCTCGAAACTTGCTATTTGTGTAATTCGCAAAAAAATAATTCTCGGGAATTTTGGATTTTTTTCTTTCTTTAAATAACAATGTACACTACCTTTTCCTTCTGATTTATCTGCGTTTACCTTCACACATAATAGATACCTTAAAGTGATTAATTTTCGCGAAGACTTATTTTCATGAGCTTAAAAAATGCATTCCGTGCAGATAAATTTTCTCGAATATAGGTAAAATTCGCGAAAATTAATCTTCTTGGAAATCAATCAACTAAAGTATGGGAATTTCAACTTTAGCAGTTTTTGTTTCATCAGGAAAAAGCCTTTTGTGAATCTTCGCAAAAATTATTAGTTTTTTACAAAAAATTTTTTTGCAAACATTAGTTCTGTTAAGATTAATTACATTATGGCATACTAAACTAACTACGTTTACAAAGATAAATCGACGAGTGGGACTTAAAACACACGATCTCCCTTTGCCCGGGTAATTGCTCCACCGACTGTCTATCCAATGCTATCTCCATATTAGCCTGCCAGCACATGTAATTGCATTCCTTTACCTCTTTTTCTGGTATTCCCTGACTTTTCTTATAGGATAACCTTTTTTCCCGGCTTTTCAGAGTTACAAACATTGTTGTTATAAAACTTTAATATGCGTGTTCTTACGAGCGTGATGGTGAGCGTGATGGTGAGCGTTATGGCGCAACAATTGTTTGAAGCAGTAAATGCAAATATATAAAAGCAACTTTGTTATAGGTTACGGAAATGTTGTACCGAACACAAGAATTGGAAAAATAGCAACCATTATTTACTCCTTGGTTGGGATTCCACTTGTTATTATCTTATACACAAATATCGGTAATTTCATAGTAAGTGCAACCCATGTTTTCATAAAATGTACAGAAAAACGGCTGCTAAGATGTCGCAAGTTGAAACACTTGAACATCAAAACATTTGTAGTTAACTTGCTTTTGTTTCTTTCAACCTTTGCTGCAGCAGCGTCTGTTTCCGTTCACAACGATTTAGAAAATTGGACTTGGCTAGACAGCTTTTATTTCTGGTGGATTACATTAACTACCATAGGTTACGGAGACCAAGCTTTTGATTTTTCCATCTATTTTGAAAACCATCCGTTACTTGTACTACCTGTCATTTTGTTTGTCCTACTTGGTATGGCTTTGGCTGCTGCCATGGTTACTACGCTGCTCACCATATTCTTAAAACAAGACAGCGATAAAAACAACAAGAATTGTAGTCGCTTGAATGATCGAGATAGATATTCGTCTTACAACCACGTGTTCGGTATACAACAGTCGTCAGATGAAGAAGACAAACAATACTTATGGGAACTCATAGGTAGCGATCATTCAAACGAAATAAAACAATCAACGCTGTAAAAATAGTTGACACAAAACAATAGCTGCTGGATTTCATTGAACAATGTCGGCTCGCACTCAATTATAAATTCTTGAATTTAATTGGGTGATTGAGGAATTTGCCAGTTAAATTAAATCTAAACCAATCAGAATAATAAGTTGGCATGTATAATTTAACGTGACGCGATCTTGATTTAATACAAGTCTCGCCGTAACTCTTAGTTTTATGGCTTTCACAAGACTAACGCCCTTTCTTTTAAAAAAACACCATCATGGCTGGGTGTAAAAAGAGAGAGTGAGACTGCCCAGATAGAGACAGAGTAAACACATGCCTATTTCGTGGGATGGATAGTCAATTACGGCTTGGGAAGTCACACCTGCGGTTGTATAAGAATTATTGCAACGTTGTTGAAAGATTAAATGAATAAATTAAATGTGATTCACAATACTGTAAGCCAGATATGAAAAGCCTTTTTGAGTTAAACTCGACCCCAGGGTATCTTGTATCTTTTTGACAGGCGGATGTTAGAACAATACAAGATAGCCTGGGGACGAGGTTGTTTGTCAGTTACAAGATTTTCATTCCTAACCCAGTTAAAGCGAAAATACTGCAGGGTGTAAAATGTAATTATTTACTAACGGTATTTAGGTGGACAACAATTAATTTTTTTTCTGATATTACTTATCCTTTTTTTTTACTGTGCCAAAATTGTCAAAAATAAAGCAGTTTTAATTGTCAGACCAATTTTGGCTTAAAACGAAATTTGGGTAACAAAAAAAAAGACATTTTGATATCGCCACGGAGGGCCATTTATATATTGATAAATCACCACGCAACTTCATCCCGCATGTTATAGAGCGGGGACTTGGTAACGAAAATTTCCTCGGTTAAGGAAGAAAAATCTTTTTTGATTAATGTGGTAACCGTTTCAACCACAAACCTTCGTGATCACTGCGCAAATTCCAATTGGTTGTTAAATAATTAATATGTCAATCACACTCAACCGGATCAAAAAAAAAATATCTATATTCGGATATGTATGATAATAACGTATTGTTTCTGATTTCATCTTCGTTACGGCGAAGTATTTTTAAAGCGAAAAGTTTTAAAATTCCAGGCTAAAAATATTGAAACAGTAAACTTATTTACAAATGCGCAGTTGTCTCTAAAAACTCTTTTGAGTGTTGTGCGTGGTGTGCGCAGTAAAAAAAAAATGAAAGTTTTTCTAAAGATACAAAATCCAAAAAAAGTGAATTTGTTAATTACGAACTTGCGAAAGATCAATATTTGGGACCGAATTGCAAAAGTTCTTGCGAAAATTAATATTCACAACTCTGGAAAATTATTAAAACGAGCCGAAACGAAAAGGTACAAAGGAATGTTTTTGAATAACTTTACAGTTGAATGTTGTGAAAGGAGTTCTAAAAAGCGCGGGAAATAAACACCGTCTTCAAAATGGTAGAGTTAATGGCCTTTTTCCAAAGCAAAGGGTTGTTTTTTATTCGCTCGTTCGTCGCTGTAACACAAACACACGGGCTTATATACATGTTCGATTTTTATTTATAAAAAAATAATATTTATTTATAATAACAGTTAAATATAAAGTTCCTACGTAACACGGAACATGTTTCTAGCAACAAAACGTCTAGTTATGGCTTTCCAGTATGTGCCTCCGCAAACTGTTAGCATCAAAGAAACTTGACGTGCAGCCGAGACAAGGATATCTTCCAAAACTACCATTCGTTACAACTCCATCTTGAACATGACTCAGCACATGCTTTGCTCGATCAGCAAGATATTTAAAGCACTTCCCACAATATTGACAAGGATAAAGTTGGTTAAGCGAAGCATGAAGATTTTGATGTTTCTTAAGTCGCGAATGATTATCAAACCGCTCTCCGCAGTCGTCGCATTGAAAGCATTTCTCGCTCTCCTTTCGCACGACATCAATATAACGTTCATCTTCATCCGATTCTTCCGAATTTTCGCTACCGATTCTTGCAGTTCGAGAAAACGGATCACTGGGAGAACTCGTGCTGCGAAAGAGGCGGGATTCGTAATAATCTTTTTGCTGATACAAATATTTTTTGCGTTGTAAATTTAACTCGGTCACCTTATTCCACCTTAGCGATTCATTATAGCCCGCCATCGTAAGCTGTCTATTTAAGTTTCGATTTTTTGTTTCCGTCTTCAAAGACTTCTTATTTTTGTCGTTTTTACGCGGCCTATTGGTTGTAGGCGAACGCGGACGGTGCCATCTACGATGCGATGCCAAGTTTGCGGGACAACTGAACACTTTATCGCATTCTGGACAACGGTACTCGACATGCTTGATGGCCGAACATTTATGCTGAGCTAATGATAAAGAATCTTGGTACGCTCCTTTGCAGAGTTGACAGTTAAAACTCGATTGTGGTAGAGGACCTTTAAACTTCGGCAACGAAGGAGAGATTTTCCCATCACTGTCATTTTCATTAGAGTTGACTTTATTTTTCCGTTCCCATTGGTTCTTCTCCATATAATATAAGCCGAATGGTTTTGATACTGGAATGCTGGTAAGAAACAACGCCTTTAGATCTAATTTTTGATTCGGAGAACTTCTACTCTTTTGTTTATCTGCGGACTCCACATTTATTTCATCCGAACAGTCACGGTGACAAGACACCTCATCGTCGCTACACGCGGAACCGGTTGACAAAGTCTTCTGCTTTTTGTTCTGAAACATAACGTTGTCGTAGTTAGAGACGCCATCATTAAAAAGCTGCACTGATAACCTCTTGGAGTATTTCCGAACGAGAAATGACTTTGGCATTGCAAAATTGATTCTAAAAAATTTTTTCTGGAAAATGTTCACCAAACTTGTTCTCCCTTCGTTGACAGCAGCTATGTCTGGCTTCTAGCGAACCCTTTGTTAGTCTCTTAAATACTCTCAATGCACCTGTTCTGAAATCTCGATCTTGCAAAACTATAAGAAATATTTCTCGACACATTCATATTTAGACATCACAAAACATTATGTATACTTTGTTTTGTGAGCAAACGCCATTGTTGTTTAGCCTCGTTTAAACGTGCTTCAGATAAAGACGGGGGTGTTTTTTTAATTGATATTATTTCATTTCTTCGTCTTTCGTCTATTGTAAACCAACGAAAAAAACAACTTTGAAATGAAATAGGAATCAAAGAAAAAGAAATGAAGAAAAATTGAATAAACAAAATAAATTAGTAAAACAAATGAAAAAACTTTCTGTGGATTTAACAGGCCACCATAATAAGTTAAAAAATATTTTGAAAAAATATTTCACGGAAGACGACAACAGAAAGTATATAAATAATGTAAATTAATGGAGGCATATACTTACACAGGAAAGCTAATTTACAAAGAAAACTGATAAAAACAACCTGTTAATAAAAAAGGGGAGTAGCTCAAGGGCGTGTCCTGCACTCAATAAAAACAATATTAACTTGCAACTTCATTTCCCCCTGTTTCCTAAAAGGTTTAAAAATATATCACTTTAATTTTTTTACAAATAACAAGCTAATAATTAGATGTAAATTATATTTACTAACGGTAATTCAATTTTAACAACCTTGCATCCAACCCTTTTAACAACCTTGTATCCAACCCTCCGCCGTGAGTAAAACGATTATGCGGAAAATATAAGCATTTTTGTGATCAAGAGAATAAAATATAAAAAAAATTATCCAACTGCAATAGCTTCAAAACAAAGATTTCCAGCATAAATTGCGCTCTGCAAAGCTTAGGCCCTGGGAACTAAGTTCTAACTTAATTTATCGCATAGTTGATAATGTAGCTGGGAACGAGAGCCTGTTGAAGATCGACGGAGGTGCTAAATATAAAAACTGTATTAGTTTTCAACACAATAGTGTTGATGTAAAAATAATTTCCTCCACTTATGCGGATTCACTATCAAACATTTTCTTAACACATTTCAACACCGCCAACTGCTGGTTCTCACGCGATTATGATGTAGATTTAATTATCACAATTACTTTAATATATATTTACAAATATGGCGAACTAATTTGTACATAAAGATAAAAGAAAGAAAAAAATTATCGCGTGTTCGAAAAGGTTAATATATACGATATGTGAAAATTAGGTATTGCGGTCCATTATATTCTTCAGGTTGGAAGAAAATTCAACTACTTGTAAGTTTATGCAAGCCAACACAGTATGTCGTTAGCAACAGTAACCAAGCTTCACAAAAATGGCGTTACAATGTATTTATCACATCTACTAGTGAAATGCTTTTGAAACAAAAATTCACATATTCCTAACACGGAAGGCGCATACCAAAACAGATAAATGCTTTCTCTATGGGAATGAACTTTGATATTTGGGTTTTAAAAAATGACATAGATTCTAGAAGTCGTAACTGTTTACCTAAACCGCCATTGAAGAAGATAATTGAGTAAAAGTTTGAATAATTTCTAAGAGAAGCTTCAAGATTTGTTTCTCACTCAAATTTTGTTTCATATTTAGGTGCGAAATGTTTAGTCTGGAAAGCGGTAAAGTTGAAACCAATTTTAACATTTTGTATTTATGCAGCTGAACGTCTTCCTTTTTTCTTCATAACTATGCTTCAGCACGAATAGGAATTTTGACAGTCGCATGTTTGCTAAGCTGCCAACAAATTGTTCAAATGGAAATGTCTTTTCGTTTCTATGTTGAATACAAACAAATGTAAAAGAATGTCTTAAACGTGCAACACACGCTTTTTTTATACGAATACCAAAATTCTAACCAGGCTGGTCATTATTCTTATTTATATTTCGTATTTATGTTTTTAACCTGAAATCACAGCCTGATATTCTTATAAAGCATATTCTTATAAAAAAAGCGTTTGGTACTTTCTTAAAAATGCTTAAAAACTTACTTTAGGAATTTTAATTTTCGCGGATTTTTTCTCTCTGGAAATTCAAGAAACAGGGAATTTATTTTGCGAATTCGTTGCTGAAGGAAATTTTGCGTGGACATATGTTCACGGACACTCGTGATTAAGAAATTTATTTTCACGATTCGAGATTTTATCAAAAATTTAAAAGTAAGAACGAAAAATAATAAACAGTCCGGGTGCATGTTTTTCTTGCAAATAAATTGTCTACAGGTCGCCCATATCGTTAATGTTGTTTAGAAAAAATAAAATAATCACGCAGCTGTTTTTAGTGAAAATTACTCTAATTTGGAAAAATTTCTATTTAATATAAATTTTGAATTAAAGAAAATCTTTATGGAAGTTTTCGCAGGAACTTATTTTCGCGGGAATGGCTAAAAAACGCTAAATCATTTTCTTTAAATAGTAACCATGAAAATCCATTAATTCAACCTCAGTTTCGATCTCAGCAACCTCAAAACGAGTCATTGTCATATCAGAGGTTTCCTATAAACTTAGAGAAGCAGGATATATGGGTGTCGAAAGTATGAACTAATAACAAAAACAGAACTTAGAAAGTAAGAGGGACTTTTTAGATCAATACCGCTAAAGTCAATATCTCTAAGATAGCGGCAAATTTTAACAAAAAGGTTTCGAGTACAGAAATATTAGCTATGATTCGATGGAAACACAAAAACAGCCAAAAACATAAGCGACCCGCTGAAAACAAAAAATAGACCAAATGTATTCTAATTTCATTGAGCGGGTTGGCCAGGAAAGCCAATACATTTTCTAAGATGTTTGTGCGTCTCACACCTAACTCGTGAAATTAGATAAAAACATATCTAATTCACACGAGAGGTGTGAAAAAACGAGAAACAACGTAACACTTTAAACCTGGCTACAAAAACCAAACATTCAATTATCCATTTTGAAGGAGAAAAATGATAATTAGCGAATGCAATTACAAGTATAATACATCCAATTAAAATAATCAAGATAGTATAGCCGTCACGTGAACATTTTTAAACCAATCACAATGATAACGCTATAGCTATATGTCAGGCACGTTGAGTCGCAAATAAGTTGTCATTCTGAATGTAGTTAATTTTTAAAGGATTTTTAACGTAAATTATATTTAACCGATTGTTACATCATATTGGCTGACGATTTTCACTTTTTATACGATCCAGTTCAGTACCATAAGAAGCAAATTTGTTTTTTGTTTTCAAAATTACCACCATTATATTGCTGGAAAACGCATTGAAATTCGATAAAATCCGTGCATCCCTATCCCCCCTCCCTACGACAGTGTAGTTTCGCGAAGATTTTTCCAAAAGATTTTATCTTGAAATTAAGTCACAGAAATCTAATTTTTTTTCTTCTTAACCCTGCCCATACATACATGTTTTTCACAAGCAACATAAAGCTTAATCCTTCAAAAACCAAAACAACTGGTAAGTAAGAGCTCAGCCTGAAGTGGGTAGATAAAAAAAGAGGATGAGGAATTCCTGGACAATAGTTTTTGAGACCATTCTTGTTCTGAAAATACACAACAAAATTCGCTTGCCTTCAAAATTTATACTAAAATTAAAAGTTAAAAACTAAAGTTTCATTTGACGCGCTAGCTTAAGGCTGATCTCCACTTGTTGAAACAGTTCCTGGACAAGAAAGATTTCTTGAGATATTTTTTTCCCGGGTAGGAAAATCTTAATTCATATCAGCCGCCATCTTAAATGCAATGCTTTTCACAATTAACTCCAATATTTATACACGTGATGTATTTCTCGCATTTTTATTGGCTGGAAAAAATTATTTTTCAGGAAAATTCTAAAAAGTTGAAAGTTTTTTAGAATTCCGCCAAATTCATGGAAAATTTCCGAATAATCCTGTAAACTTATTTTAATGCGCATGCCCATGTTGGAAGTTTTTCTTGTTCAGGAACTATTTTAACAAGTGTAGATCAGCCTTTAAAGGCTGTTTTCCACTTCAAACAAATTTTCCGCGGAACGGAACGGAAAGGAACAGAAAAGCTTCTGAGCATGCGTATTTCTAATATTTACATCACGTGAGTGGAAAATTTTCCTTTTTGTTCCGTTTCCGCACAAAACGGAATGAAAATTTTGAACTCAGTTCTACTTTTCCCGTAAACATAAGTACGCATGCGCAGAAAGCTTTTCTCTTTCTGTGCGCTTTTTGAGAAATAGTGAGAAATAGCCTTAACAGAGAAAGCAAACACGCGAATTCTGTCTTTCCCAGCAACATGTCAACAACAATTTAACCCGTAAAAAAAGAGAAACTTCCGCAGCATAGACTAAAACAAAATCTTGTGTGTGCTTATGAGAAAATCGTGCAGTGCTAAGCGTAACAAAAATTAAGGAAAAATTTCACAACCCCCGTCATTGAAACAAGCGATTTCAGTTGCATATTTACACTGTATGAATCAGGTTGTTCGAACGTTAAAAACCCTTCGAAATAACCACGTGTTCCAAAAATCATTCAACCGCTGATCAAATGAAGGCTTAACGACCGCTGTACAACGTGCAAATTCTTTTGTCTTTAAAAAAATTCCTTAGCATAATAAATGAAGTCTTTTGTTTAGAAAGTTAGCGGTCATGTGTTTTTAGCATTAGAAAAGAAAAAATAATTAGATTCACGCAATAAAATTAAAGACTTCAAAAAACAAACCGCTGACAGGTGCGACAGTTATTAACACGTTCCGCGCGATTCAAAACACGTCGCCATAACAACACAAAATGAAGACATTGAAGGGAGTAAAAATGTGTTTTACGAGGTATTTAAGCAGTTTGAATATCTTACACAGAAATTATATCTTAAATTACTCAGTGCCAGTCTATATAGCTACTTCATATGAGCTGTCTAATCTAAAATAAGGTCTAAAATTCCAGAACATTTTAAAAGGCAAAGATAGATGTTATAACGAATGAAGGAGAACTTTTGATGCCCGGAACTAAAATAGGACCTGAATCTTTTGAGAAATTCTCGGACTGTCATGACCCCTAATATGGATTATTAGTCATCAGCTGACGTGAACGTACAGATTGTAGTAATAAGAATCTATCAGAATTTATTAATATTTTAAAGAAGTGGAAACATGTGATAAATGAAAAAAATCAATATGTTCTTCATCACGAAACAAAAAAACAGAGAGTAAAAAGATTTGTTGAGCAAGCATGAGCCGACATATGTACCTAATGCGAAGTAAATATTTTGAAAACATGTTAACAATAAAAATCATTTTAACAAGCAGTGAAGAACATATTTTATCACAGTTAAGTTCAACTAATAGAAAACAAACATTGAAGTTTATTTTTCATGTGAAAACTTTCATCTCTATAAAGTTTCATTTCTTAGAGCTGAGACAACAAAAAAATACTGTAAACTGACTGGTTCTCTTGTTAATTATTCTTTTGTTTTGATGAAGATTTTCCGTTCCCTTGAATAAAGAAAGCTGGAAAAAATCTCAATTATACTTCTAGTGGGGTAAAGATCACCTTAGTGCTATTAGTGCCAAAAGCTAATAATAAATTACTAAACAACTTAAGCTTCAGACCCACTTCAGATATGTCCCATTTTTCACTCACACCTTTAGGTGGGTAGTGTTTAAAACGCAACTTCGGGAATCAAAAGTTGATTTCATATTGTACCGTTTTTGTTTTAGTGTAAAGCGCGCCCTTATCCGGTGTTACTTCAAAACCGACCAAAGACCCAGTTTCGCGAATTCCCCGAAACTCGGAACGGAGAATGTCTCTCTCTTCATCTTTTTTTTCTTTCTTTTTTTCTTTTTAATTTCAAAGTTTGGTGAGTCCATTATCAATTTTATTGTATACATAAAAATCTTAAATGTACAAAACACTCGCGCTAAGTAAGACACTCAAGGGACCGTGAACATTTACAAATGTCTCACTTAACCCCCTTTAACTGGGGCTTTTCCAAAACAGGCTTAAAATGTCCTGCTTCGAGATTTTTTGAAAATGGATTTCTTAGTTATATTAACTTTTCCAAGAAAGAATATTAAGGAGGATATATAATTAACAAAAGTACAGAGATGTTTTCAGTGAAAAGAACCTAAAACCTTTCACAGGTCATGACTTTCAACAGCAAAAAAACAACTCATTTTGAACTCGGTCAACAGTGTTTTTTTTTTCATTCAATTTTTATCATTTGAATTTCAATCATTCATCTATTCATTCAGTTTTATCCAGTTTTTGCTTTTTTTTCTGGGAAGCCATTGTATTGATGTCCCACCAAACCAAAGTTTTTTGCTCAAGGATCCGTAAAGAAAGGGTCCTGTAAAGAAAGGGTCCCACTTACCCAGGGTCTCACTTAAAGTATTTTTGCTTGGATTTTTTGCTTGGAGAAATTTGGTCCCAATTAGTGAAAGTCCCACTTAATGCGAGTGTACTGTATATATTTTGAGATTTTCAGCTAGCTAACTATAACTGACAATGGATCCAGCGGAGGTATAATGAAGTATCTACTCTAATTTTTGTTTTCTAGCTCTATCTAGCTAGCTGTCTATATACAGTTGTAAAGTGGCACACCTATAGTTAACAAAATTTTAGCTGTTTACTTTGTCCCACATACGATGTTTAGCCTTGAGCTACCTGCAATGGTATTATGTGTTTAACCTAGCTAAAAGTGGCCTAGCTAAATGTGAAAGTATAGCTAAGGTAGCTATAGGGTAGGGTACCTTTCAGATGATTTTGTGACAAAGCAACAAACTTCTTTGCGAAATAACTGAGAGATTTTGCGGGATTTTATATCGTGAAACATACGACACCTGATATTCCTTGAAAACTAATATATGTGATCAGTGAAGTTATGGCGTATTATTATACAGGGTATAAATTCAGCGTGCCTTGATGATACCAATATTCGTTTGTAGATACAGTAGACTCCCGGTAACTCGAACACCGGATAACTCGAACTTTTATTATCTCGAACTATTTTGCCCGGTCCCTTGAACATTCCCTATTACTTTTTTATAAAAATCACTCGTTAACTCGAACCTCGGTTAACTCGAACATTCGCTATCTCGAACCATTTTCGACAAAATTTCAGACAAATCCTTCGGATAACTCGAACTTTAAAGGAAAGAGGAAAAACAATTTGTTTGATAAAAATTAAATTCTTTAATTCTAATTAATTAATTTTTTAAAATAGATATAAACTTCACTTATTATTATCAAAATCAGTAACCTTTGACTATACAAAATGTGATACTTTAGTATTTTTTTAAAAAAAGAAAAATCGCCTTAACTCGAACTATTGTCTTATTTTTCCTAAAGTTCGACTTAACGGGAGCTTCGCTTAAGTCGAACATTCGTTAAGTCGAACTAATTTTCCCGGTCCCTTGGAGGTTCGAGTTAACGGGAGTATACTGTACTTTCGCGAGTTGGAGATAATTACATACATTTCGCTGGTAGCTATTAATTTTCGTGGATAATTCTTTGTGAAATGTTTTGTGGGTGCTAACTTTGGCGAATTACGAAATTAAAAAATCTTTTTTTTAGACACTCCAATAAACATGAACCTTAGTTAAGATTTTGGAGCCAGCATTCCATTTTCTTCTTCGTAATAAAGGGCTCTTTCACTCTGTGGTAAAAGCTCACGAATAATAGGGATTTCTTGAATTTTTTCACATGTATTAATTCTTGTGAATCGTATATACCGTGAATAATATCTATCGGGTAAATAATTTCGCAAATTTGGTCAAAATCCACGAAAAGCGCGAAATTAAATACCCGCGCAGATTGGTACCATTAGGGTTAATTCAAGAATACAATAACGAAGGAACAATAATGAAACAGCCTTACCAATATTTTATCAAAAATTGCTAAATATCACACCAGCATACCTCCACCCCCCCCCCCCCCCCCCCTTTCGTTTGCCTAGAGAATTTGCCTAAAATGAAAAAAATCCTGGATCCGCCCGTTGCCAATGTTAGATTCATACAGTGATTCATTTAAACCGAAGCAACATTATTCGGGCAACCTGAGACAACATTAAAGTCGGCTTTCGTGCCAATTATGAACAGCATTTCCAATACAAATTTTACTAAAAAATATATTCCCATGTGCAACCTTGTTACCAGTGCCCTTTTCCTCTTCTCTGTAATATTAGGGTAGCAGATTAGGGACAAAAGCTCTCAGGACTGAGGTTGTCTCCTATGTGGTGTGAGTGTTTAAATCGCCCAGGCTTTCTTGTTTATAACATTCGAAAGAACATCAAAAAATGGAGTAAAAAATACTAATGCATTATGTGATAGAAATAAATTAGTACACAGCTACACGGCTTTAAAGTTTCAGCAGTCCAGGGGGTTGAGCATGTACTTTTTAAAAGAAAAATTGCCAGGAGAACCTTTCTAGGGAACTTTAATATCAATGAACTACAAACTACATTTGTACTCGCACAAACTTTCATTTTCGCGTAGATATTTTTGAGAATTTGATTATCTGACAAATCATAAAATCGTACATTTAACTGCATTTTTTGTTATGGTGTCTAATTAATGAAACGCCAATTACTGAATACCAGTTTAAGGGTGATTTGTTCGACCAAGTTGTCAATAATACAAGATTTTCTCTAAGGCCCAAGCCTAAATAGTTTTTCAAAACAATACTTTTTTAATAAATTTTCGCGATTCCGAGCTATCCTAGTTTTCGCGCACGCGTCTAAGCGAATAAGGTTTATTTCGCCTCTCTTCGTTTTTTTCGCGCACAAATTACAAAAAAATACGCGAAACAAAAACAAGATGTACTTAACAGAAATAGCATTTCTTTTTCCGTAATTATCGTAATTCTACAGAAACTACCCACAATGCATTAAACGACAGTACAAAACTCATATTCTTTACCTTAAATTCCTATACAACATCATTCCAGTATCGCTATTTCACCATCCCACGAACAGCACGCAAACTTTGACTTGTGTCCAATGAGGCACGCAATATCAATACACGGACTGCCAGTAAACACCGTTTGTTTTTTGATCAATCTCGCTGAATAGTTGTTGTAAATATGAACATTTCCATCAATGTCACCACTGTAGATGAGAGAGCCATCTGTGCTCACATCGAATCCAACATGGTAACCGGAGGACTGAAATAGATTTAATGGTTTATAATTCAAGAATCTATATAGTTTTGTTGACTGTCAAAAGGTCGCCTTTTTGTGAGAAGGACGGTGTACAACGGGGATTCGATTTCAAATAGTCGAACTTATTACGACGTAAAAAATTAAAATATGAGGAATTACAACTTAATTTTATGAGCATAATGTATTTCTTTTCGGCCTCAGTGTGCTTATGAAAAATCATATTTCCTTAAGATATGCCTAAATATAACGTAGATAGAACAGTATTTTCCACATTCTAACACAGTAAAACATTGGAATTTAAATATCTTTTCGGCCAAGTTAGAGGTTTTAAATTTCAGAAATGTGGGCCTCCCTAGTCAATATATTGGCCCCTCTACTCTCCAAACCAACTCGTCCTGTTAAGAAGTTATTTAGCACCAAGAGATGGTAGCTAACATCCTGGTTTCATATTATGTTTAAGTTGAAGATAGATTGTAGCAAATTGATGCTTTCCTTTTTCAAAGGCCATTTCTCTCAATTCAAAGCTTTTCTTCCTGCACTTCAGGCTCAAATAGTAGGCTCCGAAAGTTATGTTTCAGTGTGGTTGTAAAAATAGATGTTTATAAAAAGAGTGTACGCCTATTTTAAACCCATGAAAAACGGAAAGCTGTTGATTTTCATGGGTTTAAAACAGGCGATTTTCAACATAAGAGAAATCAAACCAATGGAAACAGAGTTTAGATTGCAAACACGTCATTTTTACTTTCTATTTGTTATTGGAACGGAATAATTGCTGAAAATACTGTTTGGTTTTCTCACAAAATAACAACACCACCAAAACAAATAGAAAGTTTTCTGGTTTCTCATAATTAGGCTTTTATCACACACACTAAATGTTTGAATGAAATACAAAATGCTGGTTGAAAAGTTAACTCCTATAAAATTATTTTATTTGAAAAACATCAAGCGAAAGTAATTTAGCTGTTTTCGAAAGAGAACTTCTTTTCCTTGTCATCATTTCTCATTAAGAAGTTTAAGCGGAACAAACAAAAAAAAGTTTTACACACGTTTCAATTTCATCTTCTACACCAAAAAAGTTTTAATTTGAGCAGATGGTTGGAGTAATAACTCCACTCACTGGATTTAAGGTCCGCGCAGTTTGCTACAGCAATGTGAGGCTTAAGCTTGGTTTTCATTTCAATCTGTAAATGTTGTGCAACAGTTGCTGTGTAGCTCATCTCTCTAAAATTGATTGTTGTGCAACATATCTTGCAAAAAACGTTACTTTGTTGTACAACATGTGTTTCCAATAAAACCTTTTAGCGACTGTTGTACAACTGTTGCTCAACACTGTTTTTGAATGAATGAAAACCGACCCTTATTGCAACGCAACCCTTGTTTGGGACCTAGTTCCACATGAAAACCTGCAACCAAAGCAAAACACAAAATATATACAGCTACGTCCTAGGGAAAACCATTACATGGAGAAAGTCCAGACAAATCACCTACATCATATAAACATTCATACAAATTATTTCTCGTGGGGAAAATGATATTTGGTTACTCAAAGTCTAAAATAATTTTGGGGGAGAACTTAGAATCACTCACAGATTATTATTGAAATTAAAATTGTTTATCCAGGATAGCCTTCAGTTCCTATTGGCACTGCTATCAACGAGGGTTCTGCGAAGGGGGTCCTAGTGTATTTTATGCTCCCATTTCAACTACAGAAGTTGTGCAAGCTCAGCAATCGCTTAACTAGACAACCGCCTAAGATATGAATCCTATTCTCATGCTGAACGCTAAGCAGAAAGGATAGATTCACACTTTTATAATCTCTGGCATGACTCGGCCGGGGTTTTTACCCAAGACTTTCCGCACTAAAAGCAAACGCTCCACCACTAGGCTACCAGTCGATGCCTAGTGACTGGCATTAGGCACTGGTCGGTGCCTTGTGCCCAGATATAACAATTTCTCAAAAAACACATAGGAACAAATAACGGAATCCATGCTTACCCGATGTCCTTCAAATCTTTTATACTTATTCATTTTCCACGGTGGTGCCACATCAAATATGACAATATAACCGGCAGCCGACTGAGCATAGAAGTGTTTTTGATTAGTGTGGAGTTTTAACTTTGTGCAAGTGTAAGGTTCCTATGAAAAGAAGATATAGCACATGCACGCACTTAATAACACGAACAAAAGATTCACACGCGTTATCGTTAGTACAAGCATAATGTTAAACGGAAAGTTGACCAAGGTAATTGGTTTAGCTACACACATACCTAAACCTTCTTAAAAGAAGCATTTTTTCACCTTGTGGCGGAAGCATTAACACCATTCAAAAGATCTGGCGCTAAAAATCGCCAGAAACGTTTTTCAGGGGCATTGTTGAGCAATTCAAAATTGGTTGGATGGGAGCCAAAGGAGGGAAAAATGGAAACACAGTATCACTAATTCATTCGTACCTAAGTTCCAATCAAGGAAAATTAGAAAAGCCAATAGCTATACTCGGAAGATGATTCCGTGTTGTCATTGAACAAGATATACTATATGGAAGAATATTTTAAGAAATGCTGAATCGCTGCATAATTCCAGAGCGTAAAAGTGTCCAACCACATTTTGTTGATTCACAAACTATGTAATATTAACTGAAAGTACATCACGTTTGCAGTCGTTTCATGCTGGAATCGTCCAAAGTTTTTAAACAAGATATTGAAAGAATTTTATCATAGGATATGAAGTCCCTTTTATTTACTTTTAGCAAAAGAAGTCGAAATTCGTCATAATGAATAGATATTGGACGCTTAAAAGAAATTAACTGCGAAAACCAATTAAAATTGCTTTACAAAGTATAGTACCACAGCTGACGGTGAAAATCATGCGTTGGGTGAAAAATTTAAATGCCCTTATCAATGATCTTACTGCAGGATGTGACATAGCGTTGGAAGAATACACCAAATTTGGTGTGAACGTAAACAATGCTTCACCAGCTGTGAAGGCTTGTGTGGCTGATTATCTTACGTTTTATTTGTTGTTTTAAACTACTTAAAAGTAACGTTCAAAAATCCTTCCTCGACAGCCACTGGTCAGAGGCTACTGTAAAATATTACATAGCAATCATTTCATCTCGCATCAGTTAACTTACCTGGTAGATTTGATTGGATACAACAGCAGTCGAATCAAAATCCCAAGCCATTATAGCCTTATCCATGGAATTTTTCCTGATCACCTCTGCTGATGATAAAAATACTTTCCCATTCGGTAAAAACAAAAGGTCTTGAACTTGACCGAATAATGATTTGTATCTCTTTACAGGCTATGACAAAATGAATAAATTATCGATAAAAAAATGAACATCATTGCAAATACAGTTTCGATACTTCAACACATGACCTTGTGGATCTTGTTCTAACATTTAAAAGTAATACGTGTCGAATCATTTGCCACAGCAGGGTTCCCACACTTTTTTCAAAATAAAGTTTGAGGACTTTTGAGGAGATTTTTGTGATTTTTGAGGAGCTTTGGTTAACAAAATTGAGGAGATTTGAGAAGAAAAACTTGCACTTGTAAAAATGAAGGAACACACAGAGTGGCATCTCAATACTTTCTTACAAAAGATAACTAAGAAACTTTGCTTCAAATACAAACACACAAAAAAAAGTAATGTTTTCAGGCCACAACAACCACAAATTGTGGTGATTCAAAATAAATAATATAAAAACTTGCATATATAAAAAATAACCAAATATCAAAATTGAGGACATTTGAGGAGAATTGAGGAGACCTTTTAAATTTAAGGAGATTTGAGGAGTAATGAGGAGCCGTGGGAACCCACCCATAAATTTGTGCTGATAAACAAAAAAGTTTAAAAGTATTGAGACCTTGTCTAGTTACATCTTTGAAATAGAACAAGATAATGGAAGGTTTGCGTTTAACGAAACACCAATGGAAGAAAAATGCATTTATCAGATTATAAATTGGCCTGGGATATTTGAGTATTAAAAAAATCAGACTAAATAATACATAAGCCTGCAATAAACTAACTGGACACGCAAGCATCAAATATATTTCTTTTATTCCCAAAATTCTCCTTTAGGGAAAATTGCATGGCTCACATGGCTCACATGGCTTCAGGATTAGGAAGAACCAGAATATCTCTTGAAGCTGGTAGCCTTGTGGTAGAGCGTTTGCTTTCAGTGCAGAAGGTCTTGGGTTCAAACCCCGGCCGAGTCATGCCAAAGACTATAAAAGTAAAAATCGTTCCTTTCTGCTTAGCGTTCAGCATGAGAACAGAATGATATTTAAGGTGGTTGTCTAATTAAGCGATTGCTGTGCTAGCACGGCTTTCGTAGCTCAAATGGGAGCTTTAAATAGACTGGGACCCATTTGCAGGACCCTTGATGATAGCAGTACGAATAGGACTAAAGAGGCTATCCTTGGTAAATAATTTCAATAATTATAATAATAATGATATCAAATTAAATTAATCAAAAGTATAATAAACTGTGCACAAAACATTTTTATTAACCTTTAAAATAAAAGAATTTAATTTGACCTGCATTTAATTTGGCGATGGCAAAGAAAGAATAATTTGGCGATTTTAGATCAAAATCTCTTCCAAAATTTGGACGAAGGAGGTAGAACATTTTTCCTTCGCATTATGGTGCAATAGTCTTACAGAAGTTTCTAAGGGTCTCAAGAGAGTTTGGTCTCTCTTTCTTTTTATATATGTATTTTAATGGCCATTACGGATTGGCATCAAAAAAGGGAAATCGTATAGATGTCCTTAGGTTGAATCTTACCTCTGCTTGACGTATATCCCATGCGAATATTCCACTCTTCATTGTACCCGTTAAATATACATTGTGATCATTCTTGTGAAGTATAATACTGGTTAACAAGTCGTCGCATTTGTATGAAGCTCTTGCTGTTCCTATAACAGAGTAAAATGGAAGAACTGTTGTGTTATAGTCGAGGATAAGCATTTTTCTAAATTAACCCGCCGGCTCCTTTATTCGTTATTTTGTTATTCTTATTTCGTCTGCTACTTATTCGAAAGGTTTTTGCTTTACAGAGTTTTTTCAATACTCTTTCAAAACAAACAAACAAACAAACAAACAAACAAACAAACAAACAAACAAACAAAAAAACAAACAAACAAACAAACAAACAAACAAACAAAAAACAAAAACAAACAAACAAACCCGTTTCCACATCAATCAACTTTGAAGTTTGATCAAAACTTGCAGTCAACAACGAAGACCCATCATGATTCCATATTACATCTTTCACCGCTCCTTCATGAACTACTATTTGTCTCGATAGCTTCACATTTTTAGTTGAACAGTCCCAAAGAATCAAACTTCTATCAAAGCTTGCTGAAACAAGGACTTGATTGTTCACATGATTCCATTGTACTGCAGAAACAACTCTTGTATGTGCTTTTCTTTTGAATGAGATTTGAGAAGGTAACTGGCTATGAAGAGTGGGTTCTAATTTACTTGAGCTTGCTTGATTGTTTAAAGATGATGTTTGGGAAGTCGAGGAAACAAATGGAGCTGGTTGTTCAATTGGCTTTTGGCGCAGGCGTTTTGGAACGTATGGTTTCAAAGAAAATCCTGCCGACTCATCAGAATTGCGTTTCATTACATCTTTAATTCTCTTAGTTAGATCAAAAAGATTTATGAAACAGTATTATAAGTTGGCATGGTATTTAGTAGCAATTGAATGTTGCCAGGAATAGCAAAATAAAAAGTGTAAACATTGAACATCTATAATTCAAATATCACTATCATCTATTGCAAAATGAAGAAATTTAGTGCAACATTTAAGCTCTTGCACTGCATGCTACGATAACACAGAGCGTTATAACGAATACGTACTGAAGTTAAAGTAAAAAAAGGTTGGAAAAATAATTGTCTTAGGATACGCTTCAACAAAAGAAAAAAATATTAAAATAATTTTCAAGACTGGATGCACGTTTTTAGGATCGTTGTATTCATATTTTAATCAAAATTGCCACTTCAAAAACATGCAAGCTATAAAACTGGCATATTGCAAGGATATTGCAAGGATAAATATTAAAAGCAACTGAAAAATTAGTTGTATAGCTAGATTAAATAAAGCATATAAAATGTAAAATTCGGATATATTTTACAAGTACGCTTTATTGTACAAAAAATAAATACAAATAAACTTTAACAAAAATGACCATGACTTAGTCATACTATTTTTTGTGCGTACTATTTTTCGCGTCTTCGCGCGAAATGTACATAATTGTGCACAATTTACGATAAAAATTACACGCAAAATGTTTTGTACGGAAATTAACATGGCATGGAAATATAATATTACATAAGAAAAATGAATCTTTGTATAAAACTAAGAATTTTACATTTTTTCCTTGTTATTTGTGGGAAATTCAAACGTGCGAAATATACGTTCATATTGCTTTCGCGAAAATATGCGCGAAAATTAGTACCAAAAAGCTAATCCTGTTTGTACATGTAAGGAATACACGAACACCATTCTAAAGTAATCATATCACCATGACAATTAAATCATAATTTGTTGTGTACTTACACAACTACATAACAGATTCAGCCATTTTTTTAAAGTCTCTACCAAGGATTGAAAACTTCAAAAAAAATTTCCAACTTAGGTGGGCAATGAAGTTTACATGTCTTAATAAAAACAGCGAAACAAACAACACGAAGCTAAAATAAATCCAGATCATATTTGTAACTTCCAAGGTATATATTTATTCGCCATAACTCTCTGCGTCAAAAGCTTTTCTAGCTTTCTTCAGCTCTTCATTCATTGTCAGCAATTCTTTCACTCTTGCATATTTTTTCGGATCTTTACGTATCAAGTACACAATGTCTTCAACATGTACACGTCCTTTCTTTCCAACGTTCATTGCCTTTAACGTCATCTCTGTAATATATTGGAGCAGAAGGTCATCTAACAATTCAACAGTCTCTGTGTAGGGTACTTGTTCATCGCCAAATCCATACAACATGCAGCGAATCTCTTTTGTGAACAATCTCTTCTTTTTACCATCATTCGACGAGCCTGCAGCTTGATCGTTATCATGATCTGTTTCTTCTTCATATTCATCCATTTTTTATGCTGAATATAATATAGAAAAGTTAAGGAATCCAAAAGTGAAAAATGATGTTGGACTTACGTTGTAAAGTTTAAATCTATTTAACTGGTTTTAAAAAAAAATAATTTAAATACCCGTTTTATTCTTAAGATATTCACATTGAAATACATTCAAATTTCATTATGCTGCATAAATTATGATTTCATCTTTGAGTAATAGCTTATTTTGATATTTTCTTTTATCAGTAATTTTGGACCTTTAAAGGGATACGCATAAAAACTTTATGAATAACCATGTCATCGCAATACTTACCTTACTTAATTTTGGTGACAACCCTTATAACTTTTGGTCTACATGCCTATTTACAATATCTTGTCATAATTCTTAAACCTAATCAAATTGTCCCTATAGTTTGAATGCACATAGCAACACATCCAAACTACTTATAACAAAATAATATGAAAATATTTTATTACTGTAGACACTGCACAGCGTAATCAAAAAATCTGAAAAAGCTTTATATCACAATATATGGAGAACAAAAAGAGATTTTTAAGAACCCAACTACGTTCAATGGCATTTTTTAAGTTTGGAACGCTTTGAAAATACAAATTCGACAAGAATAGTAGAATAAACTTGAAAAATCAAAAAAAAATAATCTTTTTTTAGCTACCAAATTGAGATCCATTGAAAAAGCATAAATTCTTACTACTTTAATTCCTGACATATATATATATATTGTACAAAAAAGAAAAATACATTGATCACGTCTACGCAGATCCTAAATTACATAAACCAGACTTACATAGACTTACATAAACCAAAAAAATTGAGAATAAAATCTCAGAACAATTTTTTTTATAATTTAAGACTTCCTAATTACTTCGTTAGTTTTTTCTAACAGTTCCATAAAAATTATTTAAATTTATCACTGAAAGAAAACTTTTTGTGTTGCACACAACTTATTCCTTCCATCTTTGAACACACACACACACACTAGGTCTTGAAAGGTTGATCAAGTATCATATCATTTAAAAACATTTAATAGTGTCATAAAATCTATTTTGATTTGTCAATATCTTTTTCAAGAAACCAATCATTTGCGGTCTTTGTTCTGTTATACTATCCAACAGATTGATTGTTGGCTCGAACTTGTGGCGCAACTCGCCTTTCTCCAGGCACAATTTAACTTCATTCAAAAACAGCAACACACATTTTCCAAGATTTTGCTCATACCAATTGATGCCATTCTTTTCATTCATATAAAACATAATCGTTTTGATGTGGTAGGAGGTAAAGTTCCTAAAAAGTCCACTTATCCGCAACTTGAAGATAGCTTTGATGACTCGTACACAATGTCTACGGCATTCGTTGTTTCCATCCATACTTGTGAGTATCTTCTTCTCCCGCAGAGAAAAGGAGTGTCTCCAAGACAGGACATCAGTGGATAAGTGCTTTGGCACATACAATTCACGCTCTAAAGTATTATGGTGTATCTTAAAGACATAAATATAGCAAAAAAATCTCTTAGTTTTGTATAGCATTTTATCATAAAAATAGAATCCAAATTAGTCTACAAAAAGGTAAAAGAACTTAAATTACTAAAAAATAGTTGGTAGCCTGTGGATAAAGCTACAAGTTCGAACATCCTTTGTATATACAGAATACAGGTATTAATATACAAGACTCACCTATTTCAAAACAAGGAACCAAATCAACTTTGTACCAAAGTTTCCCATCTTTGTGAACATCAATTTGTGTTGCAACACCATGTCCACGCTGCTTGATTTTACTTGTGTTCATTTTATTCAGCCACAATTGCACAATTCCACCAAAGTATTCATTATACTTCTTAGCGTTAACAAAACCATTCCCATCTACTTGGGTAGTCAAATTGTGCATCTGGTTCTTTGTTTGAATGTATGTATAACCTTTCTGCAGTCTTACATTAGGTACGCATTGAAAGACCTTTCCGTCGGCCACAAACATTACATCAAATTCTATTTCATCACCAGAAATATTTACTTCTTCATATACACTGCCTACAAAAGAAACAAGCGAAACTTCAATGGATTTAAAACATCTGAAAAAACTAATAATCCAATCTTCAGAAAAGTTCGAAAATTCGTATCTTTAAACCATTTTGACTTATTTTGCCCATGAATTCCCCATTATTGGGCTGGAAAAAAATTCTCAAAAAACTGACTTTGTCACATTCAAGGGTCTATTGTTCCCTGTCATTGTACAAGAAAACAGAAAAAACTAATAATCCAATTCCGAGAAAAGCTGGTAATGGACGGATGCACATACACAGGTCAATTTATAGGACTTCACCTGTACCAAATAGATATAAAAAACTGGTAATGCAAGAATTATGGCAAACTTTAAGAAAAGAAAATCAGTTTAATTTCATTTCCATTTAACCGGAAATTTAATACTGAAACAGACATCACCCTTTATTATTGGTTGGGTGTATTTTATTCAGTATCTGATGAACAACTTTGAACAACAATTTCACTGGCTTCAGATGCTTCATTACCATGAACATTTTAACTGCCCTCCTGCCAAGTTCAAGCTATGCTTAACAATTCCCACCCTTTCCACATTATGGCATAAGTGACATAAAGGCAAAGACAAACTTAAAATTAACACAATTTTTACAGCCGAATACGCAAACACTTGTAAGTTAGCATCTAAGGTGGTAATTAGTCATGTCATACATAAAAAAGGAAAACAAAATCACAGTACATAATGTTCAAGCTAACCTGTATATTCTAAACGTTTGCACAAGCACATGGTTTCCAGGAATTGTCGAAATAACCTCATGTTGCCCTCAAGATCTCTTTTGGCTTCATTTAAAGATCCTTTTGTGGCATATTCATCATGAAACTTTCGAACAGCAATTCGACATTCTGGACTGTCATGCCAACTATTATCACCTGGTGTTGTAGCGGCTGCTCTGGCTGGGCTTAGTGAAAGGGCTGACATTTTTGGCACAACTTGATCTGAAAGAGGTTTACCTAAAAATTGGGCAGTTGAAATTTGTTATATTGCAAGGCAATCACAAGATTGTAATATTGAACACAGTAATATCATAAAATTAATGGAGATAGAAAAAATGTAAATTATTAAGAATTGATACTTTAGGAGGCCTGGGACATAAAAATTTTATGTTAATCAATTCACTTTTATAATATTTATGCATTGAAAAAGTTTGAATGCACATCCCTTAAGAAGTCTAAAATTACTGATGACAGAAAATGTCAAGATGTGCTTACTTAAATATGACTTCATAATTTATGCAGCATAATTAAAACTGAAATTCCTAAAATGTGAATATCTTGAGAACGAAAGAACGATAGAGCTTAAAGAGTCGGCTAACAAGCTAGCCAACTCTTTAAGCTCTATAAGCTTAACATCATTTTATACCTTGGGTTCTCTTTAAATAAAAATAACAGTAGACACTTCCGGTGTATAAAAGTATAAAATTAAAATGGTTGTGCTTGTGATAGAAGTGTAAGTCATACGAATGGGCCGCATTGGAAATTGAGAAAAAATATAACTCTAATTTTAACAATTTGTTATAGCTATTTTAGATTCAAAAAACGGTGCAAATTTAAAATTTGGGACATCTAAAAACATTGGTATGCTTTGAGCATTGCAATTCATTAAAATTTCTGTATTAGCCGTATACATATTTTTCAGGTTCAAAAAGATTAGAAGAATGTTTAAATTGATAGTTTAAACTACAGATCTTGGTTTTCACTATAGCCTAACAAGATCTTAGCTCACATTATGGAAACCTAAGTCTGTGATGAAGTTAACTCTGAAATCAATAAAACTAGCCACTATTTCCAATGTATTTGCAACAATCTTTCTCTCTGTAACCCTTATCAAACATGCAAAAAAATCACTTTCTTTACCAAAATCTCTTCCTTTTTAATGACAACTTTTTAATTTTACAGTCTGAATTATTTCAATGATGTTGCCTTGAAAATTAAGCAGGTGCTTTTTCATTCTCTATGGGCAAAGATAAAAGCTCATTATATGTGATATGATTACCACATCAACTTTTCTCAAAACACAATAAGCCGGGTATATATGTTCCAAATTAGTACTCAATAGCGGGATCGAACACTAACAACATGAGATTAGTTTCAAAAAGTCTTTTTTTACGAAGTATAGTAGTGATCAAAAAAAAAGAAGAAGCATTATGTATGTATACAAGAAAATATATTTTCCAAAAGATATTATGTTTTGGTTGACTAGGATTGGCTTATAATTCACATTCAATTGCACAAGTGTCGTGAGGACCAAATGTTTACAACAGTGGTCTCCATGTTTGAATAAAATTACTATCTACACTGAGGACCTATGATGCATATCAGGCCCAATATATTATAGAACACTCCATCTTGAAAAAAGTGGCTAATCTGTTGTGTCTTAATGCAGAAAGAATTTTTTACTTAACAATGTCAAATTTTGGTTTTTACGCGATCTGTCCCTGTTATTATGAAGCATGTAGAACTTTTGTTGTTTCAATTTTACAGGTTACAGAATTAAATCTATATTGAGATGCACTGTGTTTTTTAAAAAAAATGTCTTTATAAAAAACGTCTAAATGAAGAATCAATGATTGACCATGAGTTACGAAGAAACATAGTATTTCTGCCAAATTAAGTTGTCAGAGGAAGCGTAACTTACAGCTACTGTGTGTTTATCTACATGTTGCATAAGTGCAGGCTGGATAAACAAAAAATTGTTTTAAAAGCTGTGTCCATAAAAAAAAAATAGCAATTACCATAGAGATTACTTGAAAGCTATTGGTCTTAAATGGTCTAAAATGACATTTCTTAAGTACATAAACGTTCTTTAAAGACAAAAAGGAAAAATTATGAAGTGGCAGTACCCATTTTTGAAATCCAATTATAGCTAGAATATATATCCGAATATTTTATATTATTATATACCTATAGGCGAAACTGTCTCTTAAATAATTCATGTTCCATCCTTCTTATTAAATGAATACGACTTTACTATACTTAACCTTTTTTGCTTAATTTTAATATATATCATGTTGATTTCAATTATTCAAATCATTAACTTCTTTTGTCTTGAACGTAATTACCATACCTGATTTGTTATAAGTATTCTAAAATTGCTGTGATGGGAACTTTATACATATTTTCAAGAAACAGCAAAAAATGTGTATAAATAAAACTTTCAGTACTGAAATTTTTTAGCTTCGAAAAATTAAGAAACTTATACCATTACTTATGTTATTACAAACTTTTTGCTGTTCTTTTAACGCCATAATTGTCATTTTGAGCGATTGAATCTCAATTTGAATTAATTTGAAAGTAAAAATTAGAAACCCAATAAGAAAGTACTGAAAACACAAAAAAATTAAGGAAACATCGAGTGCTAGGGCCTTTCACTGGTTTCTTATAAAAAAAATATGTGCGGTATCACAATTCTTTCTACCCACATTATGTCCTAAAAGTATCACTGACCGCCATACCTGATTTAGCAGCTCGTATCATCTTTCCAATATCATTTAAATCTGCAAGTATTTTATTCACTTTCGTATTGTCGTTAAACTTTTTATCTCTATTAAGATTGCAAAAGAAAGTATTGACAGTTGAATAGCGTTTGGTAAGTTCTTCATAATTAACACCTGAAATATAAATCAAATAATTGTTGATACTTTACAGAGATTTATCTTTACAGATTATTGTGGATTTTTCGTACGAATTTAATTTTGCGGATTGGCCTTTTTGAATTTTAATCTGGCATCAAATTTATAGGCATTGTTTTTGTTTTGCATCATTTTGGTCTTGAAACTTTATCAATACGACACATAATAATAAAATTAAACAGTCTCCAACTTTACTTACTTGTAAGGAAACTCTTAAATACTAAAGGGTTCAAACTAATTCACAGTAATTGTGCGAATAAGGAGGATACAATAAATCTAATGTTGCGAATGAAAGAATGCAGTTCACACAAGTGCAAAAAATAAGACTACACAAAACAAATAAAATATTCATTTTTAGTTTTCAAACTACTGCAACAAATGCTGACAAATGAGAGAAAATTATTCACATTGCTACAAATACACATTTTTTTGGAGTATTTGCTTTATTTGCTGCGAAAAGCTAAACTCCACCAGGGCTCTTATTGTAAAGTTTTATTTAAATTTGGTTGTGTACCTTTCTGCCTAATGTAGTTTTCCATTTCTTGTATTGCCTTGTGAAGCTTCATTACGGTTTTATCACTCATAATGTTAACTGTAACTTGTTTGATCAGTGCATTCACCTCGTTAAATTTGAATTTAATCTGATCCATCATGAAAAATCGTCAACAATCAAACACCAACTTTACAACCTATAAAATGCAACAATGTATCTAAAAAAACATGGCTTTAAGAATCAGGTACAAACTCGTGTCTACCTTCTATCGTGTCTACCAAACTTTTAAATTTTAAGCCATGAAACCACAAAATTATGGATAAAAGTTGAAGCCTGGAAGACTTCCACACAACAATACTTTACAATCCTACTTTCGTTACAAACAAACAAACAAACAAGAAAACAGAACGACAGTTACAATTTAAAAATATTCTTTCAAAACATGTTCACTTACCACAACGAAAAAACTATGTGATGCTTTTTTTTTAAAAAAATGATATATAGGTGCATTATATATAGTGATGTTTTATTAATACCCAGTTCTTAGAAATGCATTGTTCACTATTGACATAGTTGAATTAAAAACAAATTTAATATGCTTAAAAAAGCAAAAACCTAGTTGTTTGAACAAAAAACAAAATAGACTATTGACAGAACTCTCTAGAAAATTTAAAAGGAAAAAAATATTTAGAATAAAACTAAGAATATAACAAAAAGGACTTAATAAGAAAATTAAACAATGAAAAAAGACAAAAAAGTACCAGCATTGCTTTTTGCCAGCATTCATCTTTCATTCTAGTGTAAAAGATATTAACAGCATTTTATTCAACATAACATCAGAATAGGGTATTTCCAAAACAACATGGGCATTTCCTCACCAAACAACATGACCCCATGTTATTGTGGAAATACCCTATTAGTTAAAATCTAATAAACACATGGTGAGATTATTGTCATTAAAAATATGCTTAATTTTATATGTAAAGAAAAATACAAAACAATACGTACGTTTTTGCTCCGCTGTAACAGAAAAAAACATTCAATGGTCTCCCTAATGTGCATAAAAATATTATGCACAGTAAAAACTAGAATAATCTCACTCAGTATATCTTTCATTGCTTGATAGAAATCTTATTTAAAAACACTGCTCCACTACTGACAAAAACTTTCTGAAAAATTGACACAGCAGTAAAAAAAAAAAGCGAGATGGCTACACCAAAATGAATACCATTGACAATTGATTTATAACAAAAAATAGCACAGTGAACGAAACTAGTATAAAAATGTTGTTGTTTTTTGTCACCTATATAATAATATATAGGTGACAAAAAACAACAACATTTTTATACTAATTTAATTTAATTTAATTTAATTTAGAATTGTATTATACAATTCTAAACATTTTTAAATATTAAGACTGTTTCATTTTAATAGAATGCACATTACAAAACTATTATCTAAACTGACTAAATTTCTGTAACATAGCTTCATTCTGAAATATAATAATTACATGACAAAGGAAAACAAAACTTTAAATGCTCGAACTATCTGCAAAAAAACCTACCAAACTTAACTGCTCCATATCCCTGACTAAATAATTTCAGGTTCTTAATAGAGTTTACAGATACTGTTGTAGAGATGATTTGTCATTATTCAAAAGAAAAGAAAAAAAAAACAATATTTAAATATCTCTTTTTTTAATTGGTTAAGACAATCATTTAAGAAAAAAAAAAGAGGAAGGAAAAATAATACACAGTCAAACCTGTAAAAGATGGCAACTCTGGGGATTTAAAAAAAGTGGTTGCCTTTAGGCAAGTGGTCGTCTTCTACAGGTTGTGTTATAGCAGGTTTGACTGTATCGTGGTTGTTAATTTGAGTCTCTAAAGCAACTTATGCTCTCATGACCTGCACTATGCTCACATCAACCTAGACAACCACAAATTTTAGGGTGTAATGTACAACAGTTTTTAACCTTTCATGAGATGTCTGTAGAAGGTTTTAGTTTTGAACTTAAACAAAAAAAAAAGTAAAATAAAAAACAGAACAATGTAATTCTTGACTGAAATAATACATATTCTAACCACAAACATTGTACTACAAAACAATATCAAAGACACTTCTTTTTCTTCAATTAATGAAAGTACTTTCTCAAATATCGAAGCCGGTTAACATTACGGTCACAAATAGCATCAACCAATCGATTTTAAAACTTCTTTGTTACAATTTGGGCTCACTCTTTTCAACCACGATCCTGTCAACACCATACAAATGACCAATGGTTACTTGACGTTTTATTGTCTCTAAATTTTCCTCAGCGCACTTGAGAAATTCTTCAACTTTATTATTATTAGTTTCCTTCATGTTTTGACGAAAAGTGTCTCTTACTTTTCTTAATGTGTACTCTCTAAAGTTATAATTGGGAAATTTACTTCCCTCGCGTAATAATGTTCTGTATAAACTGAGCACAGGAATTCTTGAATTTTGCATTTTTATTGTCAATCTAAAAACATAGAAAATACCTTACATTTTTATAGATGAATCTATAATAATGGCGTATGTGTATCCATTCTCTATTGAGAATGGTTCACCCCAATTAGACCTCCGATCCTGATTGGCAAGTATAATCTGTGTAATCAAATTGAAGTAGAGCACTGTCTGTAAGTGAGTGGGATTAGATCTGCGGTCCCCAGAACTGGTGTGTGCTGCTACTTCAATTTGATTTATGTATTGATCACATTTTGAAACAACAATAAAAGCTTGTATCAATCTAAACTAACACACTAACACAAGCTAAATTATCATTTTTTTAATATGCCAAGAATTTGGAAGCTTGAAAATTGAGTTTTAAAACTCAGGGAAGATATTTACAATTTTGTTCACATATATCATCATTGAGTTCTTTTTAATCAAATTGTAAATCCATTGAGGAATACGGTTTAGCGAAATTATCGATGACAGAAGTTATATGCATTCTCTCATTCAGCAATTCCAATAAAAGTATTTTTCTTATTTAACAATTTTATCCTGAAATTTGTCTTTTGACACATTTTAAATGATAACAAGTCAACATACATATTCAAGACATTTTCTTGTTACTCTACTTTAGGATATTTTATGAAAATTTTACGAGGTTTTGGGATGAAGTTTAGAAGAGATAAAAAGCCTGAGATTTTAACAAAATTTTAAGAGAAAAGAATGAGATACTAGCAATTAAGCCTGTCTTAACAGTCTGGTTACTTTTTATTTATATAAATGTAATAATAAAAAATAAATACTACAAATGAAAAAAATATGGCATAGAATAAAGGAGGATATAGTCACCCTGACAAATCTTTTTGCTTCAAATAGCAGAAATATCTTGCCCTATCTGTTTATGGAAAGATTTATAAAATCAATAAAGTACCTACTCTTATCCCAATAGTAGTATAAAATATGTTTGAATTAAAAACACGCTAAAATAAAATTAAAATTAGAGTCAGTAAAATATGAATTTTTAAAAAGTTTAATCTTCCTTTTTCTTCTTCTTTTTCTTCTTTTTTTGAGATTCTTCAGTTCTTTTTCTTTTCTTGTGAGATTTGGAAGAGCGAGGTGAATCTTGTTGTGAAGATGAGTTGTTTTGAGTTGTATCTCCTTTCTCATCTTAAAAACAACAAACTTTTCAAATTATAAAGGATACCACCATACCCTCATGGTTGCTACAGATAATTCTATTTTACATTCTGAAGATATCAATGTAAAGACAGACACTAAAGTTTCATGTTGGTATTACAAATCTTTTGAAAACCAAAACTTTTTATTATTTGTGTTATTGAAATAGCAAGGGCTAACATGTTTAATACTGACAGTGTTGCCAAATTTTTTCTATACATGAACATTATATAAATTGAGTGCAATTTTAAGGTAATTAAAACCAGCTCTACGCATCTTCAAAATAGAGTTTCTGCAGCTTTACCTGCTGTGAAACAATATCCCGGTAATACTGTTTTGAAAATTCAGGAAATGGACATTTTTGTCTATGTGTTTAAAATGATAGCCAAATCCTCCTTTTGTTCCAAGAATGCACGAAATAGCAATACTTGAAACATGTACAACAGGCAAACTCATGAAATTTTTCATTGGATAACTATTTTTTTATAATCATATATATAATTTCAATATAATGGAAAATAATTTTGGAATCTTAAGCTTGAAAATCAAAATTTATGTAGCTTTAAAACAACAGAAATGCCACATTTATTACTTGAAAATAATTCTAATTTATCAAAAACGACGTGAATGCAGAAGGGTTGGTAACATTTCATGATTCACATCAATTTTTTTTTCGACTTGGTTTTTATTTAATTTCGATGTAACTTGAACTTACAAATGTTTTGCTCTGATTTTATCACCACAGTTAACTGTTGTTTGTGTGGGAGTGTGTGTAATAACAAAACAAAGTGATTATAATATCAAAAATTATTATTTCTCCTTTTCTAGTAAATTTGAGAAAAGTTTGTTTGATAATATCAACTTCTTATCAGTGATCTGTGATAAATAAATAAAAAATTACCTTATAAAGAACTTTAAATAAAACTTTAAATAAAAAAAAGAAGAAGAAATATTTAATTTTCCCACTGGCGAATAATGAATAAAATATTATTTTTCTAAAGTTAGTATTCTTCAGTAAACAATGCTTCTCTTGAACTTTGAAAAAAAAAAGATCAATGAAAAATGAAAAGATAAACATGGTCAACTCTTGTTTTTCATTAGAATTACCGAAATAAAAAATGACATTTTTTGTCATACACACTTTTATTTTTTAATGATCATTGAAAAATATAGTGTAATTCAAACTTGACACAAAAAGGTTTTTCCTATGGTCCTCTTTTAATTAATACTTCATGTTCAATCACTCTTTCTTAATCTTATCTTATCAGAAATTCTTTTTTCTGTAAATAGACAATGACAAGAACGAAAACAACATACCTGGCTGCCATAATGCATTCCTTACAAAGCGCTTTGCAGCATTTGTATCAACCCTTGACACTAAGAGAGTTGCATACACAATTATTTAACAGAAAAAAGATACCAGATATTTTAAATGATATAGTTTTTACACTTAGGATTTTCATTTTAGGGATGATTAGCCCTAGGGAGCCTAAATAATAATTTTTTTCTTAATCGGTAGGATTTACAAGTAAATAATCACTAGCCACATTCTAGTAAGAAAATATTTCTTCACACAGTTTTATGCAATATCCTTTCACCACAAAAATGTCTGGTTGCCTAAAAATTACATGCAAAAACATGCTATTAAATAGCAGAGCAGTATAGGAAGGGGAATGAAGTTGTCAAATAGATTTTATCAGTGATGAATTGCAAAACAAAGTCTTGAATAATTTTTCTCAAAATGATATTCCCTTACTTTTCTTTTTGTCTTGAATACTTTGAAGTCTAGCCATATGATTTTTTATACGAATCTGTTAATACAATGATAAACAAGCAATATCACAGGAACTGCAAAAAATTTCAATAATAATATATTATTAGTATAAACAGTCACCTAGTAAATTTAAAAAAAAAATCACACAAAAGTACTTACAAGTTCATCTTTGATTGGATGCTCTTTTGGGTCAATTCCTTGAGTTACTAAATAAGCTTACAAAAAGAAAATGGGAATATAGAGTGCTGTTTAGAATTATTTGCACACAAGTGAACTAAAACACTAAGATTAGATTGTGCGAGCAAAAAGCAATTAGGACTTTATATAAATCCTAATTGCTCGATAATCATTGGAAATGACGAAATATAAATTTAGCATGTCTTATTTGAACGTTTGGATAAGTTTGATCTTTTATTGGTTTCTTTTAATTTGTGGACCTATATTATAGTGTATGATCCAGATGCAACGACTTCATTATTATCTAACATTGGAGCGATTCCGTGTTTTATTGAAATAATCAAGACAAAAAATGACAGTTTATGATAACACCAAAAAACAGTTTTTAGATCAATTAAACTTACTCCAGAACAATGAATTGGCAGTGTACGCAACCATTAAATCTAATCTTGCATTTTGAAGTGGATCAGAGAACTACAAAGGAGAAAGCAATTAAAGACATGTATAATTTTTAATACACAAGTAAAATTTATTATTAACAGAATACAAAAATTACACACCTTATTGGACAAAAAAATGTCAGACAAAATTATAGGCAGACAAAATTATTCGCCAGACAAAATGTTCGTCTCCTGGAGAAAATTTTATCATTTTTTTCTATTTTAAAAAATTCTTGTTTACTTTTTTTTTGTCACTTTGTAGACTGGAAAAACAATTCTAAACTATAAGTGTATTAGTATTCTATGGTCACACAAATTTTTGTCAGATATATATAATTTTCGTCACCCTCAAAAAGTTTTTTTAAAACATTGAGCAAAATTACTATTTTGCTACCAATGGAAGCTATTGTATAATGTGCCAAATGTGCCAAAAACATTGTATAATGTGCCAAATCATCATCATCATCATCATTCTCGGCTTAACGTCCGTTTTCCATGCTAGCATGGGTTGGACGGGGTATATTAATGACCCTCTTCCAATCTGATCTAGACTGTGTTAGATCTAAACTCAACTTCCTCTGTATCAAGTCTGTCCTTATAACCTCCTGCCAAGTCTTTCTCGGTCTGCCTCTGGGCTTTGCCCCAGGAACTATCAAGTCTCTACACTTTCTTACCCAATTATCCTCCTTCATTCTTTCCAAGTATGGAGGAATTGGCAAATGTGCCAAAAATATTGTATAACATGCCAAAAATGGAATCGAATAAAGTTGTTGTAGTATATTTTAAAAAAAACAAAAAAGAATTACAATAACAAAAATTTGTGAATGATTTTAATAAATAAGGATTAGAAACAATATTAAAATGATTGTGGAGATGGTCCCTAAAAAAAGATAAGTTTGTTCTGTGACTTACCATACCACCACTGACTTTTTTATTATTTCATTGAATATGATATCAGTGAGAGTTTTCATAGTGCATAACCACACTACGCTTTTTAAACTTTAAAAAATAAGGTAAAAACTATGAATTTAAACAGACAAACCTTTTCACGAAGGTCTGTTATGGGTACTTTTAAAAATGGCTTAAAAACATCCTCCACTTCTTGAAGTGATTCGTCAAATTGCTCCATTTTATCGCGAATATCATCGGGCAAATTCTGAGATTCCATATTTTTGTCTACAATAATTTTTCTAAAAGTCAATTTTCAAGATATCTGATTAAGAAGTTAAGTTATGCTACTTAATGCCTGATATAATGTATTTTATTACATACAAGGTGCCGTATTTAAGGTTTTGTCAAAGTATGTAGTGATTAAATATATGTTTCACCTATCAGGTGGTTGTAAGACACAGATAGATTACTTCCTGGTTAGAAAGTCAGACAAGAAAGTGGTGAAGGACGTGAAAGTTATATCGGGGGAAGAGTGTGTTTCCCAGCATAGGTTTGTGATATTATCTTGAAGAGTGTTAAAGAAGCCAAGGGAAAGTACAGGCCCCGTCGTAAAGTCTGGAAGCTGAAGGAAGAGATTGTAGCAAGACAATTTAGTGCACAAGTTCAGCAGTTAGCCCACAATGGTCAATGTGATAGTGACAATGTTGAAAGTACTTGGACTACTTTGAAGAATTGTCTTCTAGAAGCTTCTGATGATACCTGTGGGTGGGCGAAAGGACCAGCTAGACATAGACAGACCTGGAGGTGGAATAATGAGGTTGACCAGTGTATAAAGGAAAAGAGGAAACTTTGGAAAGAGTGGAAGTCAGGTGGTAGTAAAAATATTTACTTAGAAGCTAAGCGTCGTGCTCGTACAGCAGTGTATAAGGCAAAATCAGAAGCAGAGAGAAACAGATTTGCAGATGTGTTAAGAAGGGAAGACCAGCGCAATGAGGTATTCAAGATAGCAAAGCAAATGAAGAAGACTAATCAAGATGTTGTAGGTGAGAAGTGTATACGTAATGATGAAGGTGTTTTGGCTAGCACAGAGGCGGAGAAAAGGGTAGCTTGGAAGAATTATTATCAGAGGTTGCTTAACACTGAGTTTGATTGGGATGAGGATAATTTGTCTGATGACATGGTGGTTTGCAACACATCATTCAGTAAGAGACAGAGTAGGCTGATAACATATGAGTCAGGTGGTTGTAAGACACAGATAGATTACTTCCTGGTTAGAAAGTCAGACAAGAAAGTGGTGAAGGACGTGAAAGTTATATCGGGGGAAGAGTGTGTTTCCCAGCATAGGTTGCTGGTTTGTGATATTATCTTGAAGAGTGTTAAAGAAGCCAAGGGAAAGTACAGGCCCCGTCGAAAAGTCTGGAAGCTGAAGGAAGAGATTGTAGCAAGACAATTTAGTGCAAAAGTTCAGCAGTTAGCCCACAATGGTCAATGTGATAGTGACAATGTTGAAAGTACTTGGACTACTTTGAAGAATTGTCTTCTAGAAGCTTCTGATGATACCTGTGGGTGGACGAAAGGACCGGCTAGACATAGACAGACCTGGTGGTGGAATAATGAGGTTGACCAGTGTATAAAGGAAAAGAGGAAACTTTGGAAAGAGTGGAAGTCAGGTGGTAGTAAAAATATTTACTTAGAAGCTAAGCGTCGTGCTCGTACAGCAGTGTATAAGGCAAAATCAGAAGCAGAGAGAAACAGATTTGCAGATGTGTTAAGAAGGGAAGACCAGCGCAATGAGGTATTCAAGATAGCAAAACAAATGAAGAAGACTAATCAAGATGTTGTAGGTGAGAAGTGTATACGTAATGATGAAGGTGTTTTGGCTAGCACAGAGGAGGAGAAAAGGGTAGCTTGGAAGAATTATTATCAGAGGTTGCTTAACACTGAGTTTGATTGGGATGAGGATAATTTGTCTGATGATGATGTTGTAGAAGGGCCAGCTATGCAGATCAAGACAGAATGGGTAGTGGAGGCTATTAGGAAATTGAAGATTGGCAAGGCTGCAGGAGTATCAGGTATTGTTGCAGAGATGGTAAAAGCATCTGGATATATTGGAGTTGAGCTTATTACAAGTCTTGCTAACCAGATTATAAAGGATGGTGCTATTCCGAGTGAGTGGCAGTCGAGTGTAATAGTGAATTGTTTCAAGGGCAAGGGTGATGCATTAGAAAGGGGTAACTATAGAGGTTTGAAGTTGGTTGATCAAGTAATGAAAGTTATTGAAAGAGTGATTGATAAGTTACTTAGAGAAAGGATTGATATAGATAAGATGCAATTTGGTTTTGTTCCAGGGCGTGGCACTACAGATGCAATATTTTTACTCAGACAGCTTCAGGAAAAGTATTTAGGAAAGAGAAAGAATCTCTATTTTGCCTTTGTAGATTTAGAGAAAGCTTTTGATAGAGTGCCACGTAAAGTTATTTGGTGGGCTATGAGAAAATTAGGTGTGGATGAGTGGCTAGTTACGATGGTACAGTCTATGTACAGCAATGCTAGAAGTCGTGTCAGGATTAACGATTCACTTAGTGATGAATTTAGTGTAAATGTTGGTGTACATCAGGGTTCTGTACTTAGTCCTTTGTTGTTTGTTCTAGTCTTAGAAGCGCTGTCGATGGAGTTCAGAACAGGTTGTCCATGGGAGTTATTGTATGCAGATGATTTGGTTCTCATAGCAGAGTCGATGGAAGAATTAGTTGAAAAGTTTGAGAAGTGGAAGAAAGGACTAGAAGAGAAAGGGCTAAAGGTAAACACAGCAAAGTCTAAAGTCATGATTAGTAGCATTGCAGCCAAGTGTGAACTTGTAGTTGGAAAGTGGCCTTGTGGAGTTTGCAGGAAAGGGGTTGGTAGTAACTCAATTTTTTGTCAGACTTGCAAGCATTGGGTACATAAGAAGTGCAGTAGTATTAGTGGAAGGTTAAGAGCTGACATTCAGTTTGTATGCAAGCGTTGCAAAGGTGAGATTATAGAGAATGAAGTATTTCCAGCTTTAATGATGTACAACAGTGGCTCGTTAGAGATAGTTGAGAACTTCTGTTACTTAGGTGATATGTTGGGCAGTGAAGGGGGTGTTGGAAGAAGTGTTACTTGCAGGATAGGTTCTGCTTGGAAAAAGTTCAGAGAGTTACTTCCTTTGTTGACTAGCAGAGTCCTGTCAATTGAGGTAAAAGGTAGGTTGTATGAGGCCTGTGTAAGAAGTGTTATGTTGTACGGTAGTGAGACATGGGCAGTGAAGCAGGAAGATCTTGACCGTTTAGAAAGGAATGATATGAGAATGGTTAGGTGGATGTGTAACGCCAGTCTGAGAGACAGAAAGAGTTCAGATGAGCTAAGAAGCAGGCTAAGTCTCCGTAGAATTAAAGATGTTATCCAGATAAGAAGATTGAATTGGCTGGGGCACTTGGAAAGAATGGAGGAGGATAATTGGGTAAGAAAGTGTAGAGACTTGATAGTTCCTGGGGCAAAGCCCAGAGGCAGACCGAGAAAGACTTGGCAGGAGGTTATAAGGACAGACTTGATACAGAGGAAGTTGAGTTTAGATCTAACACAGTCTAGATCAGATTGGAAGAGGGTCATTAATATACCCCGTCCAACCCATGCTAGCATGGAAAACGGACGTTAAGCCGAGAATGATGAATGATGATGATGATGATGTTGTAGAAGGGCCAGCTATGCAGATCAAGACAGAATGGGTAGTGGAGGCTATTAGGAAATTGAAGATTGGCAAGGCTGCAGGAGTATCAGGTATTGTTGCAGAGATGGTAAAAGCATCTGGATATATTGGAGTTGAGCTTATTACAAGTCTTGCTAACCAGATTATAAAGGATGGTGCTATTCCGAGTGAGTGGCAGTCGAGTGTAATAGTGAATTGTTTCAAGGGCAAGGGTGATGCATTAGAAAGAGGTAACTATAGAGGTTTGAAGTTGGTTGATCAAGTAATGAAAGTTATTGAAAGAGTGATTGATAAGTTACTTAGAGAAAGAATTGATATAGATAAGATGCAATTTGGTTTTGTTCCAGGGCGTGGCACTACAGATGCAATATTTTTACTCAGACAGCTTCAGGAAAAGTATTTAGGAAAGAGAAAGAATCTCTATTTTGCCTTTGTAGATTTAGAGAAAGCTTTTGATAGAGTGCCACGTAAAGTTATTTGGTGGGCTATGAGAAAATTAGGTGTGGATGAGTGGCTAGTTACGATGGTACAGTCTATGTACAGCAATGCTAGATAGATAGATAGATGTGCATATTTTACATGGCTAGCCTCACAAATCTCAAGGGATATACCCTGTCTATTATTTCCAGGAGGGGCCATGGTTTAGGTGGAGAGTCCTAGAGTATTTAATGCTCATTTTGAGCTACGCAGACCCAATTAGGGCCCGTGCTCTACTAGACAACTCCAGGCAACATCCAACGGCCCACACAGTGTGCCATCTCCCCAATTTCCCTCACATGGCTTGGGTTAACCCGGGGCTATGGTAACATTCACTCGCCCATGTTGAATCGCCGTCAAGAGGACTAGAAGTCGTGTCAGGATTAAAGATTCACTTAGTGATGAATTTAGTGTAAATGTTGGTGTACATCAGGGTTCTGTACTTAGTCCTTTGTTGGTTGTTCTAGTCTTAGAAGCGCTGTCGATGGAGTTCAGAACAGGTTGTCCATGGGAGTTATTGTATGCAGATGATTTGGTTCTCATAGCAGAGTCGATGGAAGAATTAGTTGAAAAGTTTGAGAAGTGGAAGAAAGGACTAGAAGAGAAAGGGCTAAGGGTGAACACAGCAAAGTCTAAAGTCATGATTAGTAGCATTGCAGCCAAGTGTGACCTTGTAGTTGGAAAGTGGCCTTGTGGAGTTTCCAGGAAAGGGGTTGGTAGTAACTCAATTTTTTGTCAGACTTGCAAGCATTGGGTACATAAGAAGTGCAGTAGTATTGGTGGAAGGTTAAGAGCTGACATTCAGTTTGTATGCAAGCGTTGCAAAGGTGAGATTATAGAGAATGAAGTATTTCCAGCTTTAATGATGTACAACAGTGGCTCGTTAAAGATAGTTGAGAACTTCTGTTACTTAGGTGATATGAAGAAGTGTTACTTGCAGGATAGGTTCTGCTTGGAAAAAGTTCAGAGAGTTACTGCTTTTGTTGACTAGCAGAGTCTTGTCAATTGAGTGTTATGATATACGGTAGTGAGACATGGGCAGTGAAGCAGGAAGATCTTGACCGTTTAGAAAGGAATGATATGAGAATGGTTAGGTGGATGTGTAACGCCAGTCTGAGAGACAGAAAGAGTTCAGATGAGCTAAGAAGCAGGCTAAGTATCTGTAGAATTAAAGATGTTATCCAGATAAGAAGATTGAATTGGCTGTGGCACTTGGAAAGAATGAAGGAGGATAATTGGGTAAGAAAGTGTAGAGACTTGATAGTTCCTGGGGCAAAGCCCAGAGGCAGACCGAGAAAGACTTGGCAGGAGGTTATAAGGACAGACTTGATACAGAGGAAGTTGAGTTTAGATCTAACACAGTCTAGATCAGATTGGAAGAGGGTCATTAATATACCCCGTCCAACCCATGCTAGCATGGAAAACGGACGTTTAAGCCGAGAATGATGAATGATGATGACCTATCCAGTTTGATATTTTCAACATATTTACACCTATGCATCGGAATTCAAGATTTTTCAAAAAAAAAGAAAAGAAATTGTAGACAACTTTTCAAACTCTTTCATATAAAATCCACTTATATTTCGCAGTGGATAAACTTTAATACAGGAGTCTTCTTCTCACATTAGTATTGGGGTCATGGGTTTGATTCCCTCGAGTCGTTAGGCAGAAAAGTCACACATTCTGTAGCTCAAATCAGGATTGAACAGGAGTATTTGACCTCCTGACATGCTGAGTTTTGCACACCATAACTCTCCTGACATGGGATATAAACTTTATGCCATAACAATGATATAAAAAACATAATAATCTAAATTATAGTTTTTTTGATATGTAAACATAACACTTCATTGTCATGCTATTACTTAATGATTTCATCAACTTTCACTACCAACATTATTTTCTTCCTCATAAGGATCATTAAGGAGTGTACTCCAAGACAACAGTTGTAATTAAAGGTTGAATGAAAAAAAAATGGGACACTTTTGGCAAAGATCTTTATCATTGGAATGATGTGCTAATTTTCCACCCCTTTTGTACCACACCTTGTGACCATTATAAGCACACCTGAAGCAATTGTGGTGTGTGAAGAGGTGTGTGTGTGATCGCACACGATTACTGTTAAGCCTGCAGATAGCAATCAGGGAAGAAATGCTAACTAAGCAAGTACCACTATCTAAGCTATTCTCCAAATTAGAAGTACTTTGGAAAACTAGGTGTCATGCTACCTATTTAAGATAAAGCAATTTTTTGAGAGTCCAGTGTAACCTTTTTAGATCAAAACCACCAAATTGTTTAATTTGCAGGTGATGGCAGGGTCTGCAACTACACAATGTGAAAAAAGTGAGCATGTGATTGGTTGTTTTGGTATTATAAGTTTCTTCAACCCTAAATATACTGTTTAGTTTTGAATAACTCTTTTTTGATATGCTGCATGGCTATGATACTTACTAAGTTTTCATGCATGCATGCCGAATCAGTCTTAATATTTGCCATTACTTGAAATGCCTATAAATATTCTTATAAACGGAAAAACTTAATAACTTTCGTTAGGATTATCCTTAGAACTTGAAACTCAAAACACAAATTTATTTCATCAAGGGAAATTATTTTACAAAGTTTGGACATGTTATTAACTCGATTAAATCAGATTTCCAGGCAATTTTTAGCCTTTTTTCATCTGAATTATGTACAAACCGGAAAATATGTTCAATAACTTTTATTTGGCTATCAGAAACTTCAAACCGAATGTTTAAACTCCTTCTAGAACTTAAGTAATTGAATTTTAAAGCAGATAGTGTGACAAATTTCAAGCTTCTGAAGCAGAAATCTATTGCTGCCATGTTGTTCCTTTTATGACATACGATGACATTTAGAAACACTATCAAAAGTTGTACAGGGAGGGGGCGGGTTGATACTACCCATATATAAAATTACCAACAAAATGCATTGATCACTGTGCATTTTACTGATACTAGTATTGATACCCCTTTTCAGAGACTTCCCTAATTGCTCTTAAAAATTGTACACCTACCTGCAAAGCTATTTTAGAACATTATCTTCTTCTTTACTGAACGATTTAAACATTGAGCATTATTCATTAAAGCTTGATTTTTTGTGAAAATGCTTGCGTGAGATTATATGCAATAATCGTAATTTAATTTTTGCAACAAGCTCTCAAGGGACCTGATTTATTTTTAATACAATGGAAACACATGCTACAATAAATAAATCTTCTTGGCATTTTTCCAGATCCTTGATCCCCACCTGGTTTTCGTAAAAGAAAAAAAATATACGGTACAAAATTTTATAATTCTAAAGATAATAGCTTAGGGAATTTTTCAGGTATTTCACATGTAAAAAACCTGTCGGGCATGAAAGGTGTACAAAAATGATAAATAATGGCATGGTTTTGTGCAGTTTGTCCCCAACTGTGCTTGGAGGATTGTCCACTACGTCGCTTGTACCTAACACTCATATCCTTAAATTATTTGTGGGATATCAAAAAGAAATGGGACTCCTGACTAGCCTTCTAGAGAACAAGGAACGAGAAACTGGAATCAAATTTCCCTCATTTCATTCTCACAGTCTTAAAGTCTTAAAGAGTGCTGTCAGCCCTAAATATAGCTAGCTGGCTAGGCCATCAGAAATAGGAACATTAAAAACTCTAGAACCGTTATTGTGGCCCCTCCTGGAAACAAATGACAGAGCATAGGTATTCCTATTAATGTAGTGAGGATAATCACATATAATATAAATCACCCCTCACTGCATTCTAATCACTCGTTACACTTTGATGCTGCTTTAGCGCCATTTTAAACTTAAGATCTATCCAGTGAACTAATATTAATAAGGAGGCAAGTTGATCCTCTAGTTAATAGAGTTTGTGTATTTAAAAAAACTTAACTATTTGCATCAACGAAGAAAAGATATAAAATTATGTTTTTATCTAAAACACAAGTAATATAAAACAAATATAAACGTTATTTAATGCTTATGAAAATATAATATTCAAGGTTTCACCCCCCGTTCAGATTTTTTCGTTCCAGTCTTCAAACCACGTTTTTCAACGCAAAATAAATTTAATAGCTCTTTTAGAAGCTTGATCCAGCCAGGAGGTAGGACTTCAATTACCCCATACGCTATTAGGCTATACATTTGCTAACAGGGAATAAAATCTAAAACGTTTGTTGAAATGCTTCTTTTGTAGAGGTCGAGGACGCCATCATGCAGATCTTTGTGAAGACGCTGACTGGCAAGACCATAACTTTAGAGGTATATTCATTACACACGTTTCAGAGTTTTCCATTTAAAATCATAACTTTATTAAATAAGCTTATAAAACCAACTTCACTTTCCTGGCTTTGTTTAAAAGAGGGTAGCTAGCTATAGACCTTCATCACACAAAAACATTGTTAGGGCTTTAAATGAATTTAAATCAGATTTGTCAGTAAAGTTAAGTCCAAAAAAGGATCAACTGAAACTGTTTGAGGGGAATCCATAGAGGAGGCTGCCGATAAGCCGCAAACGCCCGCATACATAGGGGCGAGTTTGGGCGACTTTTCAAATTAAATTGGCGGTTGTCCTCCGAAACCGCCTGTAATTTCCTGAAATGCAATTCCTTGTAACATACCATGCGGACGACAGTTTGAAAAAGGCGCTTGATGGAGCAGAAAGGAGTTAATAAAGTTTACGTATAAGTTATTTATCAAGTAAATCTTATCAAAACCATTAAAAACAGTTCTTTTAAGAACTTCGCTACCACATAGTAAGTTTATTTTAATTTTTATAGTTTTTCGAATAATTTGTGGTGAATCTTTGAGTGTTTTTGTTTGGGTATATGCGGGTTTTTTCGGGCGAATACTTGATTTTTTTTTCAAAACGCTGAACTCGCCCAAAAACGCTCGCACTTTTTACAGCGTATGCGGCTTATTGGTACCTTTGTATCCATAGTATGTTTTTACATTTTATCTAACAAAAAATTGAGGAAATGTTTATCTTGCAACAGCCTCTCTATTTCCTAAAATTTTGGCAAAATCTGAAATATTTAAAGGTTTTTATATGTGGGGGGCATTTTCTCTTAATTTTAAATGAAGTATGGTGATTTTAGCTTTGTAGGGATTTTTCTCATTTTAAAACGAAATACGGTAATTTGAATGAATACCTTCTCGTTATTTCCTACAAAAATATAGCAAATTTAAACTTCGTAATGTGTTCTCCCCATTAGAACAAAAGGTGAACCTTGTAGGGATGCATTCTCATCATTTCAGAATGAAGTACTGCAATTTTTGGTATTAACAATTTAAGCATTGGATGTTTTATTTTTGTTGAAGAAAGGTCTTACATGGTTATGTATTGTGTTATGCCAAAATGTCCCTGCTTTAGCTCAATGATGACCAAAAGATGACGAGACTGAATACCGTTGATGTTAAATCGAGGCATTTGTCTGAGAGTTGATGCATTTGTATTTTTTTGTGTGAGCCTTATTATCTCAACGCTGAAAATATTGAGAGTTTTGAGGCCTATAAATTTGGAGGGAAGGGCCTGCACACCTTTTTTATAGGCTTTTCTAAATAGCATCAAACAAACAAACTATGTTTATAAAAGGAACAAAATGGCACCAATAAATACACATTATATAGAGGTAACCCTTTCGTTATAAACAGACCCTTCATAATGACTGACCGCTTATGCCAGGTCGGGTTGTTTTGATTATATCATAGATCAAATTCACTACCCAAGCAGAAAGCGGTATAAGAAACAAGGCCTGTGCGTCTGATGAAGCCCTTGTTTCTTAGGTCATCCCTTTACCCACACAACATCCTTTCTCTACATACGATACTTCGAATCCTCCACTGGAAAGTAGGGACACGCAAACGAAAAACATTTTTGCTTATGTTCTATTTACCAGTTTTTTCCATAATTTGCATAAAAAAAAGACAAAAAAATTGCCTAAAAATCCAATTTGTTTCTTAATGTCAGGTAAAAGCAAAAATTTACTTTCAATTATTCTTGGAATCGTGTGATGAATTTTATTCTATATTCGCAGTTTCCACTGACAAGATACCTTGGTTATTTTGGTGATGGTCTTCAGACCTTCCTTAGATGTCTGATGGTTCCAAAGAATTTTTTTTTCTTTGGTTTTGTATTAAATTTGACAGATTCAAGAGAATGCATTAGAACCTGGGGTTTTCCATTATCCCAGCTTATGTCATTACATGCACACTTAGTTCCAGTGGTAAATGGCACCTCCATGATGATAACTTGGAATTACCGTATGAATTCAGTGATTCTAATTGCTGGCTGCTTTGTCTGAGAGGTACTAGCTATATCAGGGTTGCCAAACCTCTTCGATACTCCACAATTCTCCTCTATTTTGATAGGGTCGCGAAACGTCTAAAAGTAGATCTTTACCAACTTAAAAGCTGCAATATATATTTTTATAAAGAATCGTTTTGCTTTAATCTAAGTTATAGTGAATTAGGTTCATAATCTAATCTAGCCTGTTCATGGTAATAGCATTATCTATCATGGTAACTAAAAGTTACATTCTAAGAAAATTTGTCTGAGAGTTGATGCTTCTTAAAGGGATCCCGAGGTACTTTTACAAGTTGGACTCACCTGAAAGATTTGCATGAGAAATGCTAAATGATATATTCACTTTTTGTTAAAACTCCATGTAACTCCAGATATAGCTTTTTAAATATTTATTTTTCTTGCCGCCTTAATGGCCGCTTCGATCTTCTTGTTCGTTGAAAATTTCAGACTAGCTCCAGTCTTTTTTAGTGGCACGTGACTCTGTTACGTAGTATTTCAGTAGCGCTTTAAACATTACTGACTCTCACTCGCTATTATTAATGACTTTCATAGCCAAAAACAATTAAAATACTGTCGCAACAAAGTTAAAAAAATTCAACGTACTTTCCACATCGATCTCTGTACGAATGATTTGTTTTTGTTTAAAACAAAAAAATAAGATATTAGCAGCAGGTGTGTGCATGATTTCTTTTATTTCAAATTTAAAAGAATTTATTTCAACAAACAGGTTGTAAAAATTACTGATCTATAACCTGTCGACCTAGGCGGGGTATGATTCTCAAGTGAGTATTGCCAACCTTGTTCTCAACAATCCTTGGGGACGAGGTTGCCTAAGTTACTCAGTAGATGGATATATTTTTTATTAAAAAATATTAAAAAATCAATAGAAAAAAATACTACTTTAATTTATCCCACGATACAGAGAGAGGCAGAATTTACTGTCTAATTAAAGTTTGTTTTTATGATATTCTTCCAATATGTAGCGCAAACATCAACGTAGTCTTGTAAATTAAACTCATCATTTTTCCCTTTTGCGATAGCGCGCTAAAATAAGCAGGGTTACAAAAGCAGGACAGACATCGAAGCGCGAAAGCAGAAAAGAGAGACAGGTATCCTGTCTAACATCAACGCTGCTCTGTACCTCCATGATTAGACCTTTTAAAAGCATACTCAGTCTTGGTCATGATAAACTGATTAGGAAGTAAGTTGTACACGTGCTATTTACGAACTGAAGGTCAGGGCATCATTAAGTTGAATATCGCAGAAGTCGCCGGTGACATGCTTCGAAAATGCTTGTCACAGGCACAGTTCAATGCAAAGCAAAACTGTACAGGAGACTCAATTGTTAGAGTCTTCGCAGAACATCTCCTCTCACAAAACCGAGGGCAGGGCTGACTTATTGCCTGCTGTGTCGTGTGGGAGACAGAACTTCTGGACTTCTTTTTAATACGATATACATTTTTTTCGATTATTATTACTAAACATATTTGATTTCTCTTTCCCCTTTTAAAAAGATTTTTTAAACTTTATTGAACATGTTTTTTCTTTGGTATTATTACATCACGAGAACATTCGTCCGAAAGCTGTATTAAGGTACAGGACACCTAACCTCTCCCATGTTCTGGTTATATTTAACTTGCATGGGTGCGCACTCTTCTCGCAGTATTCTCTGTGACGATGAAGGTTGGACTGACTTGTGGCATGGTTCCAAATGGTCTTCCGTCTTTCGTTCGAGTCTCAGTGTAATGCACCAGCCGAGCATAAGAGTGTCAGCATGAAGGAAAGGGGCCGACTTTAATGTTCTCTATACCTTACGTTCTTCATAATAACACTATTCATTTAAATTTCACAACAAAATTACGTCGGCAAAAACTCCGCGCTGCCGCTCTCCTGAATGTAATAATTGCAGTTTGTTGTTCGTGCATTGCCGTAGGAGGCAACTGAACTATGCTGTGGAAAAACAAATACTTTCTTCCGTTGTTATATCTTCGGCTATTTTTTACACGTCTGATCCCACAAGGCCTAGGGACTTTTTATGTGTGATTTTACCACGTCAAATTATTGCCGACGCGGGGGAGGGGGAGGGGTGATGCAGCCCCCTCTCCCTTCCCCCTTTAACTTTTTCTATAAATTTTTATGGGCTTATAATCACACCTTGATATTTTGTTATTTATATTTGCCTTCCAAAATATATCCTTTTGAAATAAAAACCATACACAAATGTGTGACATGTTGAATGATCAGTAACTTTCACAACCTGCGTCTCAAATAACAGTCCTTTGAAATAAAAATCATGCACATTTTATTTTTCGTTTGATTGCTCAGCTATGTGAGAACATATGCAGAATTATTTCTATTTTTTTTAAAAAAATAATCGTTCGTAAAGAACTTTATGCAGAATTATTTCAATTTTTTATAAAAAAAATAATTGTTCGTAGAGAGCTTTCGTTTCACTTTGCCGCGCGAAGGTATATGTTCTGGCTATGCAGTCAGTAATAATTAAAGCGCTACCGAAATAATACGTAACAGGGTCACGTGCCACTAAAAAAGACTGGAGCTAGAATGAAAATTTTTAACGAAGAAGAAGGTCGAAGATAAATAAGATGGCGGTCGAGCGACAAGAAAAATAAATATTTAAAAAGCTATATCTGGAGTTACATGAAGTTTTAACAAAAAGTGAATATGTCATTTAGCATTTCTCATGCAAATCTTTCGGGTGAGTACAACTTGTAAAAGTACCTCGGGATCCCTTTAATGTCACTGCTTATCTATCACATGTTGATTACAGAAATGCATGTGCTTGTTAAATGATAAATTTCCGTAAATTTCTAGAGCCGAATGATGAATTTTATTCTATATTCGCAGTTTCCACTGACAAGATACTTTGTTATTTTGGTGATGGTCTTCAGACCTTCCTTAGATGTCTGATGGCTCCTAAACATTTAAGGTGTATTATAGACGACGCTTTTTTGCCGGAGCCTTACTTATCGCAACCCTAAAAATACTAAGAGTTTTGAGGCCTATAAATTTGAAGGGGAGGTCCTGCAAAACTTTTGTTAGGCTCTTCTAAATGGCATCGCACAATTAAATTTTTGCTTATCCATTTTAACAGTTTTTCCATAATTTGCATGAAAAAGACCAAAAATTAAAATTATTATGCCTGTAAATGTTTCACATGACTAAAATATTGATTATTTGTGGAATTCCATGCTTTAACTCAGTGATGACCAAAAGATGACGAGACTGAAGATTGTTGATGTTAAATCGAGGCATTTGTCTGAGAGTTGATGCTTCTTAATGTCACTGCTTATCTATCACAATGTTGATTACAGAAATGCATGTGCTTGTTACATGATAAATTTCCATAAATTTATGGAGCCGAATGATGAATTTTAATCTATATTCGCAGTTTCCACTGACAAGATACTTTGTTATTTTGGTGATGGTCTTCAGACCTTCCTTAGATGTCTGATGGCTCCTACACATTCAAGGTGTATTATAGACAAAGCTTTTTTGCATGAGCCTTAATTATCTCAACCAAAAAAATACTAAGAGTTTTCCGGCCTATATATTTTGTTCTATTTACTAGTTTTTTCCATAATTTGCATAATATATATGCCTGTAAATGTTTCACATGACTAAAATATTGAATATTCGTGGAATTCCATGCTTTAACTCAGTGATGACCAAAAGATGACGAGACTGAAGATTGTTGATGTTAAATCGAGGCATTTGTCTGAGAGTTGATGCTTCTTAATGTCACTGCTTATCTATCACAATGTTGATTACAGAAATGCATGTGCTTGTTACATGATAAATTTTCATCAATTTACAGAGCCAAATGATGAATTTTATTCTATATTCGCAGTTTCCACTGACAAGATACTTTGTTATTTTGGTGATGGTCTTCAGACCTTCCTTAGATGTCTGATGGCTCCTATACATATAAGATGTAATATAGACAGAGCTGTTCAACAGCTATTTTCCAATTGAAATCTAATGTTGTTGCTCACTTTCAATCTGCCATAACTAACACACTTATTACTTATGTTTAACTAGCTGCTTTTATTTTATAGTTAAAAGATAATAGTTAAAAAAATACCTCGCATAGATTATCTACATGTATTACATATTTTTTCAATTGGTTATATTGTTTGTTAAAAATATTTTTGTAGCAAAATTCTGTTTTGCTGCAAGGAAGTATTATAATATAAGCTCTGATTTTAACAGTTTTGTAAACAAAATACACATTTCCTTTATGTTAATCAATTTATTTTATCAAGGTGGTTTGAACTAAAATTGATAATAACATTCTCTATGATGATAACTTGGAATTACCGTATGAATTCAGTGATTCTAACTTGCTGGCTGCTTTGTCTGAGAGAATATTATGTATTGTGCCTTAATAGGGATTTCTTCACTTTAATTTGTTTTGGTAATTTATGTTTATTTGATTTATAGGTCGAACCAAGTGACACAATCGAAAATGTTAAAGCTAAAATTCAAGACAAGGAAGGTACAATTATTTATTTTGATCCAAAGAGAAATTTTACCCGTAGTAACCAAATGATGAATTTTATTCTATATTCGCAGTTTCCACTGACAAGATACTTTGTTATTTTGGTGATGGTCTTCAGACCTTCCTTAGATGTCTGATGGTTACATAAGTTTCGTTTTGCTAACTTAATAATTCATTTCTTTGTTATTGACTAATTGTTTTTATCATGCAGGAATCCCACCAGACCAACAGCGGCTAATTTTTGCCGGCAAACAACTGGAAGATGGTCGCACACTCAGCGACTATAATATCCAGAAGGAATCGACCCTGCATTTGGTGTTAAGACTGAGAGGAGGTGGTAAGAAAAGGAAGAAGAAGAATTACACCACTCCTAAAAAAATTAAACACAAAAGAAAGAAGGTATAGTAACAAATAAGTTTCACATGATATTTGTGATATCCACAAACACTAGTTCATGAATTTTTAACATAATATACACTACCCATACTACGCTGCAATAGCTAAAATGTTTTGGCATTTTAATGTAAACATAGCGATTATTATTTTCCCTGGAAATGTGGTATCACAGATTTTCCATTACCCTGCTGAAGCATCCCAGAAAACGACTTAGTTATTTAAAACAATGGCTAACAGGCAAACCTGCATCACGAAAAATGCAGCGATCTACAACCTTTGGTGTTTAGTAATTCACCAAAATTATGAATAATGTGTCACTGCTTCTTATTGTAACCAAATGATGAATTTTATTCTATATTCGCAGTTTCCACTGACAAGATACTTCGTTATTTTAGTGATGGTCTTCAGACCTTCCTTAGATGTCTGATGGTTACAAAGATGCTCTTGATAAATAATTTTTTTTAATTTGTCAAATGTTTGTCAGTTTCTACTGAAAAAATCGCCTTTGTGTTTTTAGGTTAAGCTCGCCGTGTTGAAGTACTACAAAGTTGACGAGAACGGTAAAATCACTCGCCTTCGACGCGAATGTCCGAGTGAATCATGTGGAGCAGGTGTATTTATGGCCCAGCATTTTGATAGACAGTATTGTGGAAAATGTTGTCTGACCTATGTATTTAGTAAACCGGGACAGGAAGCTAAATAAATAGCACATTTACCAAATATTTTGTTTTGTTACCGTTATTATAACGGCTCCTTACTCTGCGAAGACAGGTAACAGTTGTCGCAAAGCATTGATACGTTTACTCTATCTCATTCACTTATGTGTCGAAGAATACGCGTATTTTTATAAGAAAAACCATTTCGCGAATTTTTACTTAATTCTGTTTTGAGCCCACATTTTGAGCCCGTCAAGTAAGTTTTGGTGATTCGCGAAAGTAGTGCATTTCAGAACAATTTTACCTTGTAACCTCTGCGACAGTTTCATGCAGGGCAAGGAGAAGTGGAGAGATAAATTAGAAGACATCGCTTTACAGCAGTACTGCGTGAAAAATCTAGATTCCTGTCTTTCTCTAAATTTAAACCGCGAATTACGTAGGTTTTTGCCTACGAAAATCATTGTTTATTGAGTCCTTTTTTCGTTTTCACTAGGCAGGTCACTCGCGGACGGTCATTGTCATAGTATAATTAGCTGCCCTGCTTTTCCGCTCCGCATATCACATTTCAATTTCCGCTTGTAAAAAGTGTATTTACAACAATAGAAACTTAAAATGAAAGTAGAATCAAATTGCGGAAAATAAAAAGCAAAAAAGTAATAAAATTACCGTAAGCTCGATCCCAGGGCTTTTTTTATCAAAAAGAGAAAAAAGCCCTGGGATCGAGGTTGAAAAGGACTGGATAAAAAAAGATGTCAATAACGCGCACTAGAAAGAAATGTACTCGTACAAAACAAGAGGATGTATGATTAGCAACTTAATTTTTCAACCTTTATCTTACAAAAGCATATGGAAAACTTTCGTTCTGGTTTATTTTTTAAAACTGAAGTTTTTATTCTGCTTGGCTGCAAAAAAAGTGTTTCCACACCTGGACACGCACTCCTTAAATCTACAAATTAAAAACTCTTCCCTGAGATTTCTCATCAAAATTATTCTTGAAATAAATACACAAATCAACTAATTTTTAAAAGATTGTCCCGTATTTAGTGTTTTCCCACTTGATATTAAATATTTGATATTTATAATAGCTATTTTCGCGCATTCGAGCGACTAAGGTTATTCGTCAATGCGCGAATTGCAGTATGAAATTCTTCTCCCGCTTTTTTTATGATTTGCAACAAAAAACAAACGGCTTTAAACAAAATAATTCCTCAACACACAATAAAGAAATGCATTTATGATTGTCTAGAGCCTACCTTTACTACCCTTTCCTTCTTATTTGTGGGGACTTTAAATTTGCGCCAAATTTTATACGCGCGTAATAGATTTTTTTGCAGTGCAAAAATTAGTACAGTACGAATAAGCATCTTAAATGGAAAGTACGAAAACTGTCCATTTACCTGCGTCTGTAAACTGTTTTTAGTTTTTTAGCATCTATAAAAAATAGGAATGAAAATCTCCTCGTGTTTCCTTATTTTTTGAGAGAAAATTTCAGAATCTTCTATTATTCAACTCAGTTCTTCTCGACCATACAATTTTGATTTTACTAGTTAAAGGAAACCCTCTTTTTAACGGGACGCCGCGAGCCCTACATCAAGATAGCGAGATAAAGCCTCAGGGTCCTAGTTGGGTACTGGTGATGAAAATAAATTTTTGAAATTTTGTTTATGTTATAATTTTATGACGTCATATGTGTGAACATTGCACAAATTCACGTGCAGATATTGAACATTTAAAAATAATCTCGCAAAATTCCTCCACTTCCGTTCGATTGGATAATTCAATCACGTGATTTTGTCATGTGGCAAATTTTATCGCGCAAGTTTAAATGGAAAAATCTATAAGTATCGGAATTTGAATGCACGTGTTAATTGGCATTCTTAATAGAAGAAAATACAGCCTCGTTCCCACGATGATCTGTGACGTCATAACCTTTAGAAAATATTTTGCATATTATGATAATTTTTTTGCAGTTTAACAAGAAAACAAAACGGATAAGGAAGATTTTCGTTATGATACGTGATAAATTTGAAGTTAAAAAGAAAAAAAGTTTTGTTGAGTGGAGTAAAAAGATGAAAAAAGTAGGTATGATTGTAAGCATAATCCACATCTGTGATTGATATCTTACTAAATTTTTCATTGAGAAAAAGACTAGTAAGCGAATGTTTTTATCTCTCTGGTGTGAACCATGTTTTATATGTTACGTCCAAACTTATATAAACTAAGGATCGCGTCTCAAGACTTAATCTGAAGAGGGCTTAAGAAAAGTTACGACAGTTAAAAAAAAATTCGCCATCGATGGTTGTGCGACGAAAATTTTTACTTTAAAAACGCACTGAGACCCTTAAATTTACTTCTTCAAAAAACACAATTCTGCAAAAAAAAGTGGGACTTTTATTGTCACTATAAAGATTATCAGGTATTGTCACCGATAAACAAACTTAGCATAATATATCTGTCGTTGAATTCAAAAACGAATACAAAAAAAAAGAAGCAAACTATTAAAATCACGAAAACATAGACTAAAAATTAGTGAAGATGTACCGCCCTCGTTCCCAGAGATCTTTGCCTTCTCTCATATAAAGGCAAGATCCCTGGGAACGAGGGTAAAGATGTGCAGAGAGTTTTCCAAGCCAAAGGTTATCAAAGGTTATCAACCATTAGATGCGTATCTTCTTCATTGACATCCCACTTAGAGACGCGGAAAATTGACCTCGTATGAGCTGGGAGATTTTTAGATCTTTATCGGAAGTTATTTTTATCAAGGTGCATTTGTCGAAACTATTTTAACAAACCAGTGCGTTTTACTTATATTCTTTTCTAAATTCTGGGAAAATTAAAATGGACTCATCAGATAGAAAAAGTTCTAGAAACCTGACATTACGCATTATCATTTTATAAACACAAGCAGATAAAATAATGTCTAGCTAATGTTTTTTAAAACATTATAATGCGATAACATTACCACGATATGGTTTTAACAAAACAACTTTGAATTTAAAACCAACACGTTGTTTTCCACTTAAAGCACCAAAGATGACGTCATCGCATGTTTATGTCATGAACCTTAAAAAGTCTACATCGTGCAGTCACAGACCATGTTTTTTATAATGTCGAATTTATAAAGGACATGTGCACAATTTTACCCCTCCCCCAATGCCTGTTCTCTTTGTTCTTACCCCCCTCCCCCAAATTGTGATATTTCCCAAATTGTGATATTTTCTTCAATTCTTAAAACGGGAAAATTCACTACACAAAAACAACAACTAAGAATTCTCTATTCAAAATGCTTCTCATGTAATTGGATAACAAAACGAATTTTAAAATGCTCCCCCCTAAGGTGCGGACGTCCTTTATTGACGACCCTAAAATAAGAAAGTAGAGGTTGTCTTCAGGTCAGTACTGCCTAACGGACAGGTTAAGCGCTATATAGCGTGTACTATGCAGAGCATAGCTAAAAAGAAATATATCGCATAAGGAGTTTGTTTGCCATAAAAAAGGTAACTTGCAGGAAATTGATGGTCTCTTAACGCTGCGTTGAAAGTGTGACGGAGAACTGAGCCTAAAGCGCTATGATCACAAATTGAATTTGTTAACCACATCACCGATTTTCTTTAGTAGTTACGCAAAATAAAAGCAAACAAATTCTAACTTTATCAAAAAAACCCGCGTTCCTTTCACGAGCTATCATTATGTGTACCGAATAAAGAACAAGAACTGGACAATGAAAAAGTTTAAAGTAACGGATAGCAATTCATGATTTCCATTGTGACTAATCATAACAAAATTATTGGCAATGGTCCTTGAAAGATAAACCTTGTTCTAAAAACCATTCAACTACGCAATTTGAGTAATATAGAAGGTATAATCAAGCTGTAACTATCTATTATTTTATTGTTGTGCGGCAAGCCGGTAGAACCTTACAAAGGGTTCTTTCTCTTGCTGTTCTTATTACCGAGGCTAATAAAGTACCGTGAAGTAACAGTCTAGTGTAGCGGTGCATAATTTTTTTAAAATATTAAGTGTTGTGAACAGAACTACCCATTCTCGTCCCCAGAGCTCTTTGAGATAAACCTGAAGCCTGGGAACGATAGCCAGAAAACCCAGCATAATTTTTTTACTATTTGGAAATCGGAATAGTTCAGGTGGCAAAATTACGCTGGGTCGCAAACTAGTTTTCTGCAGTCAGAATACTGACCGCGCTTTTTGATTGGTTACTTCTATTGTTATTTACCATGTGATCATTATCAAGAAATCCTTAGTTTAGAGCGCAAAAGGCCTCACTTACATGAACAAATATAATTAATTCTCGTACTATTTAAGGGGGTAGGATGTGACCATGCTGGCTTTGCGCTCATTGGTTGATTAGTTTGCTCTGATAAATTATTTTGTGTTATTTGGTGGATTTAAATTTTAGGGATTTGCTCTGAAACATTAGTTTGCGTGTAAGCTTTCTATTAGAGGAACTGAATTTTAATATCCTCGAAAAAAGCTTATTTAGCTAGGTTATGGGAACGAGAATGCAGAGCTACCTTGTTGAGATAAGAGGACATTATAGTGTGGTAACATTTTGGGTTCAGTTTGGGTTCAATTTTTTATTTATTTGTTTATTTTTTAATAATCCAATGAATGATTTTTGAAAACAAAAACTGTGTTTATTTGGTCGTCGGAAAGGAAACGTGTTGGTTTTTGGATCAGCTTATTTTATTAACCACGTCTTGTTTTTTTTGGTGGCAAGTTTGTTGATACTGTCTGTGATACCTCTTCCTTATTGCTTTAAAGCAACGCTGCAATCATATTCGTGGTGTTGTTCGGGTTTTGCATCAACAGAAGAAAGGAAGCTCTTGAACCGAGAACCGAGGTAGGATTGTAAAGAACAAAATAATAATTTTTTTTAAGTATCTAAGGAACTAGATTTTTTTTTCAGACACAATGAAATTTGTGAAATCATTCCACTTTTTAACATAAAAGGGAAATGCGTTGTGATGCTTTCTGTTGCATAATATTATCACGAGATCAAGCTAAGCTAAGTGGAATCTTATGTAAGACTAAGAAAATTTTCAATGGTGAAGATTCAACCTCGTTCCTTGGGCCTGTTTGATTTTTGGCTTGAGACAGAAAGTTATTACGCCCCAATACAATGTAAACCAGCCCTCGGGACAGGATTGATAAAGTGGAAACTATGAACTAAATCACATCAACTCTTTTTCTTTAGTTTCCAAACTCGTCCTCAGATCTTCTTACTTTTCCAGTGAATAAAAAAACCCATAAGAATAGTTCTTGCCAGGAGATTTGGGACTGAAGTATTTGTTCCGTGAACCTTTGCAAATGTTTTTTATATGGACCTTGAAGATAGGCGCAAGTACTAACAACGATATCTGAATTGTCCGGCTTTGTTGAACTTCATCCGGCGCAGTCTTAAAGGGGATGTGCAAAGTGTTTGTTCAACGATGTCTTGTTTTGTCTAGTTTTAATAAAAAGACTTTGTCCGGTTTAGTCCTACAATATAACATAAACGAAATAAATTAACATAAATTAACATAACTTTTTCACTGGACTCGATATTTATTCGTGACGTCAGAAGAAGCATTAACGAGAAATATTTCACTGAAGTTGTCAAATAAATGTCACGCGGCGCGACACCTCGCCGCGTGACATTTACGTTTTCTGTTTACATTGCGTTTTATTTTTGTATACAATAGTGTCAAACACGTAGCTTCAGAATAACAATGCAAAATGCTGATATCAGCATGACGCGACTCAAAACGCTACGGGTAGTTTAGATTATACCTAGTCTTGTTGCGGTACCCGACGGAGAATGGCAATTGCAGCAACCGCGCCGTGACGCAGAATTTTTTTCAGGGTAAATTTAGCTCTTTAACATATTTTCTAAAAAAGAATTGCGGCGACTATGAATAGGCAGTATATCATTCTCGGCCCAAGAGCTCTTTGAGATAAACTAGGTTTTAATTTTAAAGAGCACTGGGGACGAGAATGGTAGTATATAATAGTGCAGGCGTGTGAATTTTGTATCCATAGAAATGCATAAAGCCTGATCTACACTAGCCGAAGTAGTGTTAGCAAAAGGTACTTATTAACAAAACACAGCAAGTGCATCAAGATCAAAGCAACAACCTTTGACATAGACATAGACAGTAAATATAGTCAAATATAGTCTGTCTCACAGCTCATTTTTTAATAATAAAAGAGGACACTGGCATCCCGGATAGCGTTTGGGTGACGCTTATCTGAGATTTTTTAATGTGTTTTGATTGGCTGTATCGGAGGGCAACTTCGGATTCTTGTTAAGCTACAAGTCTTCCTTTATTACCTGAAAAAACGAAAAAATTCCTTTTTATTCACGCAAAAATCTGAAGATTGTGATTGGCTAGCAGAGCATATTTCACCGCCGCCAAAAAAATGGAAGGTAATTCTGTGTATAATCTGCCGTAATATGCGCAAAACCAGTCGAAATATTCCTTCTGATGGAGACTTAAGGAGGTAAAGGACTAGTAAAAGGACATTCTTACAAGGACGGAAAAACATAGCTAAAGCCAACAAAATCTAAATAGACGCTTTCAAGATGTGCATAATCCATTTTTGTCCACAGGGCTCCTGTTTACGGTTGTCTAGACAGACGGAACAATTGATGCGATTTTAATATTTTTTGAATCAAAAGTAAAAGTGTAATGACGTTACAGACAATCGTCAACGTAAAACGTGACCTCGGTAAGTTTGAAAGTTGCACCTTTGCTCGATTTAATAGTTCACCTAATTAACCAGTCCAACTGGAATGTCAGCATTTTGTAAAAAAAATGCGATCGTTATTTTTAGTGAAATTGCAAGGCAAGAATTCTCTCACAAAAAAATTTAAAAATTAGATCTGGAAGGTTTTTTTAGGACAATAACAAAAAAATAGTCACTTTTGTCACCAATCAAAAGGTAAGGGAGAAGAAAGAAAATACTAGCAACCAACGCATTGTTTTGGTCGAGACCTTTTTAACAATTCTTAGTAAATTCTAGTATGTCTTCACGAGTAATGTGTGGCATTTTCAAAATGTCTTGTGTTTTTAAAGATGCAATAGAGCGTACAGAACACACCAAGTGTTGGAGTATTAAAATTATGCAAGAGTTTAAAGTACATCCAAACGTTGCTACGCTGTTTGAAAACAAATCAATTAAAGCTAAGTTGAAAGTACAGCTTTTAATTAGATGTTGGATGCAATTAATAAATCAATTAATATTGATCATAATGACATTGAAACACTTTGACGTATTTACCATATCAACGAAGATAAACAACTTTTGATTGCAACACACAAGTTAAAAACATTTAGAACTGAATTTTGAACTCTTATTGTCAATGGCATTGGAGATAGTGCCTTTGTAGAGAATGCTAAGAAATGTTATTGGGTGGTTTTATTGCTTTCAATGAAAACACCCCCCATACTAGCTTTTATGCTTTTTTTAGAAACAATTATCCGTGTTCACACTGCGTTTAATTCCCTCCTTATTTTCTCACTTCGCCAACTGTCATGAGCTATATTTGTTTAGCTAATACTGCTCTAAAATTGGAAGTGGCCCAAAATAACTCAGCCAAAAATAGCGATAACAATGCTTGGTCTTTGTGACGTCACAAAGTGTCAAAACTTTCAAGTGGATTATTGATATTATGTTTTTATGGACATGAAAAAATATTTAATTTTGAAACGTCTTTAGCGCTCTTGTTACAGAGAATTAGAATAGTTTGTTGTTATTTTTTCTATCCTAAGAAAGTCAAATTGAACACACAAAACCTGTGTTTGAAAGAAGCTTTTTTCATAAGTTCCTCTTAAGGATTCGCCCCTTGAACAAGATTTGATGACCAGACCTATTTCTGCAATGCAATTGCCATTTTATTTTTATTTTCAAGCAAGAGAGAGAAGCAAGACAGAGAACTGATAATTTAGTAACGTTTCACTAAAGCTTGGAGAAAAAGTGAGCGCGTTTAAGGGACCGAATCTTCCATTAGCCTAGCTAAGGAAGGCGTATTATTTTTAAGGGTTTCTTTGTCAATCGCTTGAGAAATCATATGGGAAATTAAGCACCAAAATTTAAAATACAATCTTCTTGCGAATTCAGTGAGAGCGTTCGTGTAGTACTATCGTCTTTTAGAACAATAGTCATTCTCTATAAACTACTTTCTAACAGTGACATAAAGGTGACTTCCTGATGTGTACGAAGTCCATGTCATTACATTCCATATCGTGCGAGCGAGTAACGTGTTTTGAGTGTGTTTATATGTCCTCTTAACTTTCGGCTGTTATTGGAACCAAGTTAAACTCGTGATATGGATATTTTAATATGAAGTAAATAATCCTTCAGAAAATACGATAGTATTTGATAGATATGAGACATGGTGTAAATTTGATCGCGCAAAGCACAGAAATACACGATCTCGCATTCAATATGCGAAGTACAGTTTCCTAACTTAGCTAGCTCTGCCGAGTTTGCCTTTATTCAAATAAAACTGCGTCCGACAATGTTATCAGGAAACATGCTTGAATGTTTAAGTAGTATAAAGCCGGACACATAGACATTATGCTTACAATATCTGTTTCTAAGTTTGTAATAGCAAACATGTTCCCGTTTAAAAACTAGAACGTAATCGGTTGTTTTTAGGAAGTGACAGCGAAAACTGACAGTAAAGACAATATTGTAATCGAATGATTGAATCGGAATTTCTGTTCCGATTCAACCATCCGATTACAAAAATGTCTATGCTGTCAATTTTCGCTCTCTCTTCCTAATAACAGCTAAATTCAGTTACAAAAGCTAACGGAATGTTCAAAATTTCAAGAAAGGAAATTAGCCGTTTACTTTAATATTTAAAACATTCTTTTTCAATATTAATGTTCAATACACGTCCGTCATTCACGACCTTCAGAAACTTTTCTCACTTCCTCATGAGGAACATGCGAACGTGACATTATGTCGTTGTTAAAATATGTTACTATCACTGGAGATTGAATAAAAAGACTAAAAAACCATTAGAGTTTAGAAATACATTAGCAAGTTCATTTGGAAGAAGTCTACGGTAGGAGCTACTTTTTAAGTTTAAATATTTCAAAGTGTTTGAGAAGGTTGTGTGTGTTTTTGATGGAAGACAACAAGCTATAAAACAAGCAAGGAAAACGTTATTTTTCATATCGTTGACTGCAAGTGCTTTTATGTATGTATAGATGTATAAAAACTCTTAATTTGTACAAGTGTGTAAGAAGAAACCGTAAGATGTTATATTTTTTGACGTTCAAAAATCTAAGAAGACTTTAGGGTTGGAAATCTTGACGCAAAAAGATCGAGAAACTGATTTTTATGACTTATTTTGTAATTTAAAGAACTTAATAAGAGCTTTCTTAGGTTCTAAATATTTTGATTTGTTTTGACACTTAAAGGACGGCCCGCTTCTAAAAAGACCCTTCCCGAAAACAGATCAGCTTCCCAAAACTTGAGTCGTGATTTGTGGCTTAGAACAAGCCCTAGAAGGTTTATATCTGGTGCCGCTCAACCTCGATCCCAGGACAAGTTGTCTCTTTTTGAATATCGGACGCAGCGCCGATGAGAGACAAAAAGCCCTGGGAACGAGGTTGGGTGCCGCTAGGTAGTCTAATCCATCCTCTTTTCGAGACGTAGAAAGAAATCTTCATGACAAGAAGTTATGGCGGTCCAACTGCGGGACTATTTTCGCCCGATTTTTGTTTGCATATTTGCGGGACCCGTCCTTTGAGGGATAACGAAAGACTGCGTGAGAATTCAGTTCAACCAAACAGCACTTTCAGTTGGTTAAATTTTTTAATTTTCCAGTATCGCCGTTAAGCCTTAAAGAACGAAGAAATTAATAGGAACAGAATGTTAGGATGTTAGGTGCAGCGTATCGAATAGTAGCATCCATCGTACATCTTTGTTGTTGTTGTTGTTGTTGTTGTTGTTGTTGCTTTTCAATTCCAGCCGAGGCACGGTTGATTGGTGCATTAATTCTTAATTCTTAACACTTTGGGCTAGGGCTAAAAGAAGGTTTATAATAACGGGGTTACGCTAATTAATTAATTATTAAAATTTTCTGTAAGAGTTTGCCTAGGTTTTTTCTGGTGAAAAAAATATCCTCTAATCACAACCTCGTCACCAGAGACTTTTTTCTCTTTCTGACAATCTTGGACGGCAGAAAGCTTGAGGACAAGGTTTGTTCTAATTAGATATGTACGCTAATTAGTGAGGGAGAATTTTACTTGAAACTTAAGAAGACTTCTTGCATATACAACAATTATACCATTTTTTGAAATTATAAAATTAGTCTTATTTTTTTACTGCTTCAAAAAATGGTCAACATCGGGCAGGCGTGGGAAAACAGTGTAGGCTAAGTCTCTTACATTGATGGTGGCAAATATTACATGGGCAACTCGTGCCCAGGGCATCTTTAAGAACATGTCCATATGACCGCCTCAGTGTCAAAAATAATAAATGCCCTGGGGACGAGGTTGATTACATGGGGACAGAAAAAATTAATGAAGAAGTTACAATCCTTTTTTTCTTAATTTTTCTTAGCCTTGACATTTTTTTGAAAATGTTCTAAACGCTTGTCCAACCCATAGCTTGATTTTTTTTTTCGAATAAACTCGCGAAGTTGTTTTTTGATGACGTTTTTTTTTTGGCTTGGAAAGATCACATTGTTTACTTTTTTATAGCGTACGAAAATGTTTTGGCAAAATATGCAGACGTCTACAAAATAATTTTTACTTCTTTTTATGGAATAAACAGATTTGGCTCTATTAATCAATTTTCTTATTTTCAAACAAACTGGTGGGTATGGCTCATGACGTATAAGTTTGACGTCATAAGCGCTTAACATTCTTGACTTGTCAGTTTTATACAATGACTTACTGTATGACCGGAGTTAAATGTCTAAGAACATTTTGTACCAAAGAATAGGAAGTAACGTGTCGGTGATTCTTTTATCTAATAAAATCCCAACTTTAACACCAGTAATACCACAGAAATTTCTAATCGATAAGCGTTTTACATACTTCTTTTTTTATATCAACTTAATTATGCAGAAATTTGTAGAAGGTTAACAACTGAATGGACTTTGTTTTCAAATATAAATAAACGAAAATTCTCGTATCATAACATCTATCAGCAAAATTGTGCAATATAATTTTTCTTCGAGTATTTTCGGGAAGATTCGGTTAATTTCGTCAAGGGTATGAAAATACACGGTTTATTTTTGTATCAAGCACTTAATATGTGGGAAGGGAGTGGTCCTCAATACTTGTACAGCTTGACAGAACTTGTTTGACTAATTACACTAAATTATCATCCACCATCTGTGTAAGCAGCGTTTTAGCACGTTGACCTTTCCTACTTCTACGTTGGCGACTGTTTGTTTATAAATATATTATTTATGTGTTTAAGCGCTCGTATTTTGTCGTTAAGTAAATTATGCTATGCATAGTTTTAAATAAATTAAGCAAACTTATTTGTATTGGACGCTATTATAAATTATGCATGAATTCCTTTAGATCTACTCAAGTTGCTTGGTAATTACAAAAAACAAAAAAAATATTCCTTGACGTCATTAGCTGTGAACTTACAAAATTGTTCTTTACAATAACATGGACTTAAAGTAATTATTTATACGTCATAAGCCACATCAAATTTGATTGGTTAATCGCACATAAGTAAGAACTATAAAACTGCTCGTCGAAATAATTTGAACATAACTCATCAACGAGAACAACCGAACAGAGTGTTATTCATCAAACGAATAATCAACGAATAACGATAATCACCGACAAAATTTTTAGAGTTGATTTCAAATGACTTACAGCAATCAGGAAGTACCTTCTTGGAATATTTACGACTCTGAAATGTACCTTACAACATTTCCTGAACTTTTAACAGAAGAAGATAAATACTTTTTTGATCAAGACGAAATCAAGCCGGAAGATACTTATTCTCCAGTTTACCAGGTTAGCTTATCTACTAAGAATATAATACTACTGTTGCATTATCCTACGAAACTGCGTAAAATATTGCTGGTATTTTAGCTTTAGTTGTACAGCGACACTTTAGGAATAACTATTTATGTAAAAAATACAAGTAACCAGATGTTTGCAGCTCAAACAAACTTCTTTGTGCATAGCTAGTATTGTACAAAGTTCTTTTTGTGCTTTGCTCTTCCAAATAACAAACAGTGTAATTCTAGCCAAAAAGTCTTCGGTTTGGATATTTTAAAACACGCAATACTTGGATAAACTTTTTTAAAACGAACAACCAAGACTCGAACACACTTAACTAAAAACGTTTATCAAAATAATAAAAACTTTGCATATTAAATTTTAAGATTAAGTTATAGCACGTGACATAGCTCTATTATTATTTTTAAAAAATCAATTAAAAATAATTCAGGGGGTTGTGTTAGATATTAATAATGAATGAAGTCATAGTTGAAAGCCGTATGATAGTTTTGTAACAAAAAAATACTCCGGATATACAGTCACAATTTCTTGATATCATTGACGGGGTACACTTTATGTAAATCAGAACAAACACTACGTCGGCTTGGATGGACAGCTAAAATGGGATTGGGAACATTTCTGGAAAATATGGATCAACGATCATTCTACGATAGAAGGAGATGCTATTTAGATTTCTCCTCTGTTAAAAATAGCTCATCAAATCGTTTAAGTCATTGGGGTCTGGCATCATCCCCAACTTCACCCGATGAGGTGAAAAATGTTAGATTGTTCTTTTGTTCTTCTTCGTTTACGTCTTCTATGTTTTTGTTTTTCATTTCGTTATAATCAATTTTTCAATTGACGTAGCGAAACTTTGTTTAACAAAGAGACGATGAATTATTTATTAAGGCGGTTAGATAAATAGTGGAAAAACAAAAAAATTGCTGATGCATGCAAAAATATCTCATCGGTATGTTTTCTCAGAACAGGTTACTCACTTTAAAACTGCATCGCATCGAGTAAACACAAACTTGTTTTTGTTTTAGCCAACGACTCAAGCATCTATGTTAGCGTCGCCGTCAATGAATATGCCTGTCTTATGTCAGGCCTACAACCCGTACTCACCCGCCGCCCAATCAATCATGCAAGCATCGCCGTCAAATACTTTCGCGCATTCACCAGGAAGTTCAACGTACTCCGCTTCACCTATCAACTCTCCGCAGCAAGCAATACCACCAGAAGACTTCATGAGATATGGCATGAGGCAAAATTTTCGTCATGCCCTCCCTCAAACACAAGATTATGGATATTTTTATAACGACTATACTGGAAATAAAAGAAGAAAACGCGATGAAGAGGTGAATATACTTTTCTTTTTTTTACACTTCATTTTTTATCACATTCGGCAAGTTTTTCTTACGCCTTATTCAAAATTTAATGGCAGTAGTTTAGATACCAGTTAACTTTCTGAATTGTCGTTTAACTTTGAAAACAGATAACTTCGGCTTTGACTAATTATAAAAGTACTACTATATAAAAAGGAAATTTCTTCCATATTTTTCCCTAAAGGCAATTTGATATAATGACAGGCGTTTTCAATGTTCTCTTTTGAAAATAATGAGACGAATTACTATGACGTCACAGATCGATTGCTACCTATTTTTATGGTCTTTGTGTCAGATCATGTTTCATCTCGACTGATAGTCCTTGTATCGAGTGTTATTTTTATCTGTAAGAAATATGCCAGCCATGCTGTTTTTCATTTAAAAGAAAAAAAATATTTTTCGATCGCTTTTAATCTTCTTCTGACGTCATAAAAAGCCGAATCAATTAAAGCCTCTCATGTTTACCGACTTTCTATTAAAAATCACCTGGCTCTTTTCTTTTTCCTCGTCATCAATTTTTAATAAAAAGAAATTTATCCCTAAGTATTTTGAATACGACAACAGCGTGTGCCCAATTTTTAATTTGTTAATTTCGGGTTTTTGTTGTTTTCATGTTAACGGATATGTAAACGACATCCGAAACATGGAAGTTTGACGTTCATTTATCATCCGTTTATTGACATAAACATGCTATAATAAGGTCTAATATAGTTAATCAGTCACATAATTTGGAAATGAACCAAAATTTAATCGTTCCATTATTTATTTTTTTCATAGCTTACGAATGAAGAATACGAGAAACGTCGGTTACGCCGGGAACGAAACAAACAAGCCGCACTTCGGTGCCGAACAAGAAGACGAGAACGAATCGATGCATTAGAACAGGTAAATTTCATCCTATGTTACTATGTTACGCAACCCCCCGGTTGATCTCACTATTATCGTCAAGTAGTTACGGCATGCATTTGTGTGTATTTATTTACATGAAAAAAAACTGATATGATAAACTTTGTATTGTGTCATGTAAAACGAAGCTTCTTTTTATTATTATGATCTAACAAGCGCCAAATTTTACCCACAAACATAATTTTTTAAGAACTAAAACAAAATAGTTTTGTAAAATACATAAAAAACAAAAGTAAAAGACTACATTGATACAGACAATGTTTTGAATGTTTCATGTTTTGGAAAGACAAACGCATTTTGTGTGATTCATATAAAATACCCACGTTATGTTTCAAAAATAAATATTTTTCCGTTTTTTCGCCCACTTGTAGAGGATTTTTCACTAAAACTAGGATTAAAATTCTTTAAGGAGCGTTATAAATTAATCTCGCTTTTCTGTGGCTGTGTTTTTTCCCGCGCTTGAGTTTCTTCACTATCCACCGGATAGAAAATAATTCTAAAATCTGTTTGTGACGCAAAAGGGCGTGTTTATGTGTCGACCGTGTTTTATCGTATTAAAACTAAACATTGTAATAATTGTTTCTTTTTTATTTTATTTATCAGGAAACTTCTCAAATCGAAGAAGACAATGAAAAAGTGGAAAAAGAAATCTTAGGACTCAGAAAACAACTAAGCGAATTGAAGGAGTTGCTCAAAGAACATAAATGTTCGAAACAAATCAATCTAAATGACGTTCAACAATCTAAAGTCAGCGAAGTGGCTGTCAAGCCTGAGCCTCAGTAAAGTCATTATTTGAAACCACACTAGAATCACCTCAAGAAGACAGTTAAAATCGTATTACAAAGACTATGTGGCATAGCTTGTTATCGTTACTGCTCTGATGTGAGCGAATCACACATCACGCTGTGTCTTCACACATCACGCCGTGTCTTAAAGTAATCCTGCTACAAGTCGTAACATGTTTACGTTAAGTAATCCTACAAGAAAACATAAACAATGACGTCAAAAATTATTTGCGATAATCTCGCAACAAATACGGATTTTTATAAAATCCTAATTTTTTTTAATTTGTTAAGCGATTGCCCCTGGGGGTAAATTCGCGGCTGGCCGTTCATTAACCCTCTTCCCAACGTTTTTTTGTGATACCTTAGTAAATTATAAACAAAGAAGCATGGGAACGAGGTAGTATATATTATAACCATGTTTTTTATAGTTACTGTAAATTTTTATATTTCACGGACTTGAGTCGCTAAAATCTTTTTTATTTAAAGAGTAGTTTTTTGCTTGTATACTTAACGTACATTATATAGAGAAGAAGAGAGAGCTCTTAAAAGATTATATTTGTAGATTGTTAAATTAAATATTATTAAAGAGAAAATCTTAGAAGTAATTTACTTTGTTTTATTTCGCGTTTTTTGTTTTGTACTCACAGAAATTGTCGGTGTTGCAGAAAACGACCTTTTTTTAATTCGTAAAGACATTTTGTAAAAACGACAACGAAACTTAGCACCATAATCAACTCACAATACTGTTTCTTGACCTAGCTGTCACAAAAAATAATTTTCTCTTTCTGTTCTAAATTATAACACATACTCTGGTGACGATTGAAACACTTTCACATCGATTGTGTTCATAAACCTAGGACCGTCACAGTACAACACGAATAAACAAACCAATAGGAATAGAAAGTACAAGTTCTTGAGGAAAGGTGAACCATTGTCCCCCCTCCCCCTTCCTTCTCTTCCTCACATATTTCTCTGATGAAACGAAAAAAATAATCTATAACATCGTTCTTATTGGTCATAGCATCACGAATATAATCTTCTAAAGACCCTATTCAGCACAGAAGCACTTAAATTTTGTCCAACAAGGTAAATTTAAACAGAAAAGATATTTTTATGGTTTTCCGGCTCTATTTTGACAAATATAACGGTACCATAACCCTATATCAGTTTGCTGGACCCAGCGTACAATATCACAGATGGCATGTGCGATGCAGTAGACAGAAAATTCCACATCAGGGGGTTCGAAAAAATGGCCAGCTGTTATAATTTTCTTTTTTTTTTCTAAAGATGACAATCTTTCAATTTATTTGAGCGGTAGACTTCAAAGCATTTAATGTTAATACAGGTATCCCAAGTGTAATTCATATATTTTATAAACAACTATATATGTATATAATATTACTGTCCTAACCACCGGAAATATTGACTCACTCTCAGTGGACTTAATTAATTAGAGTGTAATATAAAGCGATGCATGACGTGATTTTGTCTCCTGCTTTTAACAAACAAAAACAAGTAAAAAAACAACAACAGCAAAAGAGCGTTATGAGGAAGCTCCGCCATGCTTTATGGTAACCAAAAATACTCCATTACTTAATTTCTCTATGACTTCATTTTGACACAAAGGAGATGGGGGCATTATAATCTTCTCAGTTGAAAGTTTACTGAACTTGATTTTAAACTATCAATCAAAATATTATTCTACGATAACAATAATAATCAGACCTATCTGAGAAAAAAAAATATTAATCCTTATGATAGATATAGTCATCTTCATCAACTTATTAATTGACAATACTTTATTTGTTGTTTCGGTATGACAATGATGTCATAAATTTACACATGATAAAATAAAGCTCCTTGTTTTGTCAGTAAACAAAGGGTGGGATAATAGTGCTTAAAGAAAAGTGACAATATAAATAACAACAATAATAATAACAGGAAATACATAAATTGTATCAGATAAGGCTAATTAATAATTCTTATCACGTAAACATCTTTTTAATTTTGCAAACTTAGAAGAGATTATGGTTTCTTTTCACATCTTCCTGACAATAAATTAAAACAGAAAAGAGTAATTTGGTGTATTGATATGTCAGCCCTTGTCATTAGAGACGAAAAAAAGAGGGGTGAAAGTGACGACATTAAGACTGTGAAACTAAGTTGTTTTCCACTTTCACCCTATTAAGGCAGTAACAAGCTAATTTAAAAAAAAAATTGACGCGTAATATTGTCGCTCTTTCGAAACTGACAAGTTGTTAAAAACCTTATTAAGGAAACTCTTACAATTACCTGAAAGTTTCATCGGGAAAGGCTATATTGTAAAAAAAGCATAAGAATTTTCCCTTTTCACAAATTTTGTCACGCTAAAGATATGATTATCAATATATATGATTCCCTGCACGCAATATGCGCTTGATTTTATCACTGTCTTACGTTGTGTCTGAAAGAATACAGCCAGCTCAGATTTCTACAAATAAAAATGATTTGGCATTAAATTGGTACCATATAAATGTCTTTTAACCAGTAGGAATTTTGTTGACTAGGCTATCTTTGATGTTAATGGTGACAAACCGATCTGTAACAAGTATGTAGCTACACTTCTTGTGAATTATCTAAGACTAGATTTACAAATTTAATCTTTGTTTCAATCAAAATATTGTAACTCTAGAAGACCACGAACGACGTTGAAAAATGCAAAGTTGCTGGTTTAAAAGTGAATATAATGCATGCCTACAAATGGACCACTCATTGTCACTGCTGCTGCAAGGACAAATAAACTTTGAGAGGAGAAATATCTGAAGGGTTTTACTCTTTAATTTTCTTGCTACATTAAATTCCCCCCCAATTATTATAGCTAGGAGGTTACCCCTTTGTTTCTGGCTGCACGTATGGAAACACATTAAAAGCAACCTGTTATTTGAAAGATTTTTTGTTACTATTACTGGTTTTGCTCTTAGAAACAATAGAAATATTTTGTCATATTGTTTACTTAAAAAGTTGCCACGCTGCCATAAAACCCATTAGGAAAACTAAAGAGCCAATGAAAATCTAGCCTCGTTTCGTTGCAATTGAATGAAAAATAAAGGAGCAGGGGGTAATGAAAAATACCATATTGTGAATTCCGTTTGAAAATATTTAGCACGCGAACACTTGGAGAAGAAAAAGCCGCATCTTCAAAAACATCAATATGTTTGGAACACTATATTTAGCTTGCGCTGTTCAATTTCTGACCAACAAGAGAGATTTTGCTGGAATAAATATGAAAAAAACTTTAGGTATGTTAAAAATACATTCTATCTTGTTTTCGCAATTCTCAGTTTTAGGATTAACCTATTGAGAACATTAAATCTCCTTCTATTATTTCTCAACTTTCATCCATTTTGGCGTCATGGAGAAGGAACACGTGTCAAAATACTTCAATTGCCACACCTTCTACTAAGAGTAAGATAGTAAACTCTTCACATAAGTTGTATTACGTGCTGGTCTTAAAAATATCTAATAATAACTAAAACTTTTGTTGTATTTATTAATCTTTCTGTCAATACCACAAGCATCTTACATTTTACTGCTTAATAAACGGAAATGAGTAAGCCGCTACTATCTTAATGGTCCACTTTGGTTGTTTGTAAACATAGTACTTCTATCTGTGTCAACTAAATTGTTTTTCAAACAAGATTCATGGTTAGTTCACCTGCTATGTTCTAACATTATACAGCAAGAACAAAGCATAAGGTTTCATATAGTAGCCAGCATCAGGTCTGCAATTTTTATTGATTTTCTATATTTTCTGTGGTTATTGGTTTCAATTGTTAGATAAGGCAAACAGCAAGGTAATAACAGTATGTGGAGATTCGTCATCAAGTGTGAGGTGAAGTGATCTTGGACATGGGTTTATTTATAAACAACCAACTCCTTCACATGGCGCGTGTAACAATATGTAAACAATAGCCTAAATGTTTACATTCCAATTTTTACTTCCTTCCACAATTCAAGCATCAAGATATTTTTGTTGTTCAAAATAGTATTAACTTCTTCTTGTTTTATCATGGAACCATTTTCTTCTAAAAAAGTATCTGAACATTCGTGGTTGTCCATCTATCCTCCTAAATTGAACCCAACTGAAATCCTCGAAATTCTCAGAATGTTTAAATTTTTTACCAATCAGGCCCATTTTACCTTACCTCTGGTCAGACTGTGAGCAATAAGATCTGTGTTCAAGTGAAAAAATTACTTGATAAGAACCAAATGAGAATATAATATATAGTGCTACTGTCGGCACGATCTATATATTTTTTTAAAGGGCAGTAAAATTAGAAATCAGGCTGGAATATGTTTATATGAAAATCGCAATCAGATTTAGGATATGCCTACGTTATAATGCGAAGAAAACAAATAAACATTTAAGCTTAGACGAATGTAAAACACAAAGCTTATGAGCTATAGCTTTTGATAAAATGGTCCTGTTTTTTAGTTTTAGAAGAGTTTTAATTTGGTGGCTCGTTAGATGTATTTCTTAAAACAAGCAACAACAAAAAATGAACAGCGACAAAAACTAAGGTATGTTTGTACCAGTCCTAGACAGTATAGCTGGTAGCGGAGTGCTAAATCTTATTGTGTATAAGGACAGAAAAATTTGTGTAAATGCCCATAACACAAGAAAAAAACACATCAGGGGGTTTGCCAAGGTTGAAAAATATATATGTATGCTTAAAATATGCTTAAAAATTCTCCTATCTTAGCCTAAATAGGCTTGTAAATGTTATGCTTATAAAATAACATGATTAAAAAAAAACAAAAAAAATATGATATAAAAATCTTGGAATTATAGAAACTATGAAATAATTATAGCTAGAATCTTTAAAATGCATAGGTAATTTTATTCAAATTTTACGAACAACTTTTGTGTGAGACGTATTCACACTCTGACGAAATGAAATGCTGACGTAGCGTTTGTAAAGATGAAGGTATAGTTTAGAAGGGAAGTAAACTCAGTATTTTCTAGGAACTTGAAGTAAATAAGCTGATATACACAAAAAGCAAAACAAAAACTAATAACGAAATAAATTCCTCATTAGGCTGAAAGCCATTGAGGTGTAACCCTAAGGACTATGACGTCACAAGACGTTTGTGTGTAAACCATAAATATTGTAATCGTAGCCATACGTCATTACATCATTTAATTACAAGCTGGCTAGAAAACATTATATTAATCGTTGATATAATTAATTTGCTAGTAACTGTCAAGAAGCTGTTATTAGCTGCGGTTTGGCCACTGAAATTGGTATCCAGAAATATTGCTAAATGAAAACGGAGGCGTCGGTTGTTAACTTTCCATTAATTAATTTATTTGAGGATTTGTAGTATCTGAAACTGTTATATAGGATATTATCCCATGAATCATTCTAATTAGAAGGGATTTTAGAAATATTTGGAAACCTCAAGCGGGGGAATAAAATGTTATATCGGATTTTAGTTATTATTAGGTATTTGAAATATTCCCCTGTTATTATGCGAACGATATCCTGAAAGTTTTATATTTAGTGAAATTCCATGGGAAAAGTTTTTATATCATACCACCAAAGCAGCCAATTAATTTGTTGCAGGAACCCCCTTTCCAACCACAAATATTTCCGCCTTAAGGTGTTCTTCATGTTCCAGTCGCGTTGCATTAAAATGTAGCTTGTATATTTTTAGTGATATACCGTTCAAAATCAATATACTTAACCTAAAATTATTTCCTATATGTTCTAAAAAAAAAGCCGAAAGAAAAAAGAAATGAATGCATTAATAAGCACTAATACTGCCGGCTAATAATTGTTTAAAATGTTGTCAATCTCATCATTAAGGATACATAATGGCAGGGTAGATTTCGCGTACATGAAGGGGCGAAGAACGATCAAAATGTCAAATATAGGAACCGCAGCAACACGTTTATAGCGGTTAAAGCGGAGGTGTCTGCATAAGAGTGACTACTACTACTTCTTATGCGTTCAATCTCGGTCATTGTAGCAATGTGAAGCGTTCGTTAATTTTTTTAAGAACTGGTGGCAAGGTAGAGAGATGGTCCTCTTTGCACAGCGATAAGTTATTTAAATTCACAAAGAATACCACGGCAGAACCCTCACTGGTAGTGATATAAAAAGACGCTAAAAGATATTTGCTTAACTCCCAATAATAAGAGTGATTTTTTCGCGGCTGTCAGCATATCAAAAATTATTTCTTAGTAATTTTCAAAAATGACATCATATTACATTTCACCATTCCTCAGTTCAACGTATTGTCAGACGGAAGCAGAATTTCTACCCCCCTGCTAATCATGTACCCGTAATTCATTGAGTTGTAAAAACCTGAATCAACAGATAAATATCAGAATGGTGAAAAACACTAAATTTTTTACCTTAGTTTCGATTGGCTATATCAATGTGGTAAGATATTGATTGACCTACATAAAAAAGGTTTTCGCGGGTATTGCTGAAACGCTACTGACACTAGCATGGCGTCAGTGGAAATTATCTCATTAGATTTTTTTCAAACAAAAAGTGTTGTTTTATATTAATAAGGCGCGTCATTGTTTCTCTGGCCGCTTTGAAACAAAAGAAAAATTATCACTTTACTCTTTCTGATTCGTTCTTCAAAAGGTTTCTAAGCTATATTGGATGACAACAAAACATGGAAAGTATCATTACATCACCATAGTTTTAAACAAACAAACAAACAAAACAAACAACAGAAAACAAACAAACAAACAAACAAGTAAACGTAATAGTTACGTAGAAATAGCCACTGTACACCTTTTTGGCATCATGTTAAAAAGGATTCATATAGATCGGATGATTTCTCTGATTGAGGATGTTGTTTATTTACTCGACCACCCCATTAATAAACCTTTCCATTAAAAATCCGATTTTTAATGGCTGTTGTACCAACTTGGTGCTGTTAACTGATTCAATATGTCGATACTTAATTTCTTGACATAAAAAGCGCGAAAGGTTTAAGAAAATGACTATATATTAGATGTGAAGGCATTGTCGATAAAATTTAACGTTTTTAGCTTGGCACATACAATACTGAATTTAATATTTTACATTGCGGGTTCGTGACAGTTTACAAGAAAGGAAATCTTTGTCTCCTAAGGAACTGAGTTAGTTACAAATTCAAAGCATTTTATATAATGGTACCATGTGAATGACTTTCGTGTTATTTTGAACTGACTAGAAATTGAATTTTTAGATACAACTGGAGGAAATTTTGCTTCACTACTTCATTTACCACAGAGCAAGTAAATACTATGAAACCGTAGCTACCTTTTCGGCTTACTAGTAGTGTTGTTGTTGGAGTAAAAACTGTTAAGATTGTTTTACTTTCACTCATATTTTTATAGATATGTTTTTGCAAGGCAAACCTTTCACGAAATTTGTTTTCTCGTCGAGTCTTTCTTGAAATTAACTTGATTTAATGATTGTTTAGGATAGGAAAGAAAGTTTTTAATTAATTATGCTTTGCTGAAAATCCTTTCATTAGGATATGAAGAGTCATAAAGCAAAAACAGACAATTATTCTTATCAACTATATAATCTCTTAAAAAATGGCTTGCTAAATTCGACAAGTTTTAATCCGTCAAAAATTTTTTACATCGTAACCAGGCTAGTCAGCAGGATGTCCAAGCCCAAATAATCTGGCATGATATGACTTTCCATTCATTCTACAAAAAACAATTCCAATTGAAAGCTGCTAAAATAAATTCAAGTAAAGAAAAACTTATCACTTTGTCAATGTAATCAATTTTTTAGCCAATTGCTATGACGATATGACGTACAAGGGTATTGTAACCAGGTTACAACAGGTAGTCAACTATATTAGTATAATTCACAAGATAAAAAGTGGGAGGTATCTATTCCATTCAATATTTTTGACGCGATCTTCACCGAGCAACTGTCGATACTAAAATAGAAGCATTTCAAAAGTTTTCCTGCAGAAAAGGGCTCGCCATAGCATGCTATACTTGCGGTGTTTCCGCCTGGTAACATCCCACATCTACAGTGGGATGTTGTGGTTGGCTTACAGCATAGGTGATAATCTGACACGGTCAAAATAAACCTAAAATTAATTCGTAAGTGATAGGAAATTAAACGAAAATACTGAATATCATATCGTTATGTCAATGATTTTAATTTCATGTCAGATCTGTTTATCGTAGTTCAAATCAAAATTGGACACATATTTCACAACCTTTCATGACATCACGATATTTTACGTCATTCTTAGATTAAACGAGCGAGACAAATTAATCTGATTGAATCACGGCAATTAAAAACATGAGTTATTAATGGAGACGGATTTTTTAATTCATACAAGATAATGAAAGCGCAAGAAGGAAAAAGTACAAGATATGCGATTTTTTGACAATCCCACAAACAGCAATTTTTGCGCTGATTGTGTATTCTTTAAACGTTCATAACTTTAATCGTATATCTTGTTGGTCTTCAATATGCTGGTCTTTTTTAAAGGAGGTCTGTGTTAGGCTGAAGGGCGTTGTCTTAGGGACGGAGTGGTGAGGGTGATAACAGGGTATACTATCACTCTTCACAAATGAATTACCACTCGCGATTTAATAGAACATTTCTGTTTGAAAATAACAACAACATGATCGAATTGTAAATTATAGTTTATTAGTTATTATTATAGTTATTATATAAAATCATTACCAAGTTCCTTAAAACCGCCGATTTTTACCCGTGTATGTGGTTGCCAGGTCGTATATAGTGTACCAGGGCAGGCTCCTTCTTTACTACTGCGAAAACACGCGGTACGATATCGAAAGGGGGCAGTACTTAATGCGATTGAAATGTTGAGAATGTTAAGTATGTTAAAAAAAATTGCAAACTATTTAAGCGGATTTCACATAACCTATTTCTCAAAGAGGAAGTTGTTCGAGGTTCTAGCAATTTTGCTGAGACCATTTAAACGCATTAAAAATCAAAATAACCAGAGATTAAACCACGATGACGAAAAAAAAAAAAATGCCAGAAATTTTCATTCATTAACTCACGAAGAAAAATGAAGCAAGGTCGGAAAAGATGAAAGCTTAAAGGTACTGTCCGGTAAAAAATTAAAACTTGATATTAGTTACATCTCGGTACAAAAGTAAAGAAAAAAGTATTTAAATACAACCAAAATTGTCTTTCATAAGTTTAAACTGAATTTGTTTACTTGACCATGCCATTCTCAATCGCCATCTTTACTGAACTTCGAACGCGGAAAAGGACTGGGTAAAAACATTAATATGCGCAATTTATGCAGTGACGTATTCTTTGGGTTACCCCCGTGTAGAGATTGGCGCGTGCAGAAAAGAGAAATAAAGAAAAAAAAGTTAATGATATTCCCAACAGAATTTTTTTACGTTTATCAATAATGTTCACAAACAGAAATGTAAACATAATTGGATTTCAGTTTGAGCCAGAACGACCCAATAACAAACAACAAATTCCCTCTTATAATGACAATGAAGCAGACGCACCAGAATCACCCGCTGCTTCTCGCACACAGATAGATGTCAGTGAGTGGGCTTATGTGAAAAGTGCGAGAGGATGCCTTCAGCTGTTGAGTGTTTGTGCTGTAACGAGGTGGACACTATAAAATACTTCCAGCTGCGGTACCTATATAATTTGACCTCACATTTTTCTACTGGTTGTATTATAAATGAGCGCCTGGGTACAAGGTTTCTATTGTGTTTTAGATAAGAAATATATAACAGAGCACGAAGATATCAATGCGGTTTTGATTTTAAAGAACACTTTGTGGACAGCGTTAGTCGCTCTTCAAGATTGGAAAGCCGTGGACTTAGAAAACAGGACGAAGTTTCTAACAAGTAAGTCGCTAGCACTCTTGAAATTTCTGTTGTCATAGTATTTCCAATCTTATTTGAGGATGATATGATATTTTTAGATCTTATCGATATGCGGCATACCGCCAATTTTGTTGGTTTGTTCATAACCACTTGGGAAAAGGCGTTCGTCGGGTGATACCATCTTGTGTCGTGTCTAGGATACGTAGAGAATATCCAAGTCCGAATGGGGTGTATACCGGCATAAAAGGAGGGGAAGAAATACCTGAAATTGATTTTTCTCGGTCAAATGAAGTTGACGACAAGAATATTTGATTGTAAATTAAATACAACAGTCTTTTTCATGAGAGGCATGCGATCGCACGCGCACGCCTTGGCACACGCGTAAATCGTTTCAGGCGTGTAATTAATCGCACGCCTGAAAAATAAATATTGAGTTTTAAAAATCAACCTATAAAATCCATTTTATAGCGTGCGATGGCAGCCCTCGAAATAATTTTTTGAGTCTCGTCAGACAAAATGCCCGCCACATTTCCAGTTTGGTCGGACATGTCCTTAGCTCGTTTAGAACTTTCGTCGGACAAAACGTCGATAGATTTCCGTCTTGGTCGGACACTTTTAGATCTCAGAATTATCGAATAGTCCTGGTCCTTTTTATCCACGAGCAAGCCTATTCATAGCCAACCTGATCATCCTAGCTAATTCACCGACTCCTGACTTAGTTAAAAGAACTACGTAGACATGAATCTCTTTTGCCTGGCCCCTTCGTCGTTGGTAACCAGGTCTTACACAAGAAATCCAGCCATGCGGTTCTTAACTAATGCGGAGGTGAACGCCGACGGAGCACGGATGAATCAAGTCTGAAGAACTGCACTTACAGGCGGAACAGACATTTTATCATGGATTTAATTGTATATAGTTTCTTCATTTGACAAAACAATTGGAAACCATAGCAAGTCCTAATTTATTGGATCTTTTTCTTCATGCCCCAAGTGTTATTTAAACAATTTTAATCCACGTGCGGTATAATTTTTTCTGGGGGCGTTTAATGAGCGTTTATTCGAAGCATTGCGGTATAAAAAGTGTAAATATGAATAACCTCGAACCAAGTATTTCTTTTTGTTCGCTACTTGATGTAGCCTTGGTAATAGAATAGGGATACTGGGAACGAGGTTTATAATTGTCGAGGAAGTATAAAGGTACATAAAACACAATTTATTTAATGCGTTTGTATTTTCTATACTTTCTTCTTTTGCTGGTCGGTTTTCTGGAGTACGATATATGTACGATATGACAACAACAGTTGATAGTTTGGTATATTACAAAAAATGATTACCAGATTCGTCAAGGAATTCAACTTGACATGTCGCGTCGAATTTTTTCATTTCATTATCGCACGATGCTGTCTGCGTTTGAGCATCGGCCACTCCAACGGATGTCTGCGTAGATATACTTTTATGTAAATAATCTTACCCGCGTCTAGTCTCAGTTCCGGCACAAAAAATATAGCAGCTTTAAAATAATCTACTTTAATTTGTGTAGAGACAGACATTCTGTTTGTGTGGACAGGGACATAAAGTTCTATCTCTGAAAGTGAGTTGCATGCTTTGAAATTAAATATTCACAAATTGCTACATTTTTTTGAAAAGGGGGTAAAATATTAAAAAAAAAAAATTTAATCTGGTAATATTGTTCAGAGTAAAACAATCATTTTCTATTTACAATGTTTTGATTCGCCGAGAACCCGACGCTTACGTCACAACAAAAATATTATTTTAGCCTCCCTTTCATGTAAAATGGCTTCGGTATAAATTTGCTTTCGACAACGTGCGATATGAAGAATTTGTAAACATAAAGGAAATGTTATTCGAGTTGTAAAACTTTAGAAATATAATCACTTATATTTTCGCAACAAATAAGAAAAGTTGAATTCAGTTCAGGCTACTTTTTTATTATTATATTTTTACTGGACAGTACCTTTAAGATTATTATAGCGCCCATTGTTGACATATTTAATATGTATACTCTCAGATAGTATTTTCCTTTTCCGCAAATCTTTTAAAAATAGCCATATTACTACGGACCCCCCTGTAGTATAAATTCATTACATTTTTCATTACAACCCTCTTTGTGAAGAACAGCATAAATTATATCAAGACTACCTCTATTATATGGCGGAATAATAAAATTATTTCCAAATAAAAAAACAATTGCTGTAATTAAAAATTGACTTCGTATTTTACCATTGGTGATAATTCGATAGCTGATATATATTATATAGTCAATTCTATGATGAAACGAAATAATTTTTTTTGCCTTTTCTTCTCTTATTTCTTTGCGTTGACCAAAACCTTTGGTCATCTGAATTTGTTACAAATATTATCACGGTCAGGACTATGATTAACTTCTTCAAGGGAAAAATTAAAATTCCCTTTTTACAGGTTTATGTGAGTTGCGTTGCCTCTCCGGTCTAAAATATTGCTTGTCGTCGCAGTATGAAAATCCGTAGAAAGAACTAGAAGAAGATAAGGAGTAAAGAGATTTTGTTGGCATTTAACGATTATGTGACTATGTGCCAGTGTTGTTGCCTAATTTGTATGCGTACGACTTCTTGCCGACAAAGACGTTAAAATTCCGACAGTATGTGACTCTTACTTAAAAGAAAGTCGGTTTTTAGATGTGGAAACAATCTTCAGAAAATGCTTTGTTCTTATGCTACCCATCCTGATGTTAATGAGTGTTGGAGTCATAAAATGTTGCTTAACGATTTCGTCATTCAGCAGTACTTTAGCATCTTCGTCCAAAATGGTTGTTGCATGACGACAGAGCCTTTATATCGCTTACTTATCGGTTTTAATATCAAGCAGGCAAGAACGTCCGGGAGACATGGTTGGTAATTAAGCTTTGGTTAACCTACCGCTAATTGGCTAATGTACGCGTGAAATTTGTACTTCAATATGAAATTCCACCAACGAAGATATGAAACAACCATGTTTATAGTCTAAAGCAGACCTCTCCGCATTTGATATGTTTTTTGAGGAGGAGCGTTCCCCAATTGCTCGCATATACTACGTTTCTCAAGATGATAAGTCTAAGCCGGATTTTTCCCTTAAAAAGCATAGCTGAGCAGCATTTCCAATTACCTTTTTGTTTAATAAAATTTTGCGTTTTGTTTTTTTCCTGAAAAAAGAAAGAGAAAAGAAAATGAATTCAACCTTTCCATTTGGAACGAAAAAACTGATCCACCAATGAGGTTATTGTTATGTTCTGTTTTTTAATAAAACTTAGCCGGTGTATTTCATTGTATTTGATATATTTAATACATTCTTTTTTTTCTGTTTTCGCTTCAGTATTTTATTTATTTATTTACATGATAGTTTCACATCTCCTTAGCGTTACATAGCCATGTTTGACAACAGATTTTTGCGCGTCAATTATTTACAAGGGCGGCAAAATTATGCATGTTTTTCTTCGTCGGAAAGATCTGTTTATAAATTTTTTGTAAGTGACCTGTCAAAAAATTCAACATGATGTCATTTTTGTTATTACTTTGTTACTAGAATGTCGGATATTTTAAAAGACAGTGCCTTCAATTTTTATTTTCTGTCGCTCTCTTTATCAAGAACCAAATGTGATATGCAAGAAATAGCATGCTTCGATTAGTACTGTATTTACTCAAACGAGCGCCCGGACGTCCATATACTTAAGGAACTTTGTGGAGGAACGGTTAGTTGAGGGAAAGATCTTTCAAGGGCTAGAGTGGGGCGCTCATTAAATATATTGCAGAGACCTTGCTTTTCTTTCCGCTAAGCAGAGAAATAATAATTTTAGCATGCGTTTTTAATAAACTTTAGTTATGAAATAACCATAGTTAAAAAAGCAGTTTGTCTACTCAAACTTCAAAGTTTATATCTTTATCTGAACCTTCGTGGATTGTTAAAAGAACGATAAGCGCCGTTTAGTCATTATTTCATCGAATAATCACCCTTTTTAAAGGAGGGAGGGGTCATTCGCGAGGGGGGCTTTTTTATATTTCAATAAAAGGGGAGGGGGCTCATTCGAGCAGAGGCGCTCATTATAAAGAGGACTTATGTTAATACTACAAGCATATGTATATAAAGAAAGTATAGAAGTAATATGGGACACAACTAGCTACCAGCACAAAAAATATTTACGAAAAAAATTAAAAGTCAAGAAAATTGAGGTTAATAATTTTTGTGGATTTTGAGTTATTACTGTTGACGCATACTCTACAAACAAAGTTTTTTCACGTTAGATAATAAATTGCAAAAACATAAGGGAGGTTGCATCGGAGAAAAGTTGTCACAATTGACTCATGCTTTGTCAACTTAGTCAACTTTGTCAACTTTGTCTTCATCACTTTGTAATCATTGTTTATATAACGGTCAAAACAAAAACAATAACAACAACAATAACATCATTGTTTTTGTCAACAAACAAGGAAAAAACGAAATAGTCTATTGCTTTTGTACGTGACGTCACTTGTAATCTGTGTACACACATCGTCAAAACAAATAAAAACTCGCATTGTCAACAAGCCAAGTTAAATTTTTAGTGTGACGTCATTAGCACTGTCCCGTAGACCTTCGCAAGCTGAAAGCAGTGTGTTCATCTTACACAAGCTTGTTCCCAGGTCTTATAAGTTTTGTTGTATGCGCGGGAAATGAATCTGACCAGCTTTAGGGACCAGGTTGTATTTTGAAAAACTTTTGTCTAATGGGGATTTAGAATAATAAATATCGCGAAGATAGCACGGAAGAATAAAAATACGTTAAAACACACAAAATAAGAATTTAATTTCTTTATTTTCACCCCAGCTCTTGTTTTCGAAAGAAAGAATAAACAATAAAAATGAATTACTAAAAATACTTTTCCTGGACGAAGTTTTCTTTGATAATGTCTTTACCTTGCCAGGTACACGCTTTTTATGTCTGAAATTTTAGCTAAGAACCCTATCAGAGAAAAATTCAAAACATTTTAAATAAATTCTCGAAAGCAACAGAAAATGATTTTGTCTAGAAGCATAATGTTAAACAGGTGGGACTTTCTTGCTGTATTTTATTTATTTGTCCTGAGAATTTTCCTTTAACTTTAACACGCAAAATTTTTCCGTTTTCTTGCTTCAACCACAATAGGACCTGCGGATGAGGGTAACTTAAAAAATATTTTTACACATGGGTTACAAGCTCTTTTAATTTTTAAATCTTGGTGCTGCTTACCAGTCTGACAGTAAATTTTAAACATTTTTTAAGTACTCTGTTTACGACATTTAAAACTTAAGTTTAAAATGTTAGGCGTTTTAAGGATTCAGTCCAATATTAACTCGCTATATGTTAGGTTAACATCGTCCCACGTTCGGTTTTGCTTTGCAATCAACCAAAATTTGCGGTTAAATATGAGCGGTATATTAAAACATAGTTAATATACACTACTAGTCATTAGCCTGTGAAGAAAAATTCCACGGGGGATCGCCCTTCGTACGCATCGCTATGTCGTGCAACATTGCCCCCTGTTTACACGATGTAGTGAGGTTTACTTGGACGGGGGTATTACTATGATTATAGGTGCGATTATAATGGCGTTTTTGATTACAAAACCACTGATTCTTAAATTGGCTCACAGACAGACTGGAGTGTAGTAATATAGATTTTCAGAGGAGTTTCTCCTTTAACGGCGCTGCGTTTTCTGATAGTTCACCGTTAGGCTCAAGAATTTTTTATCCGTTTTGTCCTATAAGCAACGTAAAATGTCAAAAGGAGCCATGGGAAAAGTCATACGACACAGGGAAAAATGGAAAGAAGGGTGCCAGATGGAATAAACAGAGCAGTTTTTTATAGGAGGGGTCTTAAGGCTAATGTATCCGTGAGGACAAACAATGGGTAAGGTTTTGACATTAGCACCTCTAGGTAGTCGGAAAACGCATTAATATTCAATAACATCTCTGCTGCGAATTGGTTTGAATGGGCGAGGAAACTATATTGTTATATTTTGTGTTCTTTTTTTTACAAAATATAATTTTGACAAAAATATGGGGGACGGAACAACGCTTTGTTTAATGTACAAGGCAAGAAATAATATCTTATAATACCTGTTATATTATATTCCTCAAAACAAATACACAACAAGATCTGCAGGTCAATACTATCCACCATTTAGAAAAACTAAAAACAGTCTATTTTGTATGTAGGGGCCAGCCCCTATATTTGTATCAGCTTTATAAATTGAAAAACCTGCTCTTATTTGACTTGGAAAGCGAAACATCTTTCTTTTAAATCTGATTATTTTTCTTTTTCCTTTCTTTTTTTACTCTTTTCTACGCGCTTAATTTTATTAAACTTCTTGTATTTGTAAATAGCTATATTGATTCGGATATACTTGTTTGTAACGTTAAACTGTAAATAACTACCTTCTCACAAACAGGAACCATGAAACCAGGTTTTGCGCAGAAATAACTAGTGCTCAACGATAAAACTACTTGTCTTCTGCGAGAACTATGGCGAGAGTAACCTGGCTTATATTAAGGATAGTTGCATTTATTAATCCGTAGTATTGTATATTTTACGTATATTATATATGTCTAATGGAAACTAACTTTTGTAACTATATCTTTCTATGTGAAACATGCAAAAAAATAACAAAAATACAAAAGAAAAACCAAAAGAGTCTTTTTCGATTAATTTGACAGCCGGCGAAAAAGGTTGTCCGCCCTGTATGTATGTAATAACGGCTTAGGGGCCAAGCGACCTTGGGACGAGGATAAAAGTCTGTTGCGTGTTTTGTTAGAAGGATAAGACGGGGTCACGGGTCTCGGTCTTGTTTATCTTGTTGATTCATAATGGAAGATTTATTGCGATGTCAATTATATTTCGGAGAGGTTTGATTTGCATTACGTAGATCATCGGGTAGGAATCATTTTGACACGCCGCGTGAACATTTCATTTTAGGTCACGTCCTATCCCTTTTTCTCTCCTTAGTTTTAAAGAGTATACTGATATATCCACGTTTATTGTTTGTTGTAAGTTGGCTAGAAAACTGACCTTTATTGAATGTTTTGTTGTTTGTTTGTGTGTGTGTGCTTGCTTCTTACTACTACTCGATTCAGTAAAAAGCCCTTCAAAATAACAAATATATATAGACCTTTTTGAATGTTTACATTTTCCGCAGTAAGCCCTTCTGGCTTTAACAACTGCGTGGCAGGCAGAAAGATGCAGAAGCTTGATTTTTCAGCCAATTTCTTTTCGCGGAAACATTTTTGAGACTTTAAACTATTATCGAGTGTAGATGGATAACTTCTGATTGACATATATTCATATAAAGTCGTAATGATACCTTTGTGCGAAGAAACAGACTAAAAAGGACCTCACTTCACCTAGCGCCCGCATCTTTTTGCCTGCCACACGCACTCCTTAAAGCCGAAAGGGCTTACCGCGGAAAATGTAAACATTCAAAATAGTCTATACAAGAAAGTTTTTCAAATGTATATACGAATTCATAGAAATACGCTCGATCTGGACCAGTCTTCAAATTAGATAGATAGATAGATAGATAGATAGATAATTTATTTGTTAAAGAAGGTTAGTTACAATGGCAGTTTAAAAACTGATGTGGACCTCCTGAAAATATAAAATTTAAAACAATACATTATATACAAGTACATGAAATTACCAAAATTTATTTAATAAGTACTAAACATTATTTAGTAGTTATTTAGTATTTATTTAGAAAAGTCATAGCTGTATTGCTTAGTTGTAGATTGTAAAAGCAACCCATAAGCTTGCACATATGAAAACCTTACTGAAAACACACATTTTGAAGTATTGCTTGGAATAGTAGATTATTACCTTAACGCCTTCGGTTAGCTTGTTTCAGACACTGAATAAAAGGTTTTTCACAATTGAAATCAAATAACCAGGGTTAGAATAAGTTACCAGGAAACCCTGAATTTATAAAATGATAAAATTTAGTGTTAAAATATTAAGATAAAATAAATATCAAATTCAAAATAAAAGAGGAAACAAGGTCAACGAAAAGATTCAGAAGTTTGCCTGTTTCTGAAATCATACTCTCTTCCATCTCTAGTAGAATCTCATGTACTTACATAGTGTGCTAAAGGCACTTCACACAAAGAAATTTACCACAATGTCAGGGAAAGGGTCATTTGTAGGCACTAGGCGTGTCAATAGCAATCACGGAGACAGGCAATAAGACATTATTTCACACATATCACTTCTGTGATGTGTATCCATACCAGATTGACACTCCGAACCATCCCAGGTCTCAAAAAACCAATGAGATGGCCTCATTGGTTTCACACTCTGAACTACCCCGAAGCCCGCAACACTGGGACAATGCAGACAACCAACCAGATATGGCCACAAAGCAGGGAACATGAAACTCTGTAGTTTAATAATACTGATAAGCATCATCTAGTGCTTTACCAGAAATAAAGGTTTGAAACTGAATTTGATTCAAAATGGAACTGCACATTGCACTTTAGTAGCTCCCCTCCCTCCCCCCATTGCGCGCCAGGTTTTTAAAATCATAACTATGGCTACATTCAACAAGCATTGTCAATTGTTGGATGGGTGGCCCTTTTTCAAAAGTTGCACACACAGAGGTGTTGATAGTTGGGAAGTTCCAACTTTCAACAGAGCGTCCCATTTACAAACAGGAAGACCAAAAGTTGATAGTTGGGCCAGCATTGATAGATGGGTCAGACAGTGATGTCCATAGATGAATTGTGTTGTTTAAATTTTCAGCGGTAAGCTTTTTCAGCTTTGGCATTTGCGTGGCAGGAAAAAAGATGGAGGCTAGGTGAAGCAAAGTTATTATCAGCCCATTTCTTTACTCTTAGTAATTCTTAGGACTTTAAATGAATTCAAATAAATTAGAAACACCATTGAGGTTATAAACTATTATCGAGTGTAGATTGATGATCTACACTCGATAATAGTTTATAACCTCAATGGTGTTTCTGTGAGAAGAAATCCTCTCCTCACCAAATCCTAGCATCTTTTTTCCTGCCATGCAAATGCCAGAGCCAAAGAGTTTACCACTGAAAAGTAAACAAATAACTAAATAAATCTATACTTAACTCAACTTGCGATGAGAAACAACCATTGGCGAGTTTGTGGGTGAGTGGGTTATTCCAGTACCTGTTTCTTTTGTGGCATTGTCCACAGATCAATCAACTTTAATCTTTTCTCCTTGAACTTTTTCACATAAGGGACCTTTAAAAATCTACCTTGGACCTCATTAACAGAATACTACCTACCTCTCCCTAAAAACAAAAAAATAAACAGTGTAATGACGTGTTGGCTCTGAAATCTAGAACACATTTATGACAGCCAAGCATGGGATCCCTTTATGGTGGTAGTCAAAAATGGCAAAAGAAAAATGCCTAACTGCCTTTCTAGCGCTCTGGAACTGCACTGCTATCATGAAACCTTTTAAAAAATTCCAGGACTTAATTATAAATCAGGTTCCAGAGCAGAAAACAAATGTTTTAGCTTATTTACATAACTCCTGTCTGACAGCACATACATCTTCATATTTTTATATAAGAGCAATCTAGCCTGAAAACATAAAGTATATATATATAAAATATCTTTGATCAATAAAATTTTGAAACAACCAACATCTGAATATTTGACAACCTGAAGCTAAACAAACAGTCAAAGTTTTATATTCAATATGATGATGGTACATTTTTTGTGTCTTTAGTTCCATTGCGGTGGCTGTTTCTAGGACTGGGTGATTTGGTGTATACTAAAAAACAATCAAAGGCCACTTTTCATGACAAGTTGAGTATGGATGTCAACTCTTAAAAAGCTGGAAAACAAATGTTCAAGGAATAGATATAAATATTCAGTTCACATTTAGACTATGTTGGACTTCAGCTAACAAACTATTGATACTAATCAATAGTTTGTTAGCTTTTAATTTTGGTTGCTACAGGTGACAATTTCAAGCTATGGATTTCGAAAAGGGTCTGCCTAACACAAAAATTGCTGCAAAGTATATATAGTAAATATTTGGATTTCCCGCTATCTCAAACATTCGCTATCTCAAAGATCCCTAGACAACTTTTTAATATTAAATTTGTTTTTTGCAAGGAATATGTTTTTGCGTTGGTCATTTACTGTTTATCAGCAACTCAGTATCTGGAACACTTCATTCATTAGGGTTTGAGATTGAAAAATGATATATATACATGTTAGTGCATTATTTTTGTAATTTAAAATTTAATATTTTCAGTTTTCTCTATAGGATTTATGCATGGCAAGAAGAAGTCAAGTACAAAAGCAAGTTCTGACGCTGTATCGTTCACTCTTGCGTGAGGCGGCAGAAAAACCTGGAGTAAAAGTTCATATTAAAAATGAGTTTCAGAAAAACAAAAACATACCCAGAACGAACATAATGCAAATTGAGTATTTGGTTAGGCGAGGTACAAAAAGGTTAAAAGAAATGAAAACTGGACAAATAACGTCAATTGGCTCTTTCATTAAAGACTCTTCGTAGCATACAAATGTATAACTGCATCAAATATATTATATAATAATGATGAAGCTATCTTAGGTTATGAAAACTTGTTTTAAATATTGTAGCAGCCAGTGGTAAATCCATATGTTATTGAAGGACATATCTGATTAAAAATTTAAGACTTATCTAAGAAATTTGGAATCTTACTGAAGTGGAATATATTTTTAACATGAAATAAAAATGGAAGGTGAAATAAAGGAATATATTTAACTTTTTTAACTAACAATTTGAAAAATGTACACTAAACATCAATCAAATATTTAGAGTTTACCCCCTCTTTCATGATAATTTTTTTAAAAGATAATTTTTTAATACTTCCATTTGGCAGTTTAGGAAATAGTGACAGTATTCCCAACATGGGTATAATTTGGTGTTCATCTATCGTTAAGTTTTTTAAATTATGTACATCACAAATCAGTTCAAGATATTTTATTCTACGAAAGAATGGATGTTTCACAATGAAATATTTAACTGTCAAAGAATTAACCCCAGCCCTCCCCCTTCCATGTCATGTCAGTTGATGCTTATCATACACTATTCAATTTGTATGTCACTTTGTATACAAAGAAAAATTCTTTGTAAAGAATAAATGCAAAAAAGAACAAACTCTTAACACATCAGTTATTTACAATCACCGAGACTAGGTATCACCATTTTTTGACTACCAGACATGATGTCTTTTTAATTTGCAGAAGTTGATAATCAACAATGATCACTTTGTAAAACTGATAATGACCATAGATAGTGAAACGATGTACACATATATTTATTACACCCACCAGTTATGATGCTACACTATAAAGAAACAAATAATAAACATAATGATCAACACTAACACACGCCTCCCTTTTTCTTGTAGTTCGTAGAACGTCCATAATGTTTGAAATGTCTGCAACAAAAGAAGGTACACAACCTGTGTGCACAATGAAATAAATGAAACACTTTGATAATAGTCAATTTTAAAATGTCACACATCAAGTTTTCCAATCGACAAAATATCTTGTAAACTCTGACAACTAGCACCATGTTTTGTCAGACAATCAGCCAATTGTGTTTCGGTGGGTCTCCATTCCACTGTACTGATTTCTTTACGAATTAGCATCTCTTTTATTGCTGCAATATCAATACGCAGTCGTTTTTCACTTATTACTTTCGTTGAATATATAAGTGAATGTAGATTTTTATTATCAATCTTGGCATTTATTGTGATTTTCTTTACGTCTTTTCTTAGCAATTCCGCCAGTAATTCAGATAGGTACAGTGCATCGTCCAACCCATCTGATAATGCTAAACTTTCTGCAGCTGTGGTACTCTTCACTACCCTTTTAATTTTGTTTGATGACCAATTTAGGATACAACAATCATTATTTTCTCCAACTAATAAAATGATATGTGCACCTGCACTAGATGCACCATCTGGCAAATTTGCATGGGAAGCATCTGTGAATACGACTAATCGAAGCTCCTGGTTGACATTCATTTTTGGATATATCAGTTTAAACTGATCAGACTTAATTTTCTTTACCATTTTGTTAGCTTCAATGAGATGTCTTACTTCTGGACTCTGGTTGATACACATGCTAAAGTGCAAAACATCAAAACTAACATCAGGCCTGGTCTGACTGGCCACCCAATTTGCTTGACCAACCAAACTCCGTAAACTGGCAATTTCAGTGGAATTAAGTTTCTCAAACTTATTTGCTTGACGTTTCGGAGATAGAGGTATAAGTTGCATCGAGTCAATGAAATCATTCTGGGACACTTCTATGTTACCATTGTTATGCTGTATGTTTAATCCAACATATTTAAAATAATTTTCCTCAATTTTCCCAATTCGAAAGACATCTCTTAATTTATAAACAACCTCTTTCTCAAAAGATGTTGTTCCAGAGTGAATAAAATCGTCGACATGGATAACAAAAAGCCCTTCTAGAATATTTTCACGTTTCCAATAGAACATAGCTGGATCGAACTTGGATTGTACACATCCAAGCTTTTCAATTTCTTTTTTCACAGTAAAAAACCAGTGTCGCGCAGCATCATTTAATCCATACACAACCTTTTTAAGTTTCCAAAGGTTGCTTAGGTCATCTGCTTCAATTGGTGGCTGCAAAAATACATTTCTCTGGATCTCGCATCCCTGAAGAAAAGCAGCTTTGATATCTGTGGTTTTGCATTGCCACTCTTTTATACTAGAAATTGCTATCAGAATTCTTAGGGTGCTTTTCAAGGCAGTAGGCGAGTCAACTTGTAAAATTTGCTCCTCTTCAAAGCCTCTTGCAACGAGTCTGGCTTTTACAAAATTTTCTGGACCAGTTTTCTTCTCTGTAATTACCCATGTAGTAGAAATTGTCTTTTGGCCTGAATTTCTCACTTCTTCAAAAACCTCAAAATCCTTCCAGTTCTGTATCTCTCGTTCCTTGGCAGTGATAACATCTTTGTCACAATGGCATTGTTGTGGCACTAAGACAATGTTTACTTCCTCAGTTCTTCCCTTTTCTACCTTTTCCCATTTGTCAATACTCTGAAAATCTATACAAATGGGATTTTCTTCATCTGGGTGTTTCACATTGTACCAGGAAGAATACTTCCCAGTTGCTTTGCCAGCTCAGCTGATTATCGTTGCCTCTCTCCAAATGTTGTCACCTGGTTGCTTGTAGCGAATTTCATCATTTTTCTTTGGCATACCCGTAACGTTGTCAGTCATGTTTTGGTCCAAGGTGGCATCGTCAAGTTGTACTCCATCGTGTATAGCAGCATCGGCATGCTGTCTTTGATTAGTGCTTTCTTCGTCTGAAGATTCACGAATGCAATTCGCCTCACCAGAGGTAACTTTCATTTCAGGGCCAGGATCTGATTCTGTTGGCTCTTGAAATTCATGCCCAACTTTAATCAATCTGTTGGTTGATACCCTAACATAAACATTTCCATGTCGCACAAAGACAATTTTTCCATCTTGACCTATTACAGTGCCAGGTCCTTTCCATTTGTTGGATTCGTCTCTCTTGTAAAAGACTTTACAACCTCTGTCAAATTGAGTACAATTTACCTTAATTTTATGTTTTAAGGCACGTCTGATTTTTGATGATGACTCAGCTTCTATGTATGCTCTTCTAGCAGCATGCAAAGTGTTGATATGCTTTGCAAACACTTGGTTCATTGTTGTACCTTCAAGAGCTGGCGGCAAATCTCTCATTACGTTGGGAAGATTAGGATTTTGTCCAAATACAAGTTGATAGGAAGAAAATCCGTTCCACATTTGCAGGCAGTTCTTTGCATTTATTGCCCACACTAGAGCCGATTCCAAAGACACTGTTGGATTGTCTGCCAGAATCTTTTCCAGACATCTGTCGACAACAGCATGGTTTCTCTCACAGATTCCATTTTGCCACGGGCTTTCAGCAGCTGTGTTAAGGACCTGAATGTTTAAGTTTCCACACATGTTTCTATAATCTTCATTGGCAAATTCGCCACCATTATCTGCCAAGAACTTCTGTGGGGCTCCAAATCCAGAACCAATCCACATTTGCATAACATTATCTATGATAGTGGATGGTTTTTTATCTTTGATGATTCTTGCAGTGGTAAATCGGCTGAAGAGATCAAGCAAATATAGAATGTTTACGTCCTTGTTCCACTTTTTTAAATCCATAGCTACAGTCTCATTAAATTGATTTGCCAAAGGTAAACAAACTGCTGGTCGTGGTGGTGTTTTACGGAATCTTTGACATATCTCACAAGAGGCATAAACTTCATCTAATATAAACTGATAATTATCATCCCAAACATTCGCATCACTCAGTAAGGCTTTCAGTTTACCTTGTGAAGGGTGGGCAAATTGCTTGTGTAGTTTGACAAGCGTTTTCTTTTTCTCTGTTCTGGATACATCAGCTTCCAAGGTATAAAGGCAATCAGAAATTGGTATTTCTTCCTTGTCAAGCGGAATGCAATAATGTCCTGATGAAGTACTATCAAGGTCTACTGTTTTACCCCAAATTTCAGCTTGGTCATTTTCAAGGTCTAATTTGATTTTGGCATTCTTCATTGCAGTTTTGCTCAATAATAATGGGATTTCACTATCAATCACATCCGTTTTGATGAAAATGCTTTTTCCAGCAATCTCGCATGGGAAGGTTACACTACCTCTGGATTTCTTTGTTTCTCCTCCACCAAATTTAAAGACTGTTGAACTATCACAGTGCTGGACTAGATTAGATTCTCTAGCATCTAACGTTTCTAGGTAACAGTCCATCCAATGCCTGCCTGCAACTGTAGATGTGCAGCCAGAATCAAGAACTGCTGAATTTCTTGCTTCACTAGTAAGTAAACACAACTCACTTTCATTTGATCCAGTAAATAATGTGATATGCTCCCCAGAGTTCATGGACCGTCTGTGAGGACAATCTCTCATAAAATGCAAAATAGACTCACAAATTTTGCATTTCGTAGGTTTACCATTGAAACCTAATGGGTTTGTTTTAGTGTCAGTGTTTCTAGATCGAAAATGTTCATTTTCACCATGTTTAAAAATTCTCTGTGGTCTGCTAAAACGGTTATGTTGATATTTATTTGGACGATTGTAAAGTATCTCTTCTGAAGCTGAAGCTCCCCTGGATTCTAACGCAATGCCAGAAACATCACTCTCAGATGGGATAGCTTGTTCTCCATAGAACTTTCTGAGAGCAGTTTTCATTTGATCAAATAACTGTTCTTTCTTTGAGTAATCAACACCTGTTAACACCAGTTGTCTCTCCTTGTGAGAAAGTTTTGAAGCATCAAGTAGTTTAAATGCTAAGACTGAAGAAGGCAATTTCATATCTTTTTGCATTATTCGGTTGTACCTTTTTTCAAATTCCAAAACAAAAGTCTCAACTTTCTGGTTAGCTTCACGTACGTATCTATCAAATATGGTATAACGTTCGTATACCTCACTTAACTCATCTTTTTTAAAAAGTTTATCCAAATAATCAATAAGTTTCTCTACACCATCATCGGCATTAATACTTTCCAGTTTCAGTTCATTAAACACTTTGTCTCTAACACCACTTGGATCATCTTCCGGAAAAGACAATGCTACTGCAACTCCCCGTTTCTTCTTATCTAAATCTGTAACAATGCACCAAGCACGTAACTCTTCACAATATCTGTCATATGGTTTGTCTTTGCTATTGAACACCGGAGGGTTTTTATAGCCACTCATCTTCAAATTCTTCAACTACCCTTTGCTACCATGTAAAACTGATAATGACCATAGATAGTGAAACGATGTACACATATATTTATTACACCCACCAGTTATGATGCTACACTATAAAGAAACAAATAATAAACATAATGATCAACACTAACACACTTTTCAAAGGGGCACCCGCATAGTATGTACCCATGAAGGAGAAGGGGTCACGCCAAAAGAATAAAATTATTTATGGGCAGGTTTGTAAACGTAATGTATGTACATATTTTTTGCACCACAAAACCTCTTTATTTTGTGTGATAAAAGCTATTACATTGCAATTTTAAAAAATTGGTTTATTTTTGAAACATTTCAAACAATCTATTTCTATGGCTAGTCGTTCACCCCTTAAAATCCACATAAATTAACACGCCTAAGCAAAGTCAACAAAAATATATCGGATTTATTAACATGACTCAGTCATGGCTGACAAATGGTCAACAGCTATTAATATAGAGATAGTTACTGTTATGGAACCTTGGAAAAAGTAAAATGAAAATAGATTCAGAAATTGTAGCAAAATTAAATGTAAATAGAAAATGTTTGAAGAAGTGAAAGGGTGAATATAATTGGAAGCACATTTACAAGCTGTGTTTATGTACAGTAGGGAGTAGAGGGCCTAATTTTGGCATTCTTTGTGTGTGCAGATACTAAAAGTGGATGTCCCCCAAAGAGTGGCTAGAATTGTCTGCTTTCTGCATTTTTGACTTTCTCTTTTATGTAAAAATGTTTGGGACTTTGTTTTCTTGCCTAATTCCCAAAAGTTTTATAATTCTGGCCCAGCAGATTATTGTAGATTATTTTGGCTTAATATATATATATTTTAGATAATGTTACGGATAATTACCTCAAGATGGCAACCTCAACATTTGATTTTGACATTCACTAAAAAACAAACCCGCATAACATTGTTTTCTACTTATTCAAAACCCAGTTTGAAAAAATGTAGCAGGTGTGGACAGGGCATTTTATCTAAATCTCTACTTAATGTCCACAACACTAAGTTGACCATAAATACTCTTGCAAAGAATAATATAGCCAGTCAACAAAGTAGAGATGTATGGAGGTTGTTGTCATTGGCAAGACCAGAAAAATGGAAAATAGGAGGTAAGATAAATTAATTTGAGGATATTGTAACCCCTTTTGACACACTCTCAGTATATTTGAATTATCTCCAATCACAATATATCTTAGGTCACAAAAAAGTTGAAAAAGTCTCTGTAAGGTGAACTAGTATAAATAAATAAGGTATTCAAAAAAGAAATATCTTAAAAATAAGGATACATTTTCTGTAAGGTAAGGTATAAATAAGCATGGAGGTATAAAAGAAGAGGAGATAGATATTCTTTAGAGCTATTGAAATCATGCGTGATGCAAAAACAGGTGTCGCATTCAAACTCATTTTTAAATTTGCCTGCTGGAAGTTAGTTTAATTGTTTAAAAACGAAATGTGATTGGCCAATTTGGACCAACTGTCAATTAATTTAATTGATGCAAAGAGTCGCCAAGTGTTGTATGCAGATGTTTGTAGCTAAATTTAAACAAAAATTACTTTATAAACGAAATATATTTATTTCCAGATAACAAAAATTGTGAGAACGACTGAAAAGTTAAGGTGCAGTAGCTCACAAAAACTACGATTGCAGTCTTTACAAAAGAGTTATATAACCAAATAAATAAAAAAATCAAGTTTGTCTTTTGGATATTTAATCACACGGTTTGGATTTTCTTTTGGATTTTCGAAATCTTTTAAAGGATCTTAAGTACATAATTTTATAAAAATGTTTCTTCCTTCACTCTATTCACATTAAACATTCCACATTTATAATCTTATTCTTCTAGGTTAGTTAATACACGTTAATTTCAGATGCTTTCTAAAAATCATGCTTTTTTTCTTACAATAAGAGATTTTAAATAAATAAAACTTTAGCATAAGAAATAAAACAAATCATTCAGCAAATCAAAACATTCACAATGGCTCTTGCCAAGGTTTTTTACAAAAAATTACTTAAAAGTATGTCAGAAATAAAAGCCTATAAACTGTGCAAACATCAATGGATTGACTTGAAATTTTCAGAGACATTTTCTTAAACATTAATTGTGCCATGGTTTTAACGGCGTTATATGTTTTAAGTCAGTTTTTGCAACACACATTTTTGATTTTTTTCCACTCCTTTCAAGAATACAGAAGTTTTCTTGTGCTTTTAATGTTTTAATGTTTACATATCCTCTATAGATGATTGGCTAATAAAATTCAAAAGTCACTTAGACCTCAGCCTTCAGGGATTATGTATTTGAATGGCTTTTAAAAAACCTAAACAAACGCAAGTATGCCGCAAATTTGTGTATATCCAGTGAACTTTGCATCTCGCATAGCTTCAAAGGACACTGCTTTCAATAGAAATTTGAATAGAATTTAAATGGACGATTTGTGAGTTGTATCTCCTGTTCTTTTATACCTCCATGAAATAAGTAAGGTATTTTAAAGAAGGAAAATAAATGAACTAAAAAAATGCACCCTCCACTTCATGCACTCACATGGTCTGATCACTCTTATTGAGATTAAGAAAAAGTCTCATAGTTTCCTGTATGAGCTACACAACACTACTTTCTTGTACCATGTTTTAACAAAACAAAGAGATTAAAAAGATTCCAGGGCTTTGCAATAGAAAATAACGTTACAAGTAAAAGCTTACGTTATTTTTTCTTTTACAACCTCACATTGTCATGTAAAACATGTAAAAATGTTTAATAATTAATTTTACATATAATCATTTGTTTCAAAAGTTTCTCTTCAATTTTGAAATAAAAAGTGATAAAATGTGAATAAATTGTACTAAAAACTGCAAAGAATATTTTGAAAATTAATAAGAGGTGCATGCTGTTCAGTCATGGTAACTACTTTTTCAAACTTAACGATTTAAAAAAACAGTGGATGAAGCGAAAAAATGCTTTTGAGACAATGTGAAAATGTAAAAAAGAGATTTTTCAGCCGAATCGACTGAACATTTTTCTTTCTATTATGTACATCAATTTTTAAAAAAGGCAACTTTGGAATTGGAAGAAGTGATTTGCACAATGGTAATAATATGGTAAAATGTAATAAGTACAGTGGATAGATATTTTGTCATTCCAGGAAGGTAAATGCTTCTGAAGTGATTGCTGTAATGTATCTGACCATTGTGTTTAAAAATATTTAACTAAATTAAATCTAAGACTAAGTAAGGCTGATGATGTTTAAAAAAGATTGTGTTATTGCAGTAATAATTCATCTTTATCTTTCAGAGCATCATTGTATATGAAACTATAAAGATGTCACTACACATTATGTGTTTTTTATATTCTTTTTAGGCGCAGTTGTTTTGCTTCTTGTATTTTCTTCCATTTCAATGTCTGTACCGTATTTTATTGGTAAAATAATTGATATTATGTACACTTCGAAGGATGAACATGCGAGCATGCTGTCAAATTTACGAACAATATGTTTTACTCTATCCGGTGTATTTTTGCTTGGTGCATGTGCAAATGTTGGAAGACTTTACATGATACAGTCAGCTGGTATGTTTTTATAAAAAAAATTTGAGTTTTTTATTAAACTAGGCTGTGTGAAGAATGAAAAATTGAGCAATGTTTCTCCTCTTTCCATTTTGGTATTTATTAGGTCAAAAGATTATTCAAAGACTACGTAGCAAAACATTTTCTGCAATTATTTCTCAAGAGATGGCATTTTTTGATAGGACATCCTCTGGTGAATTAATAAATCGATTATCTTCGGATACGACACTTGTTGGTAAAGCAGTCACTGATAATGTCTCAGATGGTCTACGTGCAACTGTTCAAGCAATTGGTGGAATTTCTTTGATGGTAATATTGTAATATAAATAAAAATACGTGTATTATATTGTGTCTATGTATCAATGCATTTTTGACATATTTGTATTTTATTTCAAATGTTTTCGTTGTCATTGAATTTGATAATTTTACTTGTAGGTATATACTTCTCCCAAATTAGCGACTGTTGCTCTGTTCATTGTTCCTCCCGTAGTTCTTTTTGCTGGTGTGTATGGACGTTTTGTGCGCAAGATAACAAGAGGTGTTCAAGATAAACTTGCTGCTTCAAGTCAAATAGCAGAGGAAAGATTTAGTAATATAAAAACTGTACGTGCATTTGCACAGGAACATAACGAAATGAAAGTTTATAATGAGAAAGTTCAAGATGTGTACCATCTTGCTAGGAAAGAAGCACTAGCTAGAGCAGCATTCTTTGGATTCGTAAGTACATAATATTGATATTTTATAACAGATATTCACAGGTGTGAACCTGACGGATATCTGTTACACTGGGTTGGTATGTTGTCTTAAAACCTTAGAAATCTACAAAATAGATATTTGCTTCCAGTTTATTAAAGTTGAAGAAAATATGTACATAATGTTAAAAAAGCTTTTATGCTGGAAATATCAATTTTTATATTTGTTTTTTTATCGTAATAATTATCAACACTGATTGGTTATGTTATGCTAGTGTTAACTAGCTAGCTAGCTCATTCAGTTAATGTTACAACGCAACTAACATCATTAATCGGTTGTCCTTGTCTTTGCTCACAAAAATTTGTTGCTGTTTTGAGACAAGCAATTTAATGAAATGTAAACCTCTGCATTAGCCAAATTTAAAAGGCTGTTTCCATTTTAGAATGGTTTTTCTGGCAACTGTATAGCTCTTCTTGTTTTATACAATGGTGGTGTCATGATGGCTGACTCACTTATCACTGTTGGTGATTTGACTTCATTTTTAATGTATACAGTTTATGTTGGTATATCTATATCAGGTACTACTATTATATTCAAAAATTTGTAAAATCATTTACCAATTCATTACTTTTCTTTCTGCAAAAGAAACGAAGTGCAATCATTCACTCAAGTTAATTTTTAGAAAAAGAACTATTAATTTACCATATACACAAATATATTGACCTTCACTGGATATAAATTCAGAGGTTAAAAGGTGGTACAGTTAAGGAGGGTAATAGAGATATAAATAGTAAAATCAAAAAGTCGACTAAAAATGAACTAAATTGAACAGATGTTAGCCGGTTTTCATTTGTTATTAAATAAGTGACCCTTCGCCGAAAAATGTCTCCTGGAATACAGTGTCCATTTTAAAGGGAAAACCTATTTTAATTGTCGCTCTCAAAGGGGCATCTGGATCAGTGCGAATTAAAGTTTTTACAAAGGTAATGGTTAACCAGACTTTTTTCATCAGTTCTGAAGGGCTCTAAAATTAAATCTTTAGGGTTATTATTACACAAAAGTCTTGATATGTTTTCAAAACATTGTTTACATCAATCTTCTAAATAAGATTTTCATTCTCATACCATGTGTAAAAAATGTTCAATTAAAAAGGTCAATAATTTTGACTGCTTGATTCTGTTTTTGTCGAAATAAGGCCTGTCACTTAATGCAATTTAACACTACAAATATTTAAGAAAATCGAAACTCGTAAAAAAACATCCTGAACATAAATGCTATTTCAATTTTTCTTGGTGACTTGAAAAAAAACCCTCCTAAAATCAATATTTTCTAACTACAAAGGCTTAAAGTATATATTTAATCTATGGAATTAAATTCCATTTTTTTTTGTATTTCCCTACAGAAGTGCGTTATAATTCTCTTAAAACTTCATGTGTACACAGTTGAAGAAAAAAGATTTATGGTGTGTTTTAAAGATGTTTTAAAACATACTGGCTTTTTGTCAGAAAAAGTAATGTGAAATGTGGCTGATATTTTAGTAGTATATTATCTTTTTGTTTCCCTCTGTTGAAGAATTGCTATAGCATTATGTAACAATATATTTTATTGAGTAGGGATGTTATTTAGCAAAACGTTGGTATATAATCACTGATGAAAATCCTAAATTTGACACTTAAAGATAAATGAACTTTATATGCCCTAGCCATTTATCAGATGGATTATGTTTTTCAAATGTTAGATAAATTGTTATTAGAAAAAAACTTTCTGGTGATTAATCATGATGTTATCTGTCTGTGTACAAAAGTCCTAAAATAAAATTAACTTAAATCGCAAGAGGACTGTTTTTACTTAATGTGTAATGGTGTGTTATAAAGATTTTAAACCTTAAGGATCAACAAGTTAGCATGTGGATTTGTCTATTTTTTAAAATATTGTGTTTTTGTCAGAGTGTTAAGAAAACAAAATAAACTAGCACACACTATGATATTTACTTAAGGTTCAAAATTAGTCAAGTAAATATGGTAGGTGATTATAATTTATAATAAAAAAATACTTTGCATCTATTAGGTCTTGGTACATTTTACACTGAGCTGATGAAAGGACTTGGTGCAAGTACAAGGATATGGAACATAATTGACAAGCAGCCTGCAATTCCTTTAAGTGGTAAGCAGTGTTACATAAACTTTATTTTATGGGCTGTTAATCTTTTATAATGTTTTGTAAGCTTAATCAATGCATTTATAAATAATTGGCAAAATACTGCAGATATGAGTGCAAATGGTGTGTAGCCACTATAAATGATTGGCAAAATACTGCAGATATGAGTGCAAATTGTGTGTAGCCACTATAAATAATTGGCAAAATACTGCAGATATGAGTGCAAATGGTGTGTAGCCACTATAAATGATTGGCAAAATACTGCAGATATGAGTGCAAATGGTGTGTAGCCACTATAAATAATTGGCAAAATACTGCAGATATGAGTGCAAATGGTGTGTAGCCACTATAAATGATTGGCAAAATACTGCAGATATGAGTGCAAATGGTGTGTAGCCACTATAAATGATTGGCAAAATACTGCAGATATGAGTGCAAATGGTGTGTAGCCACACCTGGACCCTCCTGTATTTTTTGTGGTATATTTTATGGCATACAATTTCTGTACGTATACTGGACTAGTGTATTAATTGAGATATTCTTTTATTTTCCAAAGGTTAATTGAATTCAACATAATATCGTAACGATAATATTGTCTTTTTTGTAATATAGGTGGTACACAGATTTCCGAAGCGATTAAGGATCAATCTATACAATTTGAAAATGTAATGTTTTCCTATCCTGCAAGACCTGAAATACAAATTCTTAATAATTTTCAACTGCATGTTCCTTCTGGTTCAGTTACTGCCATTGTTGGTAATTATTTCTTTTTATATTTTTAATAAAATGTACATCAGCTTTCCAAAGCTACTTTGATAATTGTGTCACAGTTGCAAGTGGAGGATATAAGTGTTTTGTATTAAGACAAAGATTTTACGTTTGTAACGTGCATTTCATATGGTGCTATTTGCTGTTAAAAGGGTTATTTTTTATTTAGGGGAGAGTGGTAGTGGAAAGAGTACAATTGGTTCCTTACTGTTACGCCATTATGATGTTAATGGTGGCTGTATAAAAATAGGTCACCAAGATATTCGTTCATTTGATCCTTCTTCTCTACGCGAACATATAGGAACAGTAAACCAGGTGAGAGATATAATGACTACTTGGGGGCCTACCATGGTTAGCCCCAAGGGGCAAAATGTTTTGCAAAACAGTCTGTTATCTAAAATGGTGCAATTTATGTAGAACCTCATTTTTGCTTGTGGTGATTAAAGAAAAATTATTTCTGGAAGTTATTTTAGGGCGGGGGATCAATTGCCCTCTTTGCCTGAGTCTAATAGTAAACAGAATCACATCCTAATTTTATTAATTTTGTACAATATTTAGCAAATTTGTTTTTATAGGAATTTAATTATTTTATAGGAACCCATTTTATTCTCAACAACCATCAGTAAAAATATTGGATATGGTATAGATAATGATGTCAGTGATGAAGAAATTCACATGGCTGCCAAGAAATCTCATGCTTATGAATTTGTTACTAGCTTTCCAGATGGCTTTGAAACAGTTGTTGGAGAGAGAGGTCAAATGTTGTCAGGTAAGGTAACATCATCATGGCATGATGTGAACTGATAAAGTGTAAATTTTCCTTGCAAGACACAATGTATAACTAAATGTTTTGTTTTGTTAATTTGATTGTAGGTGGACAAAGGCAAAGGATTGCATTAGCAAGAGCAATATTAAAGGTAAACATAACAGAACACAACTAACCAGAATTTATTCCCTTTTCTATTCAAATTATTAAAGAATGCTTAATTCTTGTTTAGGATCCTTGCATTCTGTTGTTAGATGAAGCTACTAGGTAAAATTGGAGCTCTAAGTTGTTGTTAATTAATTTTAGCACTGTACTATATGTGGTAATGACCACATACTGATTGCAAGTTTTACTAAGATTACCAAGTCCCTAAGCACCTGAAGACGAATTTTTAAATTAAGAGAATTATAGATCATTGGAAATTGCATTTTCCAGCATTTTTTCTCTTGTATAAATTTTTATATGAATACATATCAATGTACTAACCAGGTTAACACAAACGGATAGACAAACAAATTATATGGTGGTACAACTACTATACTCTTTGTGCCAAAAATTACTACTGCCAAAAAACCTTTTGCACTGCAAACTTTCTGTGTGTTGATTTTCTCTGTGATTCATGTCAGAGTTTTTTTTGTTAAAAGTTTGCTGTTAGCTATGTTACAATTTAAAAAATTTTTATAGAGCAGTAATACCCTCTTTCCAGTCCTGCTATTCCTACATTAAATTAACAAAAATATGTTTTTGTTAAAGTGCTCTTGATGCTGAAAGTGAGCACCTAGTGCAGGATGCATTGCAGAAACTAATGAGAGATAGAACAACCATTATTATTGCTCATCGCTTGTCAACAATCAAAACAGCTGATCAAATTGCTGTCCTACGAAATGGTGCAGTTGCTGAAGTGGGTGGTTATTATGAACTTTTAAAAAAGGAGAATGGTTTGTTTCGACAACTTGTTGAAAAACAATCCTTTGATAATTCATAGATGATTACATTATTTTTTTTATTAAACAATATCCCTTTTTTAACAAAGCATTGTTACAGGTTTCTGCTGTTATGTGAATTTATTTTTTAAAGATGTAATATGCTGTAAATTATTTTCAATTTTTACTGTTCTGTTTTATTTATAAAAACGGTTAGGATTATAAAATACCTATTTTATATCAAACAGGGATTGTAATATTTTTAAAAAAATTGTTTGGATTCTGTAATATTTACCATGCTTTCAGGTACGCAACAAAAAAACAAACAGGTTTTTTTCACAATAAATCCATATTATATTTCAACAAGCTTTTGGTGGCAACAATCCACCATTATCACATAAATATGTACAAACGCCTTCAATATCATTTGATAAAGCAATTTTAAAAAAAAATTATACCCATGAGTAATAAATTAAAGTACAATTGTAATGCTAAAACAATTCTAAAGGCATGGTTTAATAGTTTTATGCCATGAAGGTTTGTCATGGCTAATTAAGAAGCTTTCCTTCAATGCGAGTCTGAAATCATTAGTCACAAGCTTTAACATCAAAATCAACAAAGGAGCAAAACAGCGTATTTTCAAGAATTGTTGTGAAAAAAATATCTTTTGTTTTTTAGTGAATATTCAGTAGATTAAAATGTGGGCCTTCAAACGCTAACTATTTAAAATTAATTTTTATAATATGACAATTTGTAGCCATTCTGCCAATTCATAATTTTCTCTTCTACTTTTACAAGAAAAGTCTGCAGATGTTAGTTAATATTAATAATCAAACTTGTTCGCTAATGTGCAATCTATAATACCAGTATGCGTCTGTCTGTCACGCAAAATGGTACCGCAAGTAGCGAGACGCAAGCAATACGGTATAAAAAGAACTGGCGAACCCGTGGATTTTTTCACGGGTCACCGACTAGTATTATAAATAATGGTAAACCCTAACATAATTTTAACTGGTTGTATGAAAAGTTGTTTTCAAAACTGGGTTGGGCACTACGCTCTCAAACATATCTACTGCGATTCTGTTATTGTATCTTATTTAGAACTTTTTTACTGTTTAATTTTTATTTATATACTTGGGTGGAAGTTAAGATATTTTTAAATCAATACATTTTGTTCTGGTTTGAATTCTGTCACCAATTGTTCACATTTCACTTGGAATAATCAGTGTTTTGGCATCGTGAAAATTCAAAGCAAGGCAAAAGATTTTCCAAAAAAGTATTTCATGTTATTTTGTGCATTTAGCCACTGCTAGTGTCTGAACCATTTTTTTGTCTATTATCATAGAGGTTGAAATAGGACTTGTTTGAATCTGAGTGAGGAGAATAATTTGTTTTTGGGTGGGGTTCTTTCCTTTATTTAGTTAGATTTGTTATGAAATATTGTATTTTACATGTGACAACTGGAGGCTAAAATTGCATCAATGATCCATGAGAGCAAATTTCAAAATGGTACAAAGTGAATGATTTATTAGATTAAAGGATGACACAGGAAGTGATAACGTTTTTATGAAAGAACTGATGGAAGAAAGTTTATTTTAAAGGGGAAATTTCAAAAGAGGAATGTACCATCCATTTTCTTTTTACTACTTGTAACGTCTTCGAAAGGTATAACTAAATTAACGTTTTAATTTTTGCCTAAATGTTTTTCTCTGCATCTTCATCAGTAATACCATATTAAACGTAAATTTAATTTTTAAACACAAATTCTGTGGTTTATCAAGCTCCCTATATGCTTGTATTAGTTATTGGCTTCCAATGTATTACAATATATTCTCTAGTAAGCATAGCTGTAGTATATTGTGGTTATTAAAATATAATATGCCGTGTCTGGTATAATCAGTTAGAATTTTTTCTTGTGAAACATTATTTATGTTCCACATTTGAATTACTATATTGTTTAATCGTTATATTTTTTAGGGTTATCCTACTTTATACATAAACCAAAAAAGATCCTGCTGTTTACCATTTATATTTTGGTGGTAAATAATGTGTGAAAAAGATGAGACGGTATGATCCTACTTCTTGTTTTTTTTTTAATCATTTTACATTGCCTTTAAATGATTTCAAAAAGTTTTTATGCATGTAAAATTAGATATCTTAGATCTACCTTTTACCTCGCACTAATATTAATATGCTAGTTGTTTGCCCATGGAAAAATCCATGTTTTGTCTTTCATATATATATTCTGGTCATCATGTTTTTGCCCTCGTACATATCCCATGCATAACTATTTTATTCGTAGCACAAAGTAAGGAAGGATCCAGCTACCAATTTGAGCAAAGATAGATAAAAATGTAGTAAACCTTCTGCAATCTAGTTACACGACAGTATAGCCCCATAAGGTTTTGTTCACTTGCAATGGAACAATGTATGGCAGCATTATAGCTTAGCTTTTCTGCCCTACTATTTGCGCAGTTAATGTCACTCTTAAAAGCAGACAAGCGTGCTGCCATACTTTTTTCAATGTTGTAAACTTAAAATTGTAAATTCATTATTTGATCATAATCATACATGTCTGAGATTTTTGTATGTTAATTTTTTCAATTAGTTTCTGTTAATTCTTTGTGAAACTCTAAAAGACTGTCACCATTTTGATTAAGTATTGCTGTTGTTTTTTTACATACATATGTGCAATGAGTTACCCATAAAAAGGTCTTCCAAAACTCCTATGTCATGTTCTGAAATAAATGTTTTATAACAATCTTTTTTCAACATAAATTGCTGCTACACTGATGCAAATGGTAGTGGAGGAAAGATTCTACCTTACTCTTTGTAATTTTCACCATGTTTTTCTATAATTGTGAAAAATTTTAGGCACTTACATAAATTCAAAGGGTTTTACTACACTTTGAAGTTAGTTAACCATTCATTATTATACACTCATTAAAAGTTACAGTGCTTTTAATTTTTTTTTAGATTTTTGTCTTCTAACATTAAATACCGTAATGCATCGATTAAACGCCCCCCTTCTTATAAACGCCCCCCCCCCCCCCGCTTAAACGCCCCCCCCCCCTAAATATCAAAATATTTAATAAACGCCCCCAGCGTTTAATCGATGCATTACGGTATGTTCACTTTACAGTGTAGAACAGTGCAATTTCTTTTTATGAAATTTAGGCACCTATCTATGACCCATATGGTTGTTTGCATATTTGGGAAGATAAAAATATCAAAATGATTTTGAGAAAGTTAAGGGAGCAAGGTATTGTACCATTGAAAGGAAAATGGCAACTACATGAAGTTAATCAATTGGAAGCAAACATGGAAAGGTTACAGAAAGAAAATTCCGATACTGATATGATTAGGACTTTATGTAAACCTGGGAAAAACAAAAGAATGAGATGTTTTAACATTATCAGAAAACTTTCTTTCGGTATTCAGCGCACATTAAATAAAATTCGTGTTAAAGCTATGCATCAATTCAAATCCAGAGCTGGTTTTAAGACTGGGCCATTCTCCCTAGCAGAGGCAAAAACTTTAGAAAATCTTGTAAAATTGCATGGAAAGAATTGGAATATTATTTCTAAACACATGAACAGAGCTGCAGTCGACCTCACTGTTAAATACCACCACTATTGTATAAATAATTATGTGTTTGGACCTTGGACTAAAGAAGAAATTTGCAATCTTCGTTCTATTATAAGTAAAATGTATCCTGGAAAAATTGATTGGTGCACTGTCTCTCAGTGTATTGGTCGATCTAATATGCGATGTTTAAATAAATGGATACTGTTACAAAGAACACATAATAGGCCACCATGTTTTTCAATGACTTCCAAAAAAGGTTTAGTAATTGCACTTTATCATTCAGATGTGACGAAAATGAAAGATGTAAACTGGAATGAACTTCTATCTTTGTTTGATTTTCTCTTCAAATTGAAACAAATTAAAACTGGATGGGGTGACTTGACGGCAGATGTACCGATTGAATTTCGAAGGAGATTTAAAACATCTGTTCACTATCTATATAAACAATTATGCCAAAGCGAGGATTTATTGCAGCAAAATATAAATTTTGATAATGTTTTTGCTATCATGAAATATCACAAGCCACGTTATTGGTTACGTGCAAAGTTTTTCTTGTTAAGACAGAGTTTTGTTAACAACCAGAAAATGAGCACAGAGGAAATTATTGAGAAGTTAGTTGAGAAATACCATGTTAATTCATTACGATAAATTGTTTTATTAGCATAAATAGTTTGTCATAAATGATTTCATTGATGACATTTTCAGAGTTGGCAAATTTCAAAATGGTGAACGTAAAGTGGATAGACTAAGAATTCATTCAAGTGCAGGAGCATAATGTATGCAGTTATATATTGTAAACCAAATGTTTTACACAAAGCAGGGTACTTTTTGTGGTAGTAATTTTATGTTGATATAACAAAAGATCAAGAGTTGGTGTTCTACTGACATTTTTAAATTTATCTGGTAAATTATATTTCAAAATTTATATCTGTTCTTAGGAAATATTCTTCAGTTCTCTAATGAATATTTTGAAGGAAATTTTAAAATTTATAGCTTTGACCAATGTCTATATATCTCTTATATGTTAGTATGTAAGCATATCTCTAAACGTTCCTTGATTTAGCTCTATGCATCTCACCTGTACTTTTTTTAATGCTTTTTAACCCTATTTATTCAGAATGCTGTTGTAAAAAACATGGCAGCCCTTTTTCAACTTGTTTCCTGTTTGTAAAAAAGTACAAGCAGTGTATCAGAAATTGCAATATGAAAAGCTGTCGGGCAATGTTTTTTGTTAATTTTAACACTTTTCATGTTTTTATAGTTCTTTAAAAAGTAAACAAACATGGCTACTCAAGACGTAAATCTATTGGAAGAAATTGACTTTCATATTAAAGATATTGGATTTGCTGTCAACAGTATAGCTCTTTCAAAAGTTTTACCACAAGCCACGAACAATGCTTGTATTAATATCGAAACAAAAGAATTGGAGAAATTTACAATTAGATTAAATCTACAAGGTTTCCAAGTTATTGGCCACGATTTTGATACTGATGATAATGGGTCTGTAAAATATCCCATTGCGTATGAGACAATATACAGCTTACTTCAAAATATAAGTGCAAGTTATGTGGACTCATTTGGAGGAGCCTTGATGAAAAAACTGGAAGATTTAGATAACGGCAACAGAAATTGACATAGTTAGGATTTTCTTGTATATACCTTATGAAATTTACTTTATCAGTATAATATAGCAAGTTAAGTTTGTTTATATTATTGATTGTACACACAAAAATATATTCAATACACATCTGCTAATTTGATTGCTGTTTGGGTAATTATTTATTTGTTTGTTTTTTACACCCTAGTCTCATAAAGCGCTTATTTTGTTAGCTGTATAATTCAAACATTTGTTAATTTGCATTGTGATGTCTTTTCGAATTAGCAGTTATATGTACTGAATGTAATATGGTCAAATCTGTGTATTCAACACATAAGAATAATGCTTTATGTGGCAAGTTGCTTCACAGGGATACTGCTTCCCAGAGATACTTAAGGTGCATATGAATGTGATTTATTTACATTGGTTTCTTTACTCAAAGCGTTGTAACAGGTTTGACTGTAGTTGGTTTTTAACTTCATTTTTAACCCTAGCACAGTAGTAAATTTTGAAGTAATATTCTGTAGTCTTTTATATTGATGTGTATATATGTTAATCAAATGTATTTGTGATGGACTATGTAGTGAATATAAAGCAACTGATTAACCTGACATTTGCAAAAATAGTGTTAGTTTGAAAAATTCTAATGATTTCATTGGTTTATGGGTCATTTAGGATGGTTTGATGAAGCCATACTAGATGGTTTATTAAACCATTTTTAAAATGGTACCATAAAAGTGTAAACAAATAAAAAACAGGTTTTCATAGCGCACAAAAAATATAAAAGTCCCTAAAGTCTTTCCATAAACAATTTATATTGTGCACTTGTAGAGTTTCATAAAAAAGTATTCTTTAAAGATCTATTGTTTCCTTCCTGGGTGAATTTCAGAACAAGAATTGCTTCAGTTGCATTGTTTAAACAAGAAAGCTAATTTTACGGACGAGATGCAGTTAGCTAAAGAAAACAGATACTCAATAGATACTGAGCACAAGGCAAGCAGCCTGGATTTGTACTTTTGAAGTCAGGGTTTGAATTTTGCAGTACAAAGTCATTCACTTAACATTACGATGATTTTAACGATTAATAGTATTTATTATTTGTGTTTTTAATTACTTATGTGGAATTATATTCTATAATTGACTGTTTTTTATGTATGACTACTTGCTAGCCCATGCAAATCTATGCCCATACACCGGTTGGGAAAATTCACAGGAATTTTCCCTATGTTATTCGCAGCTACCATTTTGGTTCACAGACGGAAAGTTGACTAATAATATAGGTGTATCTTGGAAGTGCTGAAAAGCTACAGTTCCAATACATTTATAATTCAAACCCTTCTAGTATTACTCACAAAATTTGAACATTGGTATATTTTTTTTTTCGTTCCCATTTGCAAAGTTAGTTAGCTATATATATACTTGTATTGATTTTATTTTTTGCGATAAAAAAAAACTATTTATTGTATATGTTTGTATTGTAGGTGTACTATTTTTGACAATTTAAAAATTATTATTCACCTCAGCACTCCGGATGAATTCAGTTTTTGCTTTTCCTCTTTTTACAAATAAATGTAGAAGAAAATTTGAGCAGGATTATGTGTCAAAAAAGTGCGTATACGTCCGTTGTAGTACTTGTTTGTTAAATTATGTATGGGATAACATCTGACATAAAAAGTTGATTGGCCAAATAAAAATTTATTATAAGACGGTTAGAAAAAATTGAAAATTTTTCTAACCGTCTTTTTTTGTGTTTTTTATTGGTTTTTATGTGTTTGTCAAAACTATATTTAGAGCCAAAAAATGTGTGTGTATTTATTAACGACTCCTTTCATTCTGAATTCACAATCAGTGATGGAGGAGTAGGCTAATAACGATACTTTTTTCCTGATGCTATCCGAGTATGACTGGCATATGAATAGACTTGTCCTAATATAATCCTTTATAAACAATAGCATTTCATTAGTATAATCTCATAAGTAGCATACTACTACACGAATTGTCAAATTTTTCATACAATCTATTACTAAGATTTAGAGTATTTGAAATTACTACAAAAAAAAATTCCACATTCAAGCACACTGAAACAATTTCCCATCAACAGTGGCTTTTCTTGGTAGCAAGATTACTACTTCATTTTTAATGAACAGGTCCAAGTTCACTTTTTCGAAAATTGCTATTCTGATTCTCTGCTGTTTTTGTGTTTTTGTGTCTAAAAATGTAAAAATCACGAAAAATCAGGAAGTTTGGTATAGAAATTTGCAGCTAACTCTGATTATGTAATATAGCAACATACCTTTTAATAATATGTTTTGCATTTAAATTGTACTGAAATTCATTTCATAGGTCTATTAATAAAAACACCAAAAACTAGCAAAGTATATATTATGAAAGCTGGTTGGCGATGGTGTGCACTTACTTCGCTTATAATATTTGTGATAACCATGTTGTATTTCATGATTCACAATCAACTTTCATACTATCATATACATAACAGAATCAAGGTATGCACATGACTTTAATTTTTTACATATATACATTAATAGCCACAATGTTGGTTACGTAAGGCGTCCATAAAACATTGGTTAAACATTGCTTTCCACACTCTCAATGTACCCAGTGCTAAAATGTTGGGTTTTTTATGGAATACTTTTATTAGCATGAATTGAATTTTTGGTTAATTTTTACCTTTGTGATGTGTATGCAAAAAATATATCTTGCAGCAAGTTATATTTTTGTACAAAATGATGCTTTAGATTCTGCATGTGCATTTGATTAACAAAAATTGACTCAATGTAATAAGCCTGATCATAGCATATGACTTCAAAATAATTTCCCTTGCTTGACCTAAAAACAAGATTTTTTTGCATAAACCTTATCATTGGATGACGTGTCCGCAGAAACAGTAAATTATATTTTACCTTCGCTTAAGGTTAGTCTATTATTTTGTTTTTGCAGAAAATAAATTTTGATCTGAAGAACAGAAAAATGTTTGATGTAGAAAGTTATTTAAATGAAGATCGTTTAAAAGATAAAAAGAATGCATACAAGAATCATAAGTTTAATCAATGGAAAAGTGACCAAATTTCATGGGATAGAACGATACCCGACACAAGACACAAACAGTATGTAGCTACACTTTATGTGCAAATGATTGAACATTTATTACTTTAGTAAACGCTTTCTTGCCAGATGTTTTTGTTTTTGTTTTTATTCGTGTATTTTTTTGTTTGTTTATTCAACAAAAGGTTCAACAAATGCTCTCCCTTTTTCCCCCTATTCTCCTCCTATGTATTGCGACCCATCCTTAGAAAGAGTTGCAATACATAGACAGTACCTAGACAAGACACTTTTAGATGTTCATTTCGAAGCAATATTGCAAGCAGTTTTTATTTTACAGGTGTGTGTCACTACGCTATCCAAAAGCTCTTCCACTAACAAGTGTTATAATTACTTTTCACAATGAAGCTAGATCGACTCTGCTACGAACCATAAAGAGGTAAGTCTGACAATATCTTGTGTATGTTTTGTAAAAATGTTCTGTAATCATTTCAGTTCTGTGTTTATTATTTTGAGCTTAATGCTGCGAGCTTCAAGAAGTTTTATGTAATTGTTTTAATTATGTATTTATTATTTTGCTCCGAGATTGTTTATTTTGTCAAGTAATTACATTTGAAATGTGTAGATAATCTAAACAAGCAAATTCAAATCCTTATGTGTAGTATTCTTACAAGAAGTCCTTCGCATTTGTTGAAAGAAATAATTCTGGTGGATGATTTCAGTGCTAACAGTAAGTTGTATAATAGTATTCATTACACTATACCAAATATATATTTTTGTAGCTTAGCCACATTTCATTGTGCAGTGAGATTTAGTGTAATCAATTATTCCATCGCGGCTTTTTTAATTGATCTCTTTCCTAATATGCCTTGTTGTTAGCATATTTTAACTTTGAATCAACATTTCGGGCATGTTTGTGTAGGAGAAGTCGAACATTTTTAATACAGAGCGTTGAGTTAATTTTGTAAGATTTTGCTTAAGCATTAAGAAAAATAAATTTGGGAATATATAGTAGAGTATCCATTTGTATTTATTATATATAGCATCGTGGTTAATTTATGAATTATGCTAACCCTAACCCTAACCCTTATACTTAATACCTGAGACAATATGCATAATCTCCAATTGATCATATTCCTCATAGCATATTCTTCAATTTCTGATAATAACACTATGATTTTAGCTGACGATGGCTTGCACCTTTCAAAATTACCAAAAGTGGTATTGAGAAGAAATGCAAAAAGAGAAGGTGGGTAGCTTTTTTTCCATTTATCAACTTTAACTACTATGACAGTACAAATAGTTGCTACATGCTATTATGGTAAAATGTCTTTTTTAAATTTCGAACTTTCCACTCCTTGCTATTATGGTGAAACGTCTTTCAAAGTTTATAACTTAACGAAGCAAAAAAAGCAGTGTTGCCATAGGAATGATTTTGTCTATTTTGGTAACAAAAAATGCCCGTTCTTAGGGAGATTAAAAGCATACTCATCTTTATTTTTATCAATGACAAAGATAATTTACTTGTTTTTAAATTTTCGATGACTGCGCCATAATTGTTTGACCGTTCAATCGCTAATTTCAGCCATTAAAACGAGGACATCCTGCTGACAGTCATGGCGTTAGCTATTTTTTATAGTCTTATATAATTCTATATACCTGCTAGACTGCAAAAATATAATCTATTTAAAAAATTTTGGGCGTGACTTCCTCAAGCTTTGTAAGATTTAGAAGCTTATAGTTAATATGGTTAAGTGGTTTCCGCATTAATCAGTAGGAATAACTTTCAAGATCTTCATTGAAAATACAATTAAGAACGCAATCAATTATGTTATCAATGTCTTTCTAGGTTTAATAAGATCCAGAATATCTGGTGCCAAGGTAGCTTCCGGTGAAGTGTTGACATTCTTAGATAGTCACTGTGAAGTTAACACAAAGTGGCTGGAACCTTTACTTACTAGAATTATTCAGGTATGATTTTTGAAGGGATTTGTAAAAGTGCAATTTAGGGAATATTTGCTACTGCTTGAAATGTCATTCTCACTTCCTTTACACAGTATTGGATTGTAAAGGTTAGGAATTCTAATACCGTCTTTTACTTGTAGTCTATTTAAATTGCTTTAGTTTAAAGTGAACCAACCAGCTAGCAGAGAGTTTTTGTATTTTGTTTTGCTCGAAGTGAAACCATTCTACTATATACTAATATTTTTTCGCCTTTTGTGTAGTCATGAGTTTCTGTTAATTCCTTTTGTAATTTTAACGCACCCTTCTTTTACTGTTCGTTTTTTATCTTAAATGCATTAGGGGTTTTGCATAAAATTGTAAGACGAATGTGGTAGATTATATTGAAGTTTTGTTAACAATGTCAGACGAAATGTGCTAGATTATATGTAAGCCTATCATATTTGTTATATAGAAACCAAAATCCATCGTGTGTCCGGTGATTGACATTATTAGTATGGACAACTTTGCTTACTTGTCTTCCAGTGCAGAATTGAAAGGAGGTAATTATGCAGACATTATTTAATTTATTTATTTAGTGGTCCATCGAACGATCTATTCTTAAACTTCTGACAAATGCATTTCCTTACACAACTTTGGTTTTTCCAAGAAATATTAAAGATAAAAAGAGTGCCTTTGTGCAGAAATATGCTGTGTTAATTATGACAAATTGATGAATGTCCGTATAATTAATTTGTGTGTTAATCTTTTTTAGAATTGTCACTAATTTGAACTAATTAACATTGGTAGGTGTACTAACATTTTAACTCTAGTTTGCTAATGATCAAATGTTTACAACTCCTTCTCCCACCACTTACTGACTTTTTTTAACGGAGTAGTTTTCTGCTGCATTGTGTTTCATTTTTGAAATCCTTATGTAATTGTAAATAAGCTTAAAGTAATCTTAAAGCTCGTTTCCATTCGACTGCATTTTCCGCAATAGCGCAAAATGCTTTCTTGTTAGCGCGGGACCACCTGGACAAAACTTGAAGATTTTTTCTAACTGCGCACGCGCTGACAAAAAAACTTGCGAGCTTTTTTCGCTATTGCGGAAAATGCAGTCAAATGGAAACAAGCATTCTGGGTTACTTAAACTAATATTTTTTAACAATTTTCTGGTTAACCAAATAAACAGTTTAAATTTTTGGCTCTAAAGTATCTTTACGGTGTCTTTATTAGCAAACTGTTTAAAATTTGAATGCTGAACAATTTTCCCACAAAACGAAAGCAACATCCTAGCGAAACTTCAAAGACATGTCAGTTATCAGGGTCAAAGTTCTGTTATTTATATAAACCTTTTATAACTTTTAGGATTTGATTGGAATATGCGTTTCAAATGGGACGTGCTTTCTAAGGTTGATACAAAACACCATCGAGATAATCCAACTGACACTATAAAGTTAGTCGTCCAACACTGATTTGCTTTCTTTAATCCATTTTTTCCCTAATTATCAGCTAGTCTTATGTTGTTGTTTTCTTTTATGTAGAACGCCCATGATCGCTGGCGGAATTTTTAGTATTCGAAGAGACTGGTTTTTTAAACTTGGGACGTACGATCCTAACATAGATATATGGGGTGGAGAAAACTTTGGTAAATGTTATTATTGTGTTCACTCCTTTTCTGTTTGCTTGTAGCCGTAGATTAGTGGTTATAGCTCTCGTACTCTGTGCGGGAGACCGGGGTTCGATTCCTCTTGACGGCGATTCAACATGGGCGAGTGAATGTTACCATAGCCCCGGGTTAACCCAAGCCATGTGAGGGAAATTGGGGAGATGGCTCACCGTGTGGGCCGTTGGATGTTGCCGGGAGTTGTCTAGTAGAGCGCGGGCCCTAATTGGGTCCGCGTAGCTCAAAATGAGCATTAAATACTCTAGGACTCTCCATCTAAGCCATGGCCCCTCCTGGAAATAATAGACAGGGTATATCCCTCGATATTTGTGAGGCTAGCCATGTAAAATATGCACATCATCATCATCAGCCTGTTACCATGGAAGTCGTTAAATCAAAAGTCCTTCTATAACTTACAAAACGTTTTTTTCTGCTGTTGCGTTTTCGAAAATGTTCTGTTTTTTATAAGAGTTCATGTAAAGGAAATTATATATCTTAATTTTAATTTGTTCAGAAATTTCTTTCAAAACATGGATGTGTGGTGGAACCATGGAAATTCTACCATGCTCCAGAGTTGGACATATATTTCGAAAAGTACATCCGTATACATTTCCTGATGGAAACAGTCTTACCTATGTGAAGTTAGTGTTTAAAAATATCGTTTGCGTACTAAAATTTATATTGCTATACCTTTGGTCTTTGTAAAATACCTTTAACAAATGGGTGAGGAGTAAAGAAAATTTTTGTCATACAGGAATATTCAAAGGATAGCAGAAGTATGGATGGATAGCTACAAAAAGTTCGTCTATAAAGCTCGTGGTGGAACTACTATTGTATCTAAAGCAAGGTACTTCTTTTAATAAACAAAACAAGTTTATTCTTTCCTGTATATCTTCTTACAGAAATAACTGTCGCCACATCCCTTTCTTATACAAGTATGATACCTGTCGATATTAACTGATAGCTATTTCCGACCGGTTCGTACGGGAAATCCGCAGCGCTGATTGGCCAAATAGCCTTAACAACGGGCTTATACAGCATGGTATAACTTTTTACCTCATAGCAACCATAATGGTAGCTATAAATTTAAGAAATTACATTGCCGGAGAAAACATGGCTACATACAAATCTTAGAATTGTACTTTAAAAAAATATTTTTACAAAACAGCTATTTTTAAAGCTACAAAGAATAACAGCATGATCGATTCAAGTATCATTGAAAAACTGGAAAGTAATTTCGATTCTGGCAAAAAACATTTAAAAAAGTTCTATAAAAGGTTATTCGAATGTTTTGTTTTTTCATGGTACAAGTATTTAAAAAATTAAAACAATGAAATTCAAATTGAACGTTTTCTCTCTTTTAACAAAACCTGGTTTTCACAACCATGTCACAAGTAAATCTTTAGAAATAATCCTGGTTTCTACAAACCCAAACAAAATAGCTATCAATTAATAAATACAATATAAACTGTTTTATCTATCTCTTCCGAGAAATTTGCTAGTATAACATGAATACAACATAAGTTAAACAAATCTGATATTTGCTGTGTGTGAACATCCGACTCCGCATAATAAGAATCATTTCGAGGCAATATCTATCCGCAAGTGTAAACACGACTCAAATTAAATATGTTTTTTCTTCTCGCATTAGCAGTATCACAAAAATTAAATACTTTTTTATCACAAGAACTTGCCACAACTTTTATATTTTAAGTGTTTTTTTATAATAATTGTAAGAAATATTTACCTGGGATTTAAACACTTTAATAATAAGTTGTTGTTGCTACTATTGTGTCCTGAGAAAAAAATAACGAAAAGAAGAAAATTAAAAAAGATTGTCTGTATAATAGTTAATTGCGACAATATCATATTTCTATACTCTGTGAACAGCTAAAGCAAAACATTGTGTAAGTTTCCCTTGAAAAATACCTTGTCATTGTAAAAGTCTGGCATAATAGCTAAAAAGCTTTTGGCAAATTCAAAATCTGTCACCTTCCTTGAATAATTTCTATCACCTTATTAGCTCAAGCGCCTTTGTGTTCCTTTAGCCACCACAAATTGATGCCACAACTTACATTTACGCAGTACTAAAGTATTTCTACAGTACTAAAGTATTTACGCAGTACTAAAGTATATACGCAGTACTAAAGTTTATACGCTGTAAAGTATCGACTACAATCGTGTTCAGCAAACTATTGAACGAAACTATAAACCCGGCTTGCACATCAAGCAGAACTTTTGTAGCCTACCGGCTGTGTAGCTTTCGTGAGGCGATTCTGTTTGCAAATTTTGGGAAATGACCCAAAAAACTGTCATTTTTCACAAGGTTATGAGCAGGATTGTAGAGATTGAAACTAGAATCTAATTAAATCCGAAAGTAGTTTGTTCAAGTTATTTTTATGTTAGTTTGAAAATTAACCAAAAGATCACTTTAAATTTTATTACCTGGAAGTAAATTCATAAATTTAAATACCGTAAATGCTCGATTAAGCGCCCCGGTTTTTGACTTTTTATGGACTTTTAGGATGGGCGCTTAATTTAGAGTGGGCGCATAATCGAGAATTTACGGTAGCGTTGTTGCCATTTTTTCTTATCTTACATTTTGTTTTTTAGTTTGGAAAAAAGAAAACAGTTGAGAAGGAATTTAAAATGTCAATCTTTTAAATGGTATTTAGAAACTGTGTATCCCCAGTTAAGGTAAGCTTATAAAGTCACCACATGCGTGTGAATTAAAATGAAGTTTTTTATTGTGTTTTGGATTTAAGTAACTTTAGGTCCTCATCTGGATGACCTACCCATGTACATCCGTAACATGTTGTCTGGTGTAGGGCAGCGGGCTCGATCGTGGTCAAATTCTACTTGTGTCCATGCAACGTGTTAACGATTACGAAGTATTAGTCTTTCGATCTCATGATATCAGTTAGTGTAGCTACCGTCGTCGTTATTTTATTGAAGTCTGACGCAACCTTGTATTATTGTATTCGAGATGTGTCAACACAGTTGCATCTTATTGTTAATTATTTCTAAACAATATTTTGATTTCCGTCAGTATATTAGTACCGCATAAAAAAGATGAAATTTACTGCAGAGTGGTATAAAACATGTAAATTTAAAAATTAGCCCCTCCATAAAACTTTCGCACAACGCCTTTTAGTAGTTATCAAAGAAAAGGTAGAAGATTTCGTTTCAGTTTAAAACAATTTTTTATCAGAGGACCAGATCTTCAACAGCGACTTCTGCAAAAAAATTGGCGTTCAATGTTAATGTCTAAACAAATTTAATATTTTTCGATATGTTCCTGATCAGTGTTGCTACATTTTTCCAAATACTTTTTGTTTTCTTGTTTTAGAGTACCATCAAACGAAGTAGCAGCTTACGGTGAATTAAAACAAATGGGTAACAAGCAGTCATTATGTTTTACTGACAACACTTCAGCTATAGTAACAACAGAACATTGTCATAGATGGAACAGAGGCCAGGTGGGTTTACTACTATACCAGTTGCTGCTTTCCTTTCTTTTTTCTCTTACCGTTAGGATTTGTCGAATGAAGAATAAGATATCAGTTCGAATCAGAGTACATTAATTACGCCAGTAATTGATTCTTGTAAGACTTATCACAATTCTGTTATCTAATTAAATAGTTGTTAATATCCTTTCAGACGGACATTTTTACCAGTATGGAGCGTGATCTTTATAGCAATGACTGTTGTGGAAGAATTATTTTCTTTTTTTTCTGAACCATCAAATTCAGTTTTTTTTGTACATGTATGGACGTATGAAATTTTTTTTACCAGAAATTTAATTTTTCTTAATCAACACAACGATCACTAAAAATACAATTCTGAACATATAGAAATACAAACAAATTTATCTTGGTGTTTTGTCTTGAAATCCTGCGAGATTTTTTAGCTAAATAAATACATCAGAAAATCTCATTTTAGTCAGTCACAGAAATAACCAGCTCTAAGTTTTATCCGAATAACAACTTTCATAGTCTGGTACTTTAAGCAAGTACTTTAACTTGCTAATTGAACGAGACAACATTAATGTTTGTTCACGTGTATTACTTCCGTGGTTCTTATTGCTTAAAAATTAAGTGTGCGAGTTTACTTTACTTGTCCGTTTCGCGTAAATAGGTATTAGGATAGAGGTAGCAGAATATCACATGATCTGTGTTGATTTATCACAGGAATGGGAGATGACAAAATCAGGACTGATCCGCAGTTACACTGGTTTGTGTGTACAGGCTACCGAACAGGATAAGGTGTTACGATTAGTGAAATGCGACAAAAAAGATTCAAGTCAGGTAATATGGTTCTCATATTTTTTCTTTCGGCCGTCTAATCTCATCTAATCTAATTGAATTGTGAAAAATTTAAGTTGCAAATTATTAATTGTATTATTAAGTTTGATCAAAATTCTTCGCTTTTTGTCTTGGAAGCCTTTATGAGTAAAGGCTTCCAAATAAGCAAGGGGTTCATTATCAGTAATTCTTCGTTTCCTCCTAAAATCTAAAATATGGAATGTATACGTTTTTTAGTGTTTCCACCTTAAAACCTCCTAAAATCGACTAAAATTGTGAACTTTTAAATTTGTGGCCACCCTGAATTGTCGTACGTCCATATCGTCTGAACTTGAATTGTGACATTGTTTCAGTTTCGACAATGATTGGCGTTGAACGAAAAACATTGTTGAAATATCGTAACTCTGTTTTTGACGAAAATAAATGCACGAAACGAAAAAAGCAAGCTGAACACGATGATAAAATCTTCACAACTGTGTCTTTTAACCTGCATGAGTTTTTAAATAAATTTTCAAACCTTAAATCTTGAATATCCTGATCGCTAGCCTTTGTTACAGGTTGTCCACTTGTCAGGTTAAGTCAGAAATATCAGCAATTATTGTATGACAGAAAAATGTCAAAAAAAAATTTGTTTAAGAAGGAAGTGTCATGAAAATGTCAGTAATGTAAGGGAATTAGGAATGAGTGGACAATAGTGCTGAAATAAAACTGTTGAAAAACCTTTTAAGCTGTAAATCTTTTATAATTATTTCTCTCGTATTTTCGGGGATGTCGAAGAACTGAATTGTATTGTGTTATTTAGCGTTGGGTACTGATGATTCGAGATCGTATTCGTCATAAGAACACTAGTCAGTGTGTTGAGTCGCACCATGCTGGACTTTATATCAATACTTGCAAACAACACGCTGTCAACCAGAAGTGGAGATTCTCCGTTCGTTTCTTTTATTAGTATGGCCATGCACATGGTATGATTTCAAAATTAGTTTGTAGTAGTTGAATATGTTCTCAGTATCGTCAACTTTTTGAATATCTTTATAATTTCAGGTTTTATGACCAAATTTAGGTGCCTTTTTCTATTCGCGGAATAATAGAGTAAAGGTTGTGCCATTTTTTAACTTTTTTGTTGTGAAAATTTTATACATTTTTGGGTTTTTAGTAAATTCTTTAGGGTTATATTTTTTACCGTTTATATATGATTCTTTACGTTTTTATACATTCATATTTGTAAGTAAAATAAATTTCTATGAGTTCCTTCTCATGGTGGCCACATTTCCTTTTTAAATACAGAATATATTTATTTATTACAATAGTTATAAATATTTATGTATGTAAATCAAATTTAAGACCGTGAATAAATAATAAAGTAGTTTTCTAATTTTAAGTGTCGTTTTTGTTGTTAGACATATCCGCCCTGATTAAGAATATTTTCAAGGTGGGCGTTCTTTTAAGAAGGGGTGTTTACTACAAAAATGAAAATTTATTTTCTTGAGTAATTAAAAGAAAGTGACATAAAAATATAGTTATGTAAATTGTTATATTTATAAATATTTTTTTCAATGCATTTCGAAAATGCATTTTTAGGAATACCTTTGGGAGATATTTTTTGCATTTATGATTTTTTTCATTCATAAGGGAAATTAAAAATGGGTTTTTGACGAGCGTTCGTTCCAGAGGTCATTCATTACAATATACAGTTCAACTTGTGTGATTATAATATCAACTTGATATCGTGCCGTTTAGTTTACAGGCATGTTTATGTTGTTAGAATCTTGACAACGTTAAACTTAATGTCCGTTCATTAACTGACGAATGAGTGTGCGATTTTCTCGAACAGCAAAACAAACGTCGAACTTCATTTCGAAATCTTGTTCCAATTACGGAATAGATTAAACTATTGATGGATGAATTTAAAACCAAACCAATTTTGGACAAGGCAAAATTACCATCAACAATTTTCCAAACTCGACGTGATTCTTTTCCATATTGCAGCATGTAGAAGCATTTTGCTACGCATTGCCACAAGAGTAATGCAATGAATAAGAAGGTAACAGTCAGTAATGATATGGTCAATTGTGTTTTTATTTGTTTCGCTCGAACTCGCGTTGAACCTATGAAAGAAGAAATAAGCAGAAATACAACACAGCAATTATCTGCAGTTATAATGTTTATCAAGGTTTCATCCACGTTATTCTCTGCTGAGAATGTTACCGCAATAGGTATCCTCAGAATGAACTTAGAGAATACAGATGAGCCATCACATCTGTGTACATATGTCCATCTGAATGAACTGTGTGCGTGTGTGTGTGGCTAGCCTATTGCCACACGTGTAGTTTTAGTACCACATTGTTTTTGTCGTACATTTTGTCGTACATACTGATTTTCGCAAATGCAACTTCAGGTGCACCAATTTCTACACATGTTCCTAATTCGAGTCAAATTGATTTTTGCAGATGTTAGACTTTTTATGACAGTGTGAATTATATGGTGAAGTAAAATGGTGATTACACATCAATCATATGGTGATTTGATAAATATATGACTTCAAATTGCCTTTTTCAACATTATCCAGGGAAAGATAATACTTTTTGATTAATATTAAAACTATTTTTACACGCTTCTACCGACCTGTAATAATGAAATCTTACCTTCGCGAGAAATGGTGGACAATTTTCTTGTTCGTTTTGATAACTTGCGTATAACAAGAATGTTGATCACAAGAATCGACAAAACAGGAACCACAACGAGGGAAACGCAGTGCACCCAAAATTCATGTATCAACCCACCATTTCCTCTTCCAAACTCTGTCTTGTTCAATTTATACCCGTCCGCTGTTTTCTCTGGTGCAAAATAAAACCAAAACGGTACAACAAAAGGAACTACCAGAACTGCTAATACTGTTAATACAATTATTGTTTTTCTTTTCGTGTTAAATGTGGCAGACTGAAGTGGAAAGCGAAGAACAAGGTACCGATTTAGTGTCACAGCAATCATTACCCACTGGCTGTATACCATAAAGTAAATGATCAGTGGGTAAGCCACCCATGAGAAAAATGCTGCATACACGTAGGTTTCATTTACACTTGGGAATTCAACTTGAAGCGAGGTAGTCAGCAAAAAAAATAAAAGCACGCCACTATCTGCGACAGCCAGTACAATGAGATAAATTGAGCATGATTTTGATGCTCCATTTTTCTTCCCAATGCGATTCCATACAACACAACACAATCCATTTCCAATCAGACCCAGTACACATATCACAGATGATACAGGAACGGAAGACACCCAATTTAGAAGCAGGTTATATTCCTAGACAGAAGAAAAGAGTTACCTAATAAAGAAATGTTGGACCTTGTAAGTGAAAAGTTGAGCTTTTCGATTGCTACTTTTATGTTAAATTTTCTAATTTCTAATTTCTTTGTTTCTATAAAAATTTCAAAAATTATTTCTTTTAAACAGATAAGTTCATTGATGACATTTCCCCAACATTTAGCTAAGACATTCCCATTGGCAAGGCAAGGCAAAGCCGTCTGAATTTAGAACACTAAATGCTTTTGTAAACTGTATTTGTATGTCGAGGAAAAAACAAATACAACAACAGGAAAAAAGTGCTTGAAACGGCGTAAATAGACCCATAAAGACCGCTCGAGTTGTGTATTGTGCTGCGACATTGTGAATGCTTTCTAACAGAAATATAATGCTTGCAATATGTTACATAATTAAAGCAATGTTATGGTGGCTCAGACCACAAATATAACGTATCATCATTTTTAGAATCAGAAGGTGAATCTTATCATGAAATGCTGCAATATATAATTTTACTACATGGAATTTTTTATTTCGGACAAACACAAAAAATAGGAAAAATTTGCTCAAAATTTTGACTGATTTTAAGACTAGCTGTTTTTATGTTCATATTTTTATATACAAGGCTTACAAGGCTGTGAAAAAACATATCTAAAAAAAACGTGCTTACCATAAATGCTTTCTTAAGTCAAATTATTTCAAATAAACCATACGGATAGGTGAGAAGCGCCATGTGAATATGACAGAAAGATAATGCTGGGAATATATATCCCTGCGCCAGGTGTTTGATTTCTCTTTTAATTTGTAGACATTTATAACATTACAAGCTGTTAAAAACAGTTTAATTTCTAATCTAACGTTTCAAGAATATTGAAATGATAGGTACTAAATTTAACCCTAAGATTGGGTGATTTCCGCTCGCTCTAAATGATAAGGTGCAGAATAGGACTTAAATAAATTGCTAAATTTATATACTTTCGCAATAGAGAAAAGAAAATATTGAAACAGACCCTGTAAACAGCTGTACCTAGTAACGTTAAAATCGCAGTAATTCATGACAGCTACAAGAAAACATAAAAAAAGACAGTGGTTAGCATAGATGACAGATGATAGAATTGCACTGACATTTATTCCACACTTGAGTAAACGATTTTAGATATGGCAAATTTTAAAATATTTCAGTAAAAATGTCCTGACGACTGCAGCCGACGACGCGATAAAACGGTCAAACCAGCAGATAAGATAAGATAATTTTCTTTAAAGTAGATAAGATACAATACGTTATAAGATAAATAAAATAAATGAAATTTAAACTAAAATTTTCCTGCCAAAAATTGACTACAAAAAATAAACAAATATGGTTGCTGTTAAAAATTGATGCGAAACTGACAACAAACCGTTAAAAACACAAAATTTAGAGAAAACGAACATATTCTTAATATGTTAGCTTTATCTACGTGTTTTTATCAGTAGCATTTCCATATGACATTTTTACTTCGTAAAAATATCGTTCTACTCACAATCTTAAAATGGTTCTTTTTGACTCGAAGGGAGACCGGCAACTTTAATTTTTGGGTTTTACCCTGATCTGCACATGCGCCTTAAAAAAATATTTATTATTTTCTTCGTCGTAGATAGCCCCGTCTTTATTTCATAAGGTCGCTAATGTAATGTTTATATTAACTACACAAATATGAAAGTTATGCAACATATATAGACTTTGGAAAGTGAGTGAATGATGACACACTAAGAAACCATAAATTTTAGAATCAACTGTATCAACTACTTCAATAGACGATCTCATACTTTTAATTGAACAAGTCGACTCAACAGTATCTTGATATACTTTTAGGTGAACGAGTTTATTTTATACGTGGTTATGTCCGATTTTAAGTTTGACATTACATTGTTCTTCGTCAGAGAATGTCATTGTTGTTTTATTCTTGACAAAGTTATACTTAATGTCCGTTCATTAACCGACGGTTGAGTGTGTGCTTCTCCCGGACAGCAAAACAAACGTCGAACTTCATTTCGAAATCTTGTCCCAATTACGGAATAGATTAAACTATTGATGGATGAATTTAAAACCAAACCAATTTTGGACAAGGCAAAATTACCATCAAAAATTTTCCAAACTCGACGTGATTCTTTTCCATATTGCAGCATGTAGAAGCATTTTGCTACGCATTGCCAAAAGAGTAATGCAATGAATAAGAAGGTAACAGTCAGTAATGATATGGTCAATTGTGTTTTCATTTGTTTCGCTCGAACTCGCGTTGAACCTATGAAGGAAGAAATTCTTTATGCACCTTTCATACGAACTTTCTCGGTCACAATTTTTTTTTAAAACTGTCTCTACAAAATTAATAATGTGTGAATGATATGCTGAAGCAAATCATTTTGTGATATAAAAATTGGTTCACTTTTTTTAACATTCTAACCTTTTAACTAAACAAAGAAAAACAAAGTCTAGGATATTTTTTGTTATCCGTTTTCCACCCCTCTTTTTATTTCCCACCCCTCTTTCCATTTCCCACCCCTCTTTTCATTTATCCAGCCTTCCCTCTCGTTTATTCGGTGCTCTAGAGTATGCAATCAAATAAATAAATATATAAAGTAATATAAATCTTTACCTTTGTGAGAAATAAAATACATCTTCTTTGCCCGCGTTGATAACTTGCGTATAATGAGAATATTCAGCACAAGAATCGACAAGAAAGGTACCAAAATTAAGGACACGCAGTGCATCCAAAATTTATTTATTAACCCACCATTTCCTGTTCCAAAATCTGTCTTATTCAATTTATAACCGTCTGCTGTTTTTTCTGGTGCAAAATAAAACCAAAACGGTACTATAAAAGGAACGACGACAACTGCTAACACCGTTAATACAATTATTGTTTTTCTCCTCGTGTTAAATGTGGCAGACTGAAGTGGAAAGCGAAGAACAAGGTAACGATTAAATGTCACAGCAATCATCACCCATCGACTGTATACCTTGAAGTAAATGATTAACGGATAAGCTACCCATGAAAACAGTGCTGCATACGCGTAAGTTTCCCTTACACTTGGGAATTCAACTTGAAGCGAGTTAGTCAGCAAAAAGAATAAAAGAACGCCACTATCTGCGACAGCCAGTACGATCAGATAGATTGAGCATGATTTTGATGTTTCACTTTTCCTTCCAATGCGATTCCATACAATGCAACATAATCCATTTCCAACTAGACCCAGTACACAGATCACAAATGATACTGGAACGGAAGACACCCAATGTAGGAACAGGTTATACTCCTAGACAGAATATATATATATATATATATTAATATATATAATAATTAACATTATTACGTTTTTAAATTTTATTACTCTTTTTTCCTAAGTTTTCTTTTGACGAAATAGAAACACATAGTGTTGGTATTCGTTGAAAGAAACATGCTAACATTGATCAAGCAGAGAGAAGAGCCTGTCTATGACACTACGAATCACTTCAACTGCAAGATGATTTGGACGCATAACATGCTGCTGGAGATACTCTCGAAACCGTAACCAATTCTTTTACACACACAATTTCCTGAAATTTTAATTTTTGAAAAACTACACAGAACGGCAAAGTTTCTGCTAGTATCTCTTTATTAATAGCCGTCGTCTGTCTGTTTGTCTGTCTGTTACGGAAACACGAAATGCGATATATAAAGGACGAGAGACCCCGTGGATTTTCCACGGGTTGACGACTAGCATAAAGTATATTTATGTAAGACGAAAAATAATTCATGTTACGGGATAAAACATTTTTTCCTGGCATAAACTTATAAGTAAAGAAGATTCGTTGTAATTTCAAAGTTGAATGTCACTGCAACATTCACTCATACCGCCATCACGTCACCAAACATCTAATATAAGAGTTCTGTAAGATTTGCTAAACCGAGTCAATCAATAAACACATATTCCTTCATTTTTCTGTTGATTCCCAACTTTTCATGCAGTAAGCAATTAAATGGAACTAGCAACATTTGCATGTTCCTGACTGCAGCCAGCACCCAAAGGTTTTTGTAGAATAGTACAAGAGTATGGCATGTAAAGCAGATCGAGGAAACAATGACCTTAAAATCTTTTTTGGGATATTTATTACCTTTTTGTAGCATGGAGCATTATATGAGAACTACAACTTCCTTACTTCCTCAAAAGATTTCGGTTCTACTGACATTTGCATATATTGCAAATTGTAATTATTTTCCCGCCAAAGAAGTCAATGTTTTTATTTTTAGAAGATCTCAATTTAAAAATAGTACGTTCAACAAGCTGTCTAGATGTCTCCTTGCTTCTAAATGTGCGTCATTCCTTTCGCCTTGACCTTTTGGGTGGTCCGTTGTCACACAGCATTCTTTGGAGTGTGCGAGGTTTGAGGGTAATATCATTGACTGGCAGCTTACTTAAACGGTTTTGTGGTCCCTTTAAGGTATATTATATTTTTCATCAATAAAATATGCTTTTCTGTCAAAATAGTTAGTAAACACATAACAGTTGTCGCAAAAACAGGACATGATGTAAAAGCGCTGTTTAAAAATCGCTGTTAACCGACTTGTGGGCTTGTGGTAGAGCGTTCGCCTCCAGTGCGGAAGGTCTTGGGTTAAAAACCCCGACTGAGTCATCCCAGAGACTATAAAAGTGTGAATCGATCCTTTCTGCTTAACGTTCAGCATAAGAATAGAATTGATATCTTAGGCGGTTGTCTAGTTGACCGGTTGTTGTGCTTGCACGCTTTCCGTAGCTCAAATGGGAGCTTTAAATGCACTGGAACCCCCTTCGCAGGACCCTCATTGATAACAGTTCCTATAGAAACTGAAGAGGCTATCCTGGGTAAATAATAGTAATAATAATAATAATAATAATTTTCGACCGAGCTTATGTTAAATTGTATGAACTATATTGATGCAAAAATGTACACAAAGTTCTTACCATAGGCACTCCTTCAGGTATGCAGCTTTTTAAAGCAATATATGTTTATAAGTCATTTGAATCTCACAGATACGTGTCAAAGTGCATTTGTATAAGCGAAAAAGAAAGCTGTTATTATATACCCCAAAGCGCAGATGGTTGCTTATATCAATAGAAATCTGCTAAAATCAACCCAAGTTCTAATATGTTTCCGCATTATTAAGAAAAGTTGTCTTGTAGGATGTTCTAGAGAGCATTTTCGCACTCCAGAGTCTTCTTTTTCTCACTCCAAAATCCTGTTTTTAACCACTTTTTAAAAATTGAAATCACATGAGAAAGTCACACTTGTTTAATATTATAGTCGTAAAAATCAATTCGTGAACTTTAGAGATAATGATGTAAAATTATTTATTTGTGAGAAAAACTTAAGCAACTATTTAGATTGAGTTTGTTGTTATTCTAAGTTTCCAATTAAAAAATAATATGTTCGTAAACAGGCAAAGATAATAAAAAATAGTGATAAAGCGAGATATCAAGGAATCTGTTTTTTGAAAAATCTTCATTGGTTCTCGAGATATTTGTTTTGAAAGTTTCGCTAAATATGCAAAATTATGACGTCATCAACTAGCTCAAAAACATGTATTTTCTTTTATTGAGCATAATTATAGTAACTAAATATTGAATTTTTGTAAAATGTTTAAAACTCCGAACTGAACGGCCAAAAAACATTTTTACCCCTATATACCTTGTCAAAACTGTTAAATACAACACCCACCCAACACCCACCCAGAGCTACTTCAGACGTCATGTGTAATTTTGAAGAAAATATACAAATTCCTAGTCAACTTTTCAATCTCTTTCATATGAAATTAACTTGATTTTTCCGCGAGTGGCAGCTTTAATATAATAAACCATACATTATTGATTGGACATAAGGTGTATGACTTTCTTAAATCTAGAACAATATTTGATCCAAATCGGGCCAGAATTTAAAATTATTTGTCTTAAATTGCCATAATTTTCCCTCAGACGTCACCATGTACGCTTCAAACTCATTAATTTTATTGATCTCATTTTGTTACAGATTTTTTTTTATTCGTCTAGCTTGAGTTCTAGATCAAGATATTCCACCGTATTGTTGACGAAAGTCGTTACAAATTGCCGAAAATTAACTTTGTGAAACAATCACATTACTTTTTTATACACGGTTGTTTAAGCTCATCTTCACACGACAAAACCTTCACAAGGTCGTGATATTGTCCACAGCTGCCTCCCATATGACCAAGAAAGGATTTCACCTATCTAACTTTGCGTCACTAGATGAGATGATGAAAAACAATAAACAAGTTAGACCCACTTGCTAGCCCGAAGTTTTAAAAATGCAACAACATGGAAAAACAACACATATGACTACTAAAAGACTTTTTTATAGCGGCGATCAGATGCTATTTTGCTCCAACTTTTGAATTTTCGGTTCGAACTTTTTGATTTTGAAAAAATAAAGAGGCTATTTACGCTACATTTAGCTATAGTTAGCGGTAGTTAGCGGTAGTTACATTTAATGTTTCCGGGAGGGTCAAATATTATTTTGCCCCATGGATCAGCACCTCTAGATAACCGGTAAAGGTATTAAAATTTAAAATGTTTACTTTTTTTTTTATTAAGTTATGTTTTGTCCTTTAAACACTACTTTTACCTCATATATATAAAAATACAGCAAATTCGGTGCAACGGATCGTTTTAAATGCTGAGGAAACAATATTGCTATTTTTGTTCTCTTTTTTTCTTCATATAAAAAACATCACCGCTTTCGATGACAATGGTACAATCAATTATTCAAATATAAATGCGTACGGTGGAATGAACGAAGCCAGAAGAAACTTTATATGTAATTGGCAGGATGGAAATAACTACTACTTATAAACAGTTTAACTCAAAATATATGCAAATTCTTATCGTCAATTGGTAAAGAGTAAATTTCTTGAAATAACACAGGACTTTTTTGCAGATTAGATGTGAGTGCGTATGGTTTTTGGGTGAAAGGACAAAAAACGTTTGCAGATATTAGAGTATTTGATCCAAATGCTTCACGGTACAAACAACAAACAATGACGCAATGCTTTGTAAAGAATAAAGTGAAGAAAAAAAAGGCCATTATAATGAACGAATCCCTTAAGTGGAGCGCAGTAGTCTCTCTTCATTGGCGTTCAGTGTGAATGGTGGTATGGGGATTGAATGCAAATCATTTTATCCAAGACTTGCAGATCTACTAGCGGAGAAAAAAAACTTCCAAAATCTATGATAACATCTTGGATCAAAACAAAAATAAAGTTTGCTCTCTTACAATCTATTTTGTCGTGCGTAAGAGGTTCCAGATCGATAAAAAGAACAATTCATCTTGGATTAAGTGAAATCGAAATTGCTGAGAAAACATCTAAAAGCAGAGAAAGTTGAACTGTTAAATCTATATTTAGTTGATGATTATGTCGTATTGTAACGTCATCTGACAGTCGTCTATCGTAACGTTTTATGTTAAATTTTATGTCCATGTTGAGTTGCCAAAGTATAGGTACGTAAGTTTTTCGCCTTGTGAGCATTACTACGGCCTATGAGATGAATAAGCAGCAGTGTTATGTAATTAAATTATACTCCCGGGAAAAAGATGCTATTTTTGAAGACTCCACCTCAGAAAAATCCATTTATTTATTGCTAAGCTGTGACATTTAAGAAACGAAAACACGCCGCTGTATCATAACCGTTGATTGAAATATGCTCACATCAACTTAAGTAACGTCATATATACTAAAATAACCCGCTGGTAGGCAAAGCAACAGAGGTTTTTAATTTTTTCATTGTATATTGCCAACCCATGGTAAAAACAAAAACCGAAAATCAACCATTGAACTTATCAAATATTTAGATGACTTCGATACATTACATATGCTGTTTCTAGCAATTCCCATTAGTAACGTGTTGTCTCTGTGGAAATAGATTGAATATTTAAAACATATATATTTTTTGTACTTCTGTCATGTTATTGAAGATATAGTGAAAAAAAACAAGACTGTCGAAATATCTGCTTAGAAAACAACTTTTCATTTACAGCTGAGATGTCTTCGATTCAACTCAGTGTCGGCATAATTTTACTCTGTGCCAGCTTTATAAGTAAGTATAAGCTTGGAGGAAAGAAATCTGTCCTCCAAAGTAAGAGGTAGATAAATATGAAAAAATTTAATAATAAACTACTGTTTTTCAGTAACTTGCGGATTATAATGTAGCTCAATTTTAAAGGAGAACAAATTACATAGCTATATGTTTCTTTTGTAATAATATTCTTATAACATGACATAAATTTTTTTAATGTTCAAATTTTGTCCCCGAAAAGTGATGATTACATTAAGTAAACCATCGGTCTAATTCTTTAGAAGTTCTTGCGCCGTTCCAGAAGTCGCTTTTTGCATTTATAAAAACGATTACACTGACTGCGTTGATGGGAGAGATTCTGATTCCCATTATTAAAAAAATTATATTTATGACGGAGCTAATTGTTAAGGCATAATATACCTCGATTCGCCACCTTATGGCAAAATATTTTTTATGCTTTTTTGTTAAATACGTTTCGTCAAATGCCATAAAATGACCTAAATTTTGTCATTTTATGCTGATGTCAGCAATCACGTGTTAAGTTTTCATGAAGTATCGCTGCAATAATTAAAGGGAGAAAAAATAGCTGCTTTGAAAAATAGTATGGTTTTATTTTTTACCATTTACTGTAAAGAAGATTATCCATTTTGAAGAATGACAAAATATTTTCTGGGTCAGTAAATGTTTTGTTCAAGCATCCATGTTTCAACAAAACTGTGTTTTCTTCTTTAGGTTGCGGACTAGAGTCGTGTTACAAATGCACAGACACACCTTTGACTGACGCTAAACAATGCATCAAAGATAAAGATTGGTGTGCTGCGATCCACGACAGATGCTTGTTAATGAAGGAAAAGTGAGAATTCCTTTTTTATTTTATCAAATTAATATCTATTTCATGCAAAACTAACCTTGACAGTTAGACAAAAAAATATAAATATAAATAAAATAGCTTGTACACGATAGAACAGCAAAAAAGGCCAATGACTTTTGTTTACGTTTGCCTTTTCTCGCTTTAAAGAAAGAAGTTTAGCAAACAAGAAAACCATCCAAAGTTTACAAAACTTTTTGAAAAACTTAACGAGGCATATTTTGGTGTAGAACTTTTTTTAGCTTTGAAGTATATATGATAGATACTAAATACCTTTTGTATAATATCCTCATAGCGCTCCTTATTTTAATCATGTCGCAAAGATACTTTGGTCAATATGCTTCTGTGTTTCACGATTCAATCATGTTTATTTTGTCTATATGAAAGCAAGGAGGTTTGAAGTAGACACTCAGAATTTCATCAAAAATTGAATAAAAGACAATTAATTATGTTCTAGAAATTCTAATGGAGCTATGGTATATGAAGCGAGATGTAGTACCGAAAGTGAGTGTTTCACTGACGGAGCCAAGAAAGCACTTTGTGATAAGAAAGATGATTGCAAGGTAGGTTAAAAAATATTCAAAATCTGCACGATACCCTACCAAGAAAATTTAATTGAAAGGATAAACAGCGATTAATAATTAATTTTTTTCTTCAGGTACTGATGTGTTGTGATTCCAATTCGTGCAATACCGCTCATGCAACGTGGATTCGATTTGACGTGCGATTGTTATTACTTGTCGTCATCTCACTGACAGTAATCTTATGGAAATAACCCGATATCGTGTATATATAATGACGACATAAGAGAACTGTTTTAGTATAGTAAATTTTTACATTGCACAGGGAAAAGTCGTTTTTCCCAATATTTTTATGTCGGTAAATTTTTTAGTACTGGTTGTTTAAATGTAACGACGGTGTTATAGTTCTCCCAAGTTACTGACACTATTTAAATTCTCAGGGAAGAATTACCAAAACACGCACAGCATAACTTAAATAACTGTGCTGAAATTAAATTTTTTAACGTTTTAAAATATACACCACAAATAAAGTAATCACATACATATGGTTTTTACTTTTATCCCTAAATTTTAAAATAAAAAATAATTCAAATGAACTTTGATCTATAATATTAGGCATCCTACGCTTTATTTTAAAAATGTAGCTTTACAAAAGCCTCCCTCATATTTGTTAGCTATGTACTTATATGGTGGGCCAAGTGTTTGAGAACTATAACCGCAAACCATTAAAACCGTTCTTATTCACAACCTGGTAAAAAATATTGACACAAAGGCAGTTTTTTCTTCATTTTTATAAATATGGATATAAGTGTCTAACGGTCAATGCTCTGCAGCAACAGTTAGTACACTGCAAGAGTTTCGATTTAACCAAATAACCAAGGATCAGAAGTTTTAAGTCCACTCTGAACACTGTCAAATGAACTTTTAAAAGTTAAAAATGCGTGACTCTGATATTGAATTGCTTATGCAATTGCTTGTGGTGGCGAACTCTAAATTTAGCCGTCTTGTCTCAACATATTTTTACCAGAATTGTAGGTAATTATAGTTTTGCTGACTTGTGCAAAAGGTGCAGCCAGGGCAGCCAAGGCATTTACGTCGTTGTTTACCTGGGCTACAAATCTACCAAAGTACCATTTTTCAGCCTACCGTATGCAAAGTTTTAGTCGAGTGGTGCCTTTTCCTTATTCAATAATTGAACCAAGAAAGACATTCCCGCAAACATTACCGTCATACGGAAAATCCGGGATCCAGAAAACCCAGAGTGTAGGACCCAGAGATTTTACGAAGACCAGAATGCTACAAACGTAAACATGGCACAGAGAGAACGCAAATATAGGAATTTCAAAAGACTTTGGTTTGCTATGGAAAAAGTTTTTTCAAATCCACTGAAGAACAAGCAATGATAGATGACAGTGCAAAACAAAAGTCGTGTAAAGCTTTAGTAGATGGTTTGAGACTATTATGCCACTATTATATCCAGGGTTGCAGATCTAAGTATCACACATCTATCAACGTCTATGGTGTTCTTCTTTGTGAACCTATTATAACTTATTATGTTGACTACCAGTAATAGTAGGTGCATTTGAGCTCAAACTAAGTAAATATAAAAAAAAAATTAAAAAATCAAGACTATCCCATTTATTCTTCCACATCTGACAATCTTCATATAGCCACCAGATATCCCACCAGTACAAACAACATGTTATTACTTACTCAGATCTCCTCCATTTTCTATTTTTAATTTACACCGACATGAGGCAAAAATACTTACAAATCACCTTTGTCGAAAATTAAAAGATAGAGAAAGCTCAATTCCTAAACACTTAAAATTAGTAAGGGCAAATAAACTTCTGAAAATAATGCAAATACAATGGTCTTACAGATCAACAGAAACGCTGTGCTTTACGTTCACCTAAACAAATACAGACTTAAATAAATCTCCGATCCTCAATTTGTTTTCCATTATTACTGGTTTTTGTAGGGAGGTCGTTCAAAAAATGTTTATGCTGGCTGAAATCCGAATGTAGGTCGTGCACGTTTATGTCGAAGTGATTCTGATTTAGGTAAGAACGGTTAGATTTAAAGTAGGTTCGCAAATACTATTATAGAGTTATTATAGATACTAGACGTTAGGCTATGGAAAAAAACACGGGTCCGTACGTCTAACATACTCCAGTTATTAGATTTTCGCACGTCGTGCATATCCCTGACATCGCTTGTTCCTGCATCCTTCGCATTAAGCAGCAATTCGTTCTAATATTTTAAACAAAATGCGTCTATTTTTATAGAGACACTAGTTGTTAGCCAGTGGAAAAATTTAAGGACATTCGTCTGTCGCACATGTATCAAATGTATCAAAAAATTAATTGAGAGCGAAATGTATATCCTGTTGAATGTTTTATCGTCTCGTTGAATCACTATACTTATGCGGAGATGGTGAAGTGGTAGTGCATTCGACTTATAATCATAAGGTTTCAGGTTCGAGTCCCCACTACGGAGCACTTTAAATGCAGTGTTGTCAGCCCATTTGGTGCCATCTACTGACCGCTAACCGGCTTGTGTGGCAGGCAAGCAAGTTAGAGCAATGCTATACGTACCTCTGGCGGTAATGTACAGTCGGAAGAGCCAACCGTTAGGATGGAATCCCCGACGTTAAAACTTCCCGTTACTTACTTACTTACTTACTATAAACTTGATAGTGATAGGTGTAGCTATCTAAAAACATTTAACAGAAGAAAGAACAAATTAACCCTGTGAAACTCTTTTTTGCAGTATGTGCCAACATATACTTTTTACATATACAGCCACAAAAACTCAGCACTCTGGTAAGAAACAGATTGGTGAATATAACACTTACAAAACAATAAAGTTGGCTAGGATAAAGGCACATGTGCTAAACTGATTGAAAACCATAGCTAACGGAAGAGCATAAATACAACTAGCTAGCTGGATAGACTGCTCCCTTCCTAATTTTGCAGCTAAAAACTTAAAACTGTTTTTAAAGAGGGGGAATTTTTTCTGTAAATTTGGAGTGATTTTTTAATGAAAAATGGTCTTATTTTCACTATATGTGACGTCATCCACACTTTTTACTTGGAATAAGTTTTTACGAAGACATTATATAATTGTGGTAAGTTTTATCACTGAAGAGCAGAAGTAGTTTGGGATATATGAAGCGCGGGTACTTTATGTCACCCGTCAGTTTACACGCAACGTGCATAATAAGGCGTATACATGGCTAAAATTCATGTTATGTATTTATCTTGTGGCGTATATTCGTAAAATACAAAGCTTTTAGGAGTAAAAAAAAAACATCAAGGGACCATCTCTAAATATCTCATTAACTAAGCTTAACGACTTTTAAAGTAGTCGTCTTGACCGAGCTATCTACATGATAGCTCCATTGTTTCGAAAAATCCTAAATTTTTCAAAAATTGCTAATTAGTTAGCCGGCATCTTCGTTATTGGTTTAATACGCACGCGTGAATCAAAGCAAAGTCGGTAAATATATCGGTCATTATACCAGCTTAAAGGTTTCATGCGTAATTTAGCACGGCATCAGCCGTGTGACAGATCCAGGTGGAGCGCTTTAATACAGGTATACAATATGTCGTAAATCGAGTGAAGCGCACACAGCATTATATGGTGTAATATATTTTTCATTAAATAACTTTCTCGCAACTTTAGCTGTAATAAAAACACAGTTTACAACCTGTAGTTATCCCGATATTGCGAAAACAGTTGGCCAACGTTTTTTATTTTACAGAATAGGTTCACGTGCAATTTCAAAAATTAATCGTGACACCAAACTGAGCTTAATACAGGTAAACCGTATAGGCGTAATGCCCGTTTCCAAAAAAAAAGCTTTATCGCAACGCAGGAAACAACTCGTTGTTACCCCGTCTAGCAAAAGCAATCACTCAGTAATTTTATTTTGTAAAACAAATTTTCCTGAAACTTACAAAATTTATTGTCAGTTCAAATAAAAAAAGTCTAAAGCCCTTCGTTACAAAATTATTTGTGGGTAGAAAAAACTCCAGATATGTATCACAAGTTGATTGAAACTTTTGTCTCCTTGAATCAATAAACGTAGACGTTCGTTTATATTACATATTACATATTTATATTACAGTAGAAGATGTAGCTACCTAACTGTATTTACCTAACTGTATTTAGCATAAATACAGTTATGTATTGCTAGGTATTGTTGTAGCAAGAGGTAGCACAACCCAAGTGTAAGCTTAGTAAGATTGTTGAAAATTACACAAAAAAACAATAACATTGACTAGGATAAAAAGCACTTATTCCTAACTGAATAAAAACCTTAAAAGAATAGCAATAAATAAGGGCAGCCAGCTGTCTGGCTTTAGGATGCTCCCTCAAAATCTAAGTTTGTAGTCAAAATCTTAAAATTGGTTTAAGATTTATATGGCTAGAAAAAGTGACAATATATTTATTTTGACATATAGAAAAAAATATTACAGAACTAAAAAGTTTTTTAAAAAAAAAGGTCATAAAACGACCTACAAACTTAACCTCGTCCCCAGCGCAACTTGCATCTTTTCTAACATCGTGACGGCGTCTCACCGACCCGATGTAAAAAAGAGGCAACAGGCACAGGGAACGAGGTTGCTACAACCCCCGTCCCCCTCCTTAAAATGGCCACCGCCACGGTTGATCGTTCATTAAGCATGCTGCCATCTCTAGAACTTCAGGTCGTACTCATCAAAGGAATGGATCACACGGCGTACGGGGGTTCATAATTGAATTGGTGTAGCCACATTTTAGACTTTTAATCTTTGTTATTTAAAATTAACATGTATTAATTTTTTTATATAACTATTGTATTAAGTATTAAAAAAAATACAATAAAATATAATAAAATAAATCGAAACCCCCGCTTTTCAATGACTTTACGACAAGATTAAAGACGCCGCTGCAGCTTCTAATACCATATTGCTGACAAACAGACAAAAATTATTATAGAGATTCTACAAATTCGACCGTCAAGTTTATTCATAGCGCTTTGTCCAGAATTATATCATACAACTAATATTAAAAACTAATATGGATTACACATTGTGACCTGTGCGCATGTGTTTTTTCCAACAGCAAAATATTAAATGCCACACGTTGTAATTTTTATTTAAAAAATGAGTGACTAATTATTCAGTCACGGATTTGCACATTTTCGAATATCCCATATTGTGTTACCAGAAAATAACAATTGATTATCTTTTTTTAGGAACATACAACAAAATGACTAACAGTAAGTGAAATTTGCAGGCCTGGTAACAGACCATGCAACACGTTGCTTTCGTGTACTCTCCTATCGTTAAATTGACTATTAGCGGCCACACACACAACCGCTGTCTTCAACAATTATTATAAACTTTAAATTACATAATAAACATAGAAGAAGCCACTAACATACGTATAAAGTCTCAATCTGAATTGTCCACCTAGGGGGAGTTTGATCTATCATAAAGTAAGGAACATATTTTCTATGATTGTGGAAAAGTTTATCATTTCTTGGACATGATAGTTTAGTAGGCGACGTTTCGGAAGATCCTTCTCCCATCATCGAACAAAGTAAAATGATGTTGAGCATCTATTTATATAATTGCAGAGGATCGGTATACAGTGAAGAGTTTGAGGGAGACATGATTTAAATTGTTCAAAAAGTGTGTTAACTTTTGCGAAAACGTTTACATCATGTGCCATGATATGCATTGTTCTATATAGTTGTTTTTATCTTCTGAAGAACAGTCATCATTCCTGGCGCACATATTTCTTTGCACCATTTATATAATTATAGCGCAAAGGTTTTCTCAGTGGTTTAAGAGTGGTTTAGAGGTTCTACTGCTAAAACAACTGATAATTAATAAATCAAGCGAAAATAAATAAATAAATAGATCAAAGGAAAAACAACATTTCCCAGTTTACAATAATCTATTCTCACAACCATCTATGTCACCCCTTTTTCTATTTTCTACAATTACAAGTTCGAATTGTGGAAGTCTTCCTCTTCCTGGAATTCTTCTTCACTGACTTTATATGCTCCATTGTCATCAAATTTAAATGCACTGTTTTGGCTTTGAAATTCTTCTTCTAAAAAAAAAGTAAATCGTAGATTGTTACATTATACTGTTAAAAGTCGTCGCGGTTAAAATATAAACTAAGTTAATTATTTCTTAACAGCACTTCCTAAATTCCTATGGTTTACTTCCTGACTTCGAGCACATGGCATAAATTCGAAAATAATTACGCGGTCGGCTAAACCTCCTGAATAATGTCATGTCAGCGGTATCACACTTTCTAAGAGATCACCACAGAACTATTTAGAGAAACGCGCTTCCTTGTGTAATAAAAGGGAAGGCCTGTTTAGTGTTTTAATACAGTGAAACAAATTCACAACGCTAATTTACAATCATTCCTTATCCTTATCTTGTCGCAAGGATAGCCAGTAACTTTGAAAATATAAAATAAAACAACGTCGCTGTGACGAGTATGTCAAATCAATCAAGTAACGTTTCTTTATGACGAGCAAACTAAACGACGACAGGAAAAAAACAGTTTCTATAAACAGATCCATCAAATCGCTACGTAGTTAATCACATTCACAGAAACTTTACCTCCATCAAACTCTTCAGATTCCTCGAAGTTATTTTCATCTTCAATCAAATCTTTCATATCGAATATTTCATATTTGATTTTTATTCCACAGCCTGCTAAATTATCATTATCGATGTATAAACTTCTTCTCGTCTGTTTGAAGCCATACAACAACAAGTCTTTCTCTGTGAACGCAGCCCACTTGTATTCTTCACCTTTTTGTTGCCACACATCCCAAATACTGTCTAGCATTGCATGATGACCCCAAAACTCAGGAGCACTTGAAGCAAAAACTGTTTGCATATGGCCACCTGTAGATTAAAAGAAATGGTAACAAGAATACAACACAATTCACAATATACCATAAGAGTTGGCTCGACCCCCGTCACCACACTGTTTTATAAGAGTCAAGCCGAGCCAAATTAAGGTCAAATCTTGGCACGACTTCAATAAGCAGTTTTACAACGCCATGCGCATGTTTAAGCACGCCGTTTGGTTTCATACAGTCAAGTTAAGTCGTGCCAAGGCGTGTGACACAGCTAAGTCAATTGTGCGGTACCGCTCAGTTCGGCACGGCTAGATATTTGTTTTATAAGCTGTGAGTCAAACTCAGTCCACATTTTGTGCCTCATCACGGCACAGCTTATATAATTGATTTAACCTGCAATGATTAAACGAAAAGTAAAATGTTTTACTGTTTCAAAAATATGCTACATCTTTATCTTCCAAGTTTAGCATTTACCTGCCTAAAAACCGCCACTCACGTATTTTTTTAGCTTTTGTTTGATTAAGATTATTTGAATCTCAAAGAAAAATCATTACCTTCTTACACAATGAAAAAAGAAACTTTTGCCAAATTCAGTTTTTTTTACTTTGTCTGCACTACGTTGCACTACACATATTACGTCCTACATTCTGATTAAAGTAACAACTTACCAACGCAGTTGTGAACTTTATTGTGATAGCTTGAACGAATTATCAAATCGAATTTATAAAATTGATGTGGACTGAATCTAAGATTCTTTTTAACTAATTTGTAGGACGGAGGAGTACATGTGAATCGTCGTCGTAAACACTTTATGTATTGCATACAATGTCTCATACATTTTTTATTTTCACTGCATGTTTCACTGACAATGTTTCGAGTGTCTTCATATAGCGGTGGTTGCCAAGAGCCCAGCTGAAAGTGTCCGTTCATCACACAATATCCGTTTCCATAAGTGCCATTTCCACCAAAGCCACCAACATTTCTCCAAATATGATATGAAGGTGTGACGTTCCAAGCAACCGAACTAAATTTTGCCCAATTCCAGACAGGTATAGTCACGCGACAATCTACTGTTTGTAGGAGATTTTCATATCCCAATAGATAACTAGAATTAAAAAACAAAATGCCCTACATTTATAACGAGACTTATATATTTCATATATTCTTGTTATCTAATCCGCTGCTGACTTATCTACAATTCCACCAAAGCTTGTGAAAAGTATCTCTACTAAAAAAAAGCAACTCTTACTTTCGATGCCATGGAAAGAATTGACTGCGTTGTGAATTCCTTTGTAGAAGTAATGCTTATGGAATATGGCAGTACTTCTCATAAGCGTATTTATGCTGTCTGCTGGTTGACACTTTTTTATACGTTGCTATGTATCGTTCCCTTTCTGCGAATGGTCAAACTGGAGAACTCCTGCGAAATCGGTAACAGTTCACAAGTTTACCATCAAAACATTCACAAACTCTTCCGCATTCGTCTTTGACATGGCTACCTTCTTTTACAGCTTGGCAATTCTATGGATTTTGATTTTAGATAAAATAAAAATAAAATAAAAAATCCACCGAAAAATTAAAAGAAATTCCTTTTATTATATTCGTTTGCTGCCAGTTGTCACGTAATAAGGGATCAATTGATGCGGATTGTCCAAGTCAGACAAAACGCTTCAAACTTTACCGTTTTTGATCTTAATTTTTTTTACCGTTGTTAATCGTGTTGTCAAATTGTGGTTATTCTTATGACGGACAATAAGATCTATTTAGCCAATAACATTTATTTAACAAAAATGGACTCATGTCGATTAGCAATAAAACACACGTGCTTTCATGAATATGATAACGCTATATTAAAATTTTTTGATGCCCGCAAATACTTTTATTTCTAATCATTACTAACTTTATTAAAAAACTGCTATTACATATATTCGTGGGCGATAAATGACTATCGCACCTTTGATTTTTTGTAAAGTAGGCTCGTCAAAATGTGAACAAAAAAATATGCAAGCACTCAATAAAAGAAAACAGAAAGTTCTTTTTTTCTGATCACTTTGTGTCACTTTGCCTTATTTTTAAAATTGTTTTGACTATGTTGTTATATGGATGCAAATTTTTTTATTTTATTTTAAGTGATAGCTAAAACGAAGTTTACTAATCAGGCCTGTAGCACCCATGGGACATAGAGGGGGAAATTACCCCGCCAAATTTTTTTTATCCCCATTGACGATCACAACCAACAATAAGATCATATAAACTCATGAAGTTTTCCAAATCTTAAGGCTAACCATGGTAGCACGGAGGAGGATATACTAAGATTGCAAAGCCCCCCTCTCCCCCGACCCATTTTTTAAAGAAACAAAATTTCTTTAACAGAAAACAGTTGTATTACCTTTGACAAATGGTAATCTCCTGAGCAATCCTGCATTAGATTTTGTGTTAATGACATCGGTGTTATCTATATCTCCAACTATTAGTTTTTTAGAATGACCAACATTCACAACAAAAATCTTCTGACATTTTTTATACGAGCTAAATTGCGTTAATGTCTGTGCATCCTGGACTCGGAATTGTTTATCGGAAAAAAGCAAAATAGTGAATTTATCTTCAGGGAAGCTTTGTATATCATAACGTTCAGCAATTCGTAATACACTGTGTATGGAATATCGAATGTGGTGTGATGCAACAGATCTAAACATATGTAGAGTGGTGGTATGTTTTTAAACAAAGTTTTACAGTGACACTGAACAGAGAATTTTTTTTGCAGAGACTATTGCATCGTACTGAAAATAAATAAAAAAAATATTCAAAATATAAGAAAAAAAAACAAGAAAAAACTTAAGGCCGAACATCTGTAAATAAAAAGAACGGCTGAAATCAAATTTCCTGTTAGTGTACTTAAGTTTAAAACATTCAGATTTAAAACATTTTGATCAAAACAAAACGATATGTTATCCTTATGGAGTTAAAGGAGCTACGAAACGTCTGTTGGTTTTTGACTTTAGTGACTTACACGAAAGTCGAGATAATGGCGGTGGAAATGTTTAAGATCACTGAGGACAAAAACAACAACTTAAATCAACTTAAATATTATATTGCGCATTCAAAATTATAACTGAAAATGACAGAACAGTTCCCTACATTTATTGGATATCCATGATTTATTCGATATAAGTAATTAACTTGCTTTTAACTCAAACTTTCTAATGAAAGAAACTTCAAACCTTTTGAACTAGCTAGCTAGCTATATCCTTCGAAATTTTACATAGAAACATATAAGTTTATTGTAGACGAAGCTAGTCTAAGCGACAACAATGACTTTAAAATATTTTGGAGGTATTAATTATTTTCTTAAAGCTAGTAACATAACATTTTTTTTAACAAAATACAGCTCCTCGTGTTGTCTCTGTTCCCTCGTCAAAACCATTTACTGATATTTAATATATTTACAGACCGTAGCTTATTTTGCGCCAAAAAGAATACTGAAGGAAAGTTTTTTTTTTTAGAAAATAAAAATAAAATTGTAGCAAGTGCATCATAAAAAATAATTATTCATAAACAGGTTGTCTAGACGTCTATGTGGTTCTAAAGTGTGTATAATTCCTTGCACCTTGACCTTTGAGTGGTCTGTTTATTACACGCAATTCTTCGGAAATTGCGGGGATCGAGCTTATTGAATCGTTTCGTAGCCCCTTGAAGTTCTTTAAAAGTTAAGCAGATTGCCAGGAAAAGAAAAACAATTAATACGATACTTAAAAATGGTTTAACTTACTTCAGTTTGTTTATCAAACACTGTCTGCTTTGGAATTTCAAAATCTTTTCTTTTAATCCATTTGTTGTGTATAGTGATAATCGATGGTGGAGCAATGACGTTCGTTTCAAAACTTGAGCAATGTGATGTTGTGTTTTAGCTTGATTAGGTTTACTAACATCGACAACAATGATAATATTTGTCCTTCTTGGAATTTGGTCTAGAATTAGAAAATAAATTTTAGAAGTAAAGCAACGGGAGAAGGATCCTCACCAGCGGTATGTTTCAAGACTAGTCGTTAAGCACGTGAAAAAAACCATGGTTTCTTTCATCGTACATATCATCGCTATTTCGTGCATTCTTAGCACCAATACAGATTCGGCTACCATTTTGGAAGCGAATAAGAGACTTAAAAAGTTGGATATTCATAGGATTTCCCTTTGAAATTAAAACGTATAAAAGATTTGTACAGAAAATCTCTTACAACCAAAAAACGATAGGCACAATTTTCCTTATTCAGTTTCCCGTATATAAAAAAGAGGCCGTTTGAAAACGAGGCAAATGCTAAGAACATTTTCAGACGAACCATCTCTGATGCACTGATGCATTACTTGTCATTAAACTGTCCCTCCCTATAATTGACAATAATGTATAGTAAAAGTACAATGGATAGCACTAATGGCTTATAAACTGTTAACCAGTCGCTGCAGAGAAAAGAGCGATCAAGGTTGTGATGTCATAAACCAGTAGAGAATATAACAGTAAAGGTTCGTTTAACTGAATGAAAAGAATTTCAATTACAATTTTTCGAACTCAATGAAAGCGTTCTTAAAAAGTTCTGCTCTAAAATTTCTAAACATTCTTTTGTGGCTTGCTGAGTGGTGCTTGCTGTGCAAATTTAACGAACAAATTATTCATCTACATACTTTTTACAGCGTTCAAATTCACAAAAGTTTTTTCTTTTTTCTTCTTTTTTGCTTTGTTTACAAAAAACCCGCGACAGGTCACGTGATCGATGTAAGCGAATAAATGCTTTAAAGGAGACATTGCGCTGTCAAATACTAAATGTTAGTATCAGTATGAAAGAGATATGTGTGAAAAATAGGTAACATTGGACAATTCATTTTACAAAAAAAACACCAATATCAAACAGAATACTAAAAGCCAGTATCTTGCTTAGAATTTGTTACCTGGTCTGGCGTATGCATAGATTTTTAAACAGAATTGTTAGCTTCGAACTTTTTAATAAAACCTTCAAACATAAAAACTTCAAATTTTGGATCAAAAAACAATGTTTTTTTTTTAAATAAAACATAAAGGTAAAGTTCCCAGCAATGACAGTCCTGCTAGCTTTTTGCAACAGTAATATTCTTTCATTGCGGGAAAATAGTTCTATAACATAAAAACGCGCAAAAATTAATACGCGCGATAGTTCTTCAGTATACATAAAATAAACTCATCTTCATTTTATTTATAACTCAAAAAAACCTAGCAAGCGGCCAACTAGTAAAAGTTTCTTCACTTTTGATGTCACTTTAATAGAAAAGTTTCTTAAAGAGTTTCTTAAATTTGACGGGGTCTATAACAAGGACATTCAATTAAAAACATTAAAAACTTGATTTCTAGTTTGTTGGTAGTAAATGGCATACAATCAATATTCTTATTAAAGTTATACTCTTTCTTACAAGCTGTGTTTCATTGATAACAATTATAACTCGACATAAAACAGCTCACAGGAAGGCTATACTGATAGCCTGTCTTATTATGGAAGATGAACGAATGGACGCGTCAAAACAATTTAGAGTTTGTCGTTATGGCATTCCACGCTTTTGAAACTTAAATTTATTACTATACTTATCTGTTAAAATAGCTTTTTAATGTACCAAAGAATTGGCGTACCACACACTGCTTTACTGATGGTATCACAAGGGTGGTTATTATTATATTATTTCAAAATCATCATATTTGAAAATCCCTTTCTAAGAGAAAGAATGTTGTATTTTTACAATGTTATGTAGCCTCTGTTGAAGAGTTTGTACTGTCTATCAAATTATTTCTTTGTTTAGCCCAACCCCTGCGGTTTGTTTTTATAAAATTCTATGAGTTCTTTTAATTCAAAACAAACGTAAAACGTAACGCTAAAGTTAACCTAACTATAAAACTGTGCCTGTGCCCTAAAAAGAAGAAACAATATTCTTAAGGTAGGAAAAGTCATGTGGCTTGACTTTTACCCAATGAGATTAGTGCATTTGAAGGGTAAAACAAATACTGTGGTCTAACAATCTAAAATTATCTTTACTGAATGTCACAAAATAAATTCAGATAAGTGTTCTGTTTTCCCCTTAACGTGGCGTCATCTTGACTTGAAGAATGTTGTAACAGTTGTATGAGCATTAGGAATTTCTGCCTAACGTGCTGTAAAGATTTTTGCTTGCCCTGGCGACGAAATTAACCCTCCACAACTATTAAATTTTTAAATGTTGGAGCTAATAAACATATATATATACTTCGTAATTGGAGAACTTGTTAGCAGCGTCACGTATAGAACAAAAAAACCCCAAAAAACCTGTTTAAACAGGATTGCTTTTCACTTTAAACATTTGTAATTTTTATAACATCGTTTCACACATTCTTACAACTTACCTTTCGTGCGGCCTGCACACGTCGAATCCGCTTGTAGCAATAACAGAAGAAAAAGAGAGAAGTTATGTAACCACATCTCGAAATGCTATCATTCCTTCTACCTTTCCCAATTCATCTTATCACAAAACAAGTCGTCAATAAACTTGTTTGACTAAAAAACTAATGTTTTGTATCGATACCAACAATACCACATGTCACCTACAGAAAACGAGGACATATCAATTATGACTTATATTGCATAATTATTCTATTGTTTCACCACGAGGCTTAAATGTAATTAGGAGCTTTATTAGTATGCGGCGGAATTGACATGGTTGTAACAAAAGCTAATTTTCTATTTTCATTATTCTGCAGGGAGAAAGTATTTATGCAGTGATCAGATGCATGAATTTCTTTTTTTGGTTTCTGATCTCGGAAACCTTATTCGTGGATAGTGAAAAAAAAAGTCGGAAAACTTATTTGAGGAATTAAAATATTTCAAAGTTTGTTTCATTTTGTGAAAACTAAAAAAACTGAGAAAGTATTTTTAATTTATAAAATTGAAAACACATTGGACGACAATGCAGAAAGACAATAAAAAACCATGATTAGCATTTAAGTATTTATTTTGAACCCGGATAAATTAATTCAGCAATATCAAACAAAAAAAGTGTAAGAATGTCTCTGACACTCTTGATACATCTCTGACACTCCTGTTTTAAGGTGGCAGTAACCCTTTTAAAAATCGGAAAAAATATTTTCACATATTTAGTTACGAAAGGTTATATATATTATATATACATATTTTTCTGTTATAACACACTTGTCACGATTTTATAGTTATAATACTATTATCTTTCACTAAAATATATTTAGTTTTAACAAAAAGGCTTTTGTAAGATAATATAAACAACCTTTTGATACGACAAACCAAAGGTTTGTTTCAAAACAGAAGTTAATAAAAATCATGAGGTTGTAAAAAGGTCGGAGTTCGTGAAAGCTACTTCTTTTTTCTTCATTGCATATTTATAAATGAGTATATCTGCTGACTCAGCTAATTAAAAAATTAAACAAAACTGATTCTGTGTGCCTGAAGGTCAATATTTTTAGGAAATAACAAAGGAAATTCCTATAGATAACACACTGACTGAAAAATCCATCTGTTTAAACAGTTAAAAAGGGTTACTGCCATCTTAACGTACCTTGGGAAATTTCGTGGAATTCTATTAGCCTTTTGATAAAGCATGAACAAATCTATTCATTATTTGGCGATGTTTGGAAGCTTTCAACGCTCCGCAAAGTAAACTGAGATAAGGAGGCAAATTTCGAAGTCTGTCTCCACAAGTAATTCAATAGACTGTTCCTACACTAGATTTTTTCTAACTTGTTACATTATTCACACCGAACCAGGACTTTAGATCACTTAGTTTGATCCAAGTATTAATTATTGCTGACATTAGCATGGCCATGTTTGTCAAATTATTGACCCTGACGTAAATTATTCTGTAAAGCAGACGTGTTAGAGCATGCGACTAGCGCATTTTAAACGCTGCTTACCTAACCTACGCATCTGCAAAAGGAGAACTTTTGCATTCTATCTGTTTCGCAGAACCCGCGAGTTGACGCTTCTAGACTACTTTGTAAACTGGCTGAAAAAGTGCTGTTGTCTTAGTATTTCAGTGGGCGACTGGTAGCAAAGCAGTCCACTCTAATTAATTTTTGTATAAAAAACGTAAAATTCAAAAGATGTTAAAAACAATCGAAGATTTAATACTAGTTACTAATAAATAAAATGCAAGACTGGGAATGAATTTGGCTTACTTAAAGACCCTGCAGCTACTTTATATTTGGAGTATAACATCACACGTGTTTTAAAATACGACGTTAAATGGAGAAGGGGAATTATATAACTGAGATAATTTTTGATTTTTGATTTTTGATTTTTAATATTTTTCCAGAGAACCTTTCTTGTTACACTGACCTTAAGTAAACAAAGTCTGGCATTAAGATACTTTAATCGCAAATTTTGGCCTTTCCTTGAAACTGTGTTTGTCAAAAATGACGTTCGCGAAATGTTATTCACTAGGATTTCTTTAAATCGCCAAATCTCACTCGAAACACGAAAATGTATTTTTATTATTTGTAAAAGAATTAACCCAACAACAAGTTTCTAGAAATGACTATTTCCTTTTCTGTCAGCAATATAGGTAACTTTATCTGCAAGAACACAAAAAAGAGGTTGTTGCATTGCTTATTTATGAGCACAGAGTGAAAACAAAAAAAAAGATGGCTGGCATGCCTGACATTCGTTTCCAAACATAATTTTTTTCATTTTTCGTTTATCTTGCGAAACTTTCCCATTTGTTGATTTGTGAAAGTTTATCCCAGAAATTTCACGGTATTTGGCTTGGCGAAAGTTTCTTTGATTAAAGTAAACATTCGATTTCATTTGAAATTTAACAAAAAAATTGATTTGTTATAACGGAGGCATGAAATAATCCTTTTCCGTCCATAGCTACGTGCCAAAAATCATTTTTTCCCATACCTTTACAACACGTTTTCATGAAGTGATAGGTATAAGCATAGTTAATAGATTAACTATGGCATAATATAAAGATGCCACGAGGAAGCGAATAATTAACCAGATGGTTTTTTCATAATGCAAATCAATAGTTGTTATAAAAGTTATAAAATTTCGCAAGATCAGGGTTTTTTTGTGGGAGAAATAAATTCCCTTATGATTTAGTTTGACTCTGCTTAGTAACCACGGGTATCCGTAATGATATTCTTTGTCTAAAATATGTTACGTGGTTATAGTTATACTTCACAAAATGACAAAAATAAAAGAACTAATAAATCCTAATATTCCTATTGCTGTGGGATTCTGATATTAACATATATAACGGTATCGAATGGAAACATTTTGGGCCCTGTCATACAAGACTGTATTATCATAAAAAACGCGCCCCATTACAGCACTTTACTCTGTTCAGCTGATCCTGATCCTGAAACTGAGCTGTGATCTTTGTTTTTTGTTTATTTAGGTGCGCTATCAATATATTGCTGACACATATCAATAGTTTTATTGTTGGTCGCTGTTTGGATGCTTTTTTGGAAATTTGTCAGAATTTTAATAGTATAACTTAAAAAATGGGTTTAAATGGATTGTGCAACTTAAACATGTATGCATATTATTGTTTGAATCAGTTTTTTTCGTTTTTAGTTGAATTATTTCTTTATATCATCTTTAAATTTCAAAACTTAAGTTAATATTATAGTGCTGGTCTGTAAAATCCTGTCTAAGTCTGAGAAATAGATGTTTTAATCACGTGGGGTGCCTATAATTTTTAATTGTAATAATGACGCTACTTATTCGTAACTTAGGATGGTTTGCAAAATATTTCATAAGTTTGTGAAATACAGTTGACTCCCTCTAATTCGAATCTCTATAATTCGAATATTTCTATAATTCGAACGAGTGCTCAGTCACTGTCAATTTTCCTTAAGAAACTGTTGTAGAAAACTTTCTACAATTCCAATTTTTCTAAATTCGAAACTTTCTACAATTCGAATAGTTTTTTCATTCCCTTCAGCACGATTCTCTCCCTAATTCGAATTTTAGAGTGTAAACAGGGCTTTGACAAATTCAAATTACACCATTTTTGGTGTCGTCCAGAGAAAGCACTTGGTGATGCAACTCGTATTGTCGAAAGAGATTGTCTCTCCAATGTAAAGCAATCAAATATTCAACAGTTTTTCAAATAGAGTTTTGTGTAAACTATGAAAATAAAGATTGAATGAAACTTGAATTATGTTTTCCTGATTTTGAAATTAACGTAATTTCTCTCTGTAATTTAAATTCTCACTCTCTGAAGCTGAAAGTTCGAATTACAGAGACTTTCTATTATTCGAACAAATATTTTTCCCTGTGGGAATTCGAATTAGGGAGAGTCAACTGTATATGTTTTGTTTATGTAATGTCGGGATCTTGCGTTAAGTCACGACAATAATTAATCACATATAGTTTTATATACTCTTCTTCTTGTATATAAACAACTTAATAAGGCTCACTATTACATCGCATACGTAGAATCACTTCTTACCTGTTAGAGGGCGGCTCGATCTCTATACGTCACCATTCGCTCACGTAACAACTGCACAGCAGCCATGCTCACACGGCAGATCACGTGATCAACGAAAATAACTCGCGACACACTCCCCTATTTGATGACAACTTGCATCAAATATGAACAAAACGAACATATTAGCCGATGTTTGTCATTCCTAGCAGGCGGCTAGCCGTAAAACTAACAAGGACTAATAGTTTTCCTAGAAATAAGGTTCTGCAAATAATCCGTCTCGTCATAATGAACACAAAATATAAATTTCTACTAATAAGTTCTCATAACTAACAATTGTTTTTGTAGTAAATAAATTTCTTGTATTGATTTACTGATTCATCTCGAAGTCAGCTTGGTTTTCAATCTGAACTCTCGCTATAGCAGATGCATTTCGTTTCGGTCGAAATTCGTTCGCTTCAGCATTCAAGGTTGACGTTACGTTGCCGTTTTTCGGTTCGATGTCGCATGACAGTTCTAAGGGATAGAGATGTTGAACCGCTCGTTCTAAGGTGTTCTTGCTCGTTCGTAGTTCTACCGCTCTTGTAATCCGTCTCTGCCAACGAAGGTATTCGTTACGACACCAATTGTCCATTTTCCTCTGTTCTTT
>JASGCC010000132.1:241618-319935 GCA_030067915.1 Hydractinia echinata
GCTTTCTCTCTCTTTGCTTGAAATTAAAAATAAAATGGCAATTGCATTGCGAGAATAGGTCTGGTCATCAATCTTGTTCAAGGGCGAATCCTTAAGAGGAACTTATGAAAAAAAGCTTCTTTCAAACACAGTTTTGTGTGTTCAATTTGACTTTCTTAGGATAGAAAAAATAACAATCTCTCTCTAAGACAGAGAACTGATAATTTAGTAACGTTTCACTAAAGCTTGGAGAAAAAGTGAGCGCGTTTAAGGGACCGAATCTTCCATTAGCCTAGCTAAGGAAGGCGTATTATTTTTAAGGGTTTCTTGTCAATCGCTTGAGAAATCATATGGGAAATTAAGCACCAAAATTTAAAATACAATCTTCTTGCGAATTCAGTGAGAGCGTTCGTGTAGTACTATCGTCTCTTTTAGAACAATAGTCATTCTCTATAAACTACTTTCTAACAGTGACATAAAGGTGACTTCCTGATGTGTACGAAGTCCATGTCATTACATTCCATATCGTGCGAGCGAGTAACGTGTTTTGAGTGTGTTTATATGTCCTCTTAACTTTCGGCTGTTATTGGAACCAAGTTAAACTCGTGATATGGATATTTTAATATGAAGTAAATAATCCTTCAGAAAATACGATAGTATTTGATAGATATGAGACATGGTGTAAATTTGATCGCGCAAAGCACAGAAATACACGATCTCGCATTCAATATGCGAAGTACAGTTTCCTAACTTAGCTAGCTCTGCCGAGTTTGCCTTTATTCAAATAAAACTGCGTCCGACAATGTTATCAGGAAACATGCTTGAATGTTTAAGTAGTATAAAGCCGGACACATAGACATTATGCTTACAATATCTGTTTCTAAGTTTGTAATAGCAAACATGTTCCCGTTTAAAAACTAGAACGTAATCGGTTGTTTTTAGGAAGTGACAGCGAAAACTGACAGTAAAGACAATATTGTAATCGAATGATTGAATCGGAATTTCTGTTCCGATTCAACCATCCGATTACAAAAATGTCTATGCTGTCAATTTTCGCTCTCTCTTCCTAATAACAGCTAAATTCAGTTACAAAAGCTAACGGAATGTTCAAAATTTCAAGAAAGGAAATTAGCCGTTTACTTTAATATTTAAAACATTCTTTTTCAATATTAATGTTCAATACACGTCCGTCATTCACGACCTTCAGAAACTTTTCTCACTTCCTCATGAGGAACATGCGAACGTGACATTATGTCGTTGTTAAAATATTTACTATACTGGAGATTGAATAAAAAGACTAAAAAACCATTAGAGTTTAGAAATACATTAGCAAGTTCATTTGGAAGAAGTCTACGGTAGGAGCTACTTTTTAAGTTTAATATTTCAAAGTGTTTGAGAAGGTTGTGTGTGTTTTTGATGGAAGACAACAAGCTATAAAACAAGCAAGGAAAACGTTTTTTCATATCGTTGACTGCAAGTGCTTTTATGTATGTATAGATGTATAAAAACTCTTAATTTGTACAAGTGTGTAAGAAGAAACCGTAAGATGTTATATTTTTTGACGTTCAAAAATCTAAGACTTTAGGGTTGGAAATCTTGACGCAAAAAGATCGAGAAACTGATTTTTATGACTTATTTTGTAATTTAAAGAACTTAATAAGAGCTTTCTTAGGTTCTAAATATTTTGATTTGTTTTGACACTTAAAGGACGGCCCGCTTCTAAAAAGACCCTTCCCGAAAACAGATCAGCTTCCCAAAACTTGAGTCGTGATTTGTGGCTTAGAACAAGCCCTAGAAGGTTTATATCTGGTGCCGCTCAACCTCGATCCCAGGACAAGTTGTCTCTTTTTGAATATCGGACGCAGCGCCGATGAGAGACAAAAAGCCCTGGGAACGAGGTTGGGTGCCGCTAGGTAGTCTAATCCATCCTCTTTTCGAGACGTAGAAAGCAATCTTCATGACAAGAAGTTATGGCGGTCCAACTGCGGGACTATTTTCGCCCGATTTTTGTTTGCATATTTGCGGGACCCGTCCTTTGAGGGATAACGAAAGACTGCGTGAGAATTCAGTTCAACCAAACAGCACTTTCAGTTGGTTAAATTTTTTAATTTTCCAGTATCGCCGTTAAGCCTTAAAGAACGAAGAAATTAATAGGAACAGAATGTTAGGATGTTAGGTGCAGCGTATCGAATAGTAGCATCCATCGTACATTTTGTTGTTTGTTGTTGTTGTTGTTGTGTTGCTTTTCAATTCCAGCCGAGGCACGGTTGATTGGTGCATTAATTCTTAATTCTTAACACTTTGGGCTAGGGCTAAAAGAAGGTTTATAATAACGGGGTTACGCTAATTAATTAATTATTAAAATTTTCTGTAAGAGTTTGCCTAGGTTTTTTCTGGTGAAAAAAATATCCTCTAATCACAACCTCGTCACCAGAGACTTTTTTCTCTTTCTGACAATCTTGGACGGCAGAAAGCTTGAGGACAAGGTTTGTTCTAATTAGATATGTACGCTAATTAGTGAGGGAGAATTTTACTTGAAACTTAAGAAGACTTCTTGCATATACAACAATTATACCATTTTTTGAAATTATAAAATTAGTCTTATTTTTTTACTGCTTCAAAAAATGGTCAACATCGGGCAGGCGTGGGAAAACAGTGTAGGCTAAGTCTCTTACATTGATGGTGGCAAATATTACATGGGCAACTCGTGCCCAGGGCATCTTTAAGAACATGTCCATATGACCGCCTCAGTGTCAAAAATAATAAATGCCCTGGGGACGAGGTTGATTACATGGGGACAGAAAAAATTAATGAAGAAGTTACAATCCTTTTTTTCTTAATTTTTCTTAGCCTTGACATTTTTTTGAAAATGTTCTAAACGCTTGTCCAACCCATAGCTTGATTTTTTTTTTCGAATAAACTCGCGAAGTTGTTTTTTGATGACGTTTTTTTTTTGGCTTGGAAAGATCACATTGTTTACTTTTTTATAGCGTACGAAAATGTTTTGGCAAAATATGCAGACGTCTACAAAATAATTTTTACTTCTTTTTATGGAATAAACAGATTTGGCTCTATTAATCAATTTTCTTATTTTCAAACAAACTGGTGGGTATGGCTCATGACGTATAAGTTTGACGTCATAAGCGCTTAACATTCTTGACTTGTCAGTTTTATACAATGACTTACTGTATGACCGGAGTTAAATGTCTAAGAACATTTTGTACCAAAGAATAGGAAGTAACGTGTCGGTGATTCTTTTATCTAATAAAATCCCAACTTTAACACCAGTAATACCACAGAAATTTCTAATCGATAAGCGTTTTACATACTTCTTTTTTTATATCAACTTAATTATGCAGAAATTTGTAGAAGGTTAACAACTGAATGGACTTTGTTTTCAAATATAAATAAACGAAAATTCTCGTATCATAACATCTATCAGCAAAATTGTGCAATATAATTTTTCTTCGAGTATTTTCGGGAAGATTCGGTTAATTTCGTCAAGGGTATGAAAATACACGGTTTATTTTTGTATCAAGCACTTAATATGTGGGAAGGGAGTGGTCCTCAATACTTGTACAGCTTGACAGAACTTGTTTGACTAATTACACTAAATTATCATCCACCATCTGTGTAAGCAGCGTTTTAGCACGTTGACCTTTCCTACTTCTACGTTGGCGACTGTTTGTTTATAAATATATTATTTATGTGTTTAAGCGCTCGTATTTTGTCGTTAAGTAAATTATGCTATGCATAGTTTTAAATAAATTAAGCAAACTTATTTGTATTGGACGCTATTATAAATTATGCATGAATTCCTTTAGATCTACTCAAGTTGCTTGGTAATTACAAAAAACAAAAAAAATATTCCTTGACGTCATTAGCTGTGAACTTACAAAATTGTTCTTTACAATAACATGGACTTAAAGTAATTATTTATACGTCATAAGCCACATCAAATTTGATTGGTTAATCGCACATAAGTAAGAACTATAAAACTGCTCGTCGAAATAATTTGAACATAACTCATCAACGAGAACAACCGAACAGAGTGTTATTCATCAAACGAATAATCAACGAATAACGATAATCACCGACAAAATTTTTAGAGTTGATTTCAAATGACTTACAGCAATCAGGAAGTGCCTTCTTGGAATATTTACGACTCTGAAATGTACCTTACAACATTTCCTGAACTTTTAACAGAAGAAGATAAATACTTTTTTGATCAAGACGAAATCAAGCCGGAAGATACTTATTCTCCAGTTTACCAGGTTAGCTTATCTACTAAGAATATAATACTACTGTTGCATTATCCTACGAAACTGCGTAAAATATTGCTGGTATTTTAGCTTTAGTTGTACAGCGACACTTTAGGAATAACTATTTATGTAAAAAATACAAGTAACCAGATGTTTGCAGCTCAAACAAACTTCTTTGTGCATAGCTAGTATTGTTCAAAGTTCTTTTTGTGCTTTGCTCTTCCAAATAACAAACAGTGTAATTCTAGCCAAAAAGTCTTCGGTTTGGATATTTTAAAACACGCAATACTTGGATAAACTTTTTTAAAACGAACAACCAAGACTCGAACACACTTAACTAAAAACGTTTATCAAAATAATAAAAACTTTGCATATTAAATTTTAAGATTAAGTTATAGCACGTGACATAGCTCTATTATTATTTTTAAAAAATCAATTAAAAATAATTCAGGGGGTTGTGTTAGATATTAATAATGAATGAAGTCATAGTTGAAAGCCGTATGATAGTTTTGTAACAAAAAAATACTCCGGATATACAGTCACAATTTCTTGATATCATTGACGGGGTACACTTTATGTAAATCAGAACAAACACTACGTCGGCTTGGATGGACAGCTAAAATGGGATTGGGAACATTTCTGGAAAATATGGATCAACGATCATTCTACGATAGAAGGAGATGCTATTTAGATTTCTCCTCTGTTAAAAATAGCTCATCAAATCGTTTAAGTCATTGGGGTCTGGCATCATCCCCAACTTCACCCGATGAGGTGAAAAATGTTAGATTGTTCTTTTGTTCTTCTTCGTTTACGTCTTCTATGTTTTTGTTTTTCATTTCGTTATAATCAATTTTTCAATTGACGTAGCGAAACTTTGTTTAACAAAGAGACGATGAATTATTTATTAAGGCGGTTAGATAAATAGTGGAAAAACAAAAAAATTGCTGATGCATGCAAAAATATCTCATCGGTATGTTTTCTCAGAACAGGTTACTCACTTTAAAACTGCATCGCATCGAGTAAACACAAACTTGTTTTTGTTTTAGCCAACGACTCAAGCATCTATGTTAGCGTCGCCGTCAATGAATATGCCTGTCTTATGTCAGGCCTACAACCCGTACTCACCCGCCGCCCAATCAATCATGCAAGCATCGCCGTCAAATACTTTCGCGCATTCACCAGGAAGTTCAACGTACTCCGCTTCACCTATCAACTCTCCGCAGCAAGCAATACCACCAGAAGACTTCATGAGATATGGCATGAGGCAAAATTTTCGTCATGCCCTCCCTCAAACACAAGATTATGGATATTTTTATAACGACTATACTGGAAATAAAAGAAGAAAACGCGATGAAGAGGTGAATATACTTTTCTTTTTTTTACACTTCATTTTTTATCACATTCGGCAAGTTTTTCTTACGCCTTATTCAAAATTTAATGGCAGTAGTTTAGATACCAGTTAACTTTCTGAATTGTCGTTTAACTTTGAAAACAGATAACTTCGGCTTTGACTAATTATAAAAAGTACTATATATAAAAAGGAAATTTCTTCCATATTTTTCCCTAAAGGCAATTTGATATAATGACAGGCGTTTTCAATGTTCTCTTTTGAAAATAATGAGACGAATTACTATGACGTCACAGATCGATTGCTACCTATTTTTATGGTCTTTGTGTCAGATCATGTTTCATCTCGACTGATAGTCTTTGTATCGAGTGTTATTTTTATCTGTAAGAAATATGCCAGCCATGCTGTTTTCATTTAAAAGAAAAAAAATATTTTTCGATCGCTTTTAATCTTCTTCTGACGTCATAAAAAGCCGAATCAATTAAAGCCTCTCATGTTTACCGACTTTCTATTAAAAATCACCTGGCTCTTTTCTTTTTCCTCGTCATCAATTTTTAATAAAAAGAAATTTATCCCTAAGTATTTTGAATACGACAACAGCGTGTGCCCAATTTTTAATTTGTTAATTTCGGGTTTTTGTTTTTTTCATGTTAACGGATATGTAAACGACATCCGAAACATGGAAGTTTGACGTTCATTTATCATCCGTTTATTGACATAAACATGCTATAATAAGGTCTAATATAGTTAATCAGTCACATAATTTGGAAATGAACCAAAATTTAATCGTTCCATTATTTATTTTTTTCATAGCTTACGAATGAAGAATACGAGAAACGTCGGTTACGCCGGGAACGAAACAAACAAGCCGCACTTCGGTGCCGAACAAGAAGACGAGAACGAATCGATGCATTAGAACAGGTAAATTTCATCCTATGTTACTATGTTACGCAACCCCCCGGTTGATCTCACTATTATCGTCAAGTAGTTACGGCATGCATTTGTGTGTATTTATTTACATGAAAAAAAACTGATATGATAAACTTTATATTGTGTCATGTAAAACGAAGCTTCTTTTTATTATTATGATCTAACAAGCGCCAAATTTTACCCACAAACATAATTTTTTAAGAACTAAAACAAAATAGTTTTGTAAACTATATAAAAAACAAAAGTAAAAGACTACATTGATACAGACAATGTTTTGAATGTTTCATGTTTTGGAAAGACAAACGCATTTTGTGTGATTCATATAAAATACCCACGTTATGTTTCAAAAATAAATATTTTTCCGTTTTTTCGCCCACTCGTAGAGGATTTTTCACTAAAACTAGGATTAAAATTCTTTAAGGAGCGTTATAAATTAATCTCGCTTTTCTGTGGCTGTGTTTTTTCCCGCGCTTGAGTTTCTTCACTATCCACCGGATAGAAAATAATTCTAAAATCTGTTTGTGACGCAAAAGGGCGTGTTTATGTGTCGACCGTGTTTTATCGTATTAAAACTAAACATTGTAATAATTGTTTCTTTTTTATTTTATTTATCAGGAAACTTCTCAAATCGAAGAAGACAATGAAAAAGTGGAAAAAGAAATCTTAGGACTCAGAAAACAACTAAGCGAATTGAAGGAGTTGCTCAAAGAACATAAATGTTCGAAACAAATCAATCTAAATGACGTTCAACAATCTAAAGTCAGCGAAGTGGCTGTCAAGCCTGAGCCTCAGTAAAGTCATTATTTGAAACCACACTAGAATCACCTCAAGAAGACAGTTAAAATCGTATTACAAAGACTATGTGGCATAGCTTGTTATCGTTACTGCTCTGATGTGAGCGAATCACACATCACGCTGTGTCTTCACACATCACGCCGTGTCTTAAAGTAATCCTGCTACAAGTCGTAACATGTTTACGTTAAGTAATCCTACAAGAAAACATAAACAATGACGTCAAAAATTATTTGCGATAATCTCGCAACAAATACGGATTTTTATAAAATCCTAATTTTTTTTAATTTGTTAAGCGATTGCCCCTGGGGGTAAATTCGCGGCTGGCCGTTCATTAACCCTCTTCCCAACGTTTTTTTGTGATACCTTAGTAAATTATAAACAAAGAAGCATGGGAACGAGGTAGTATATATTATAACCATGTTTTTTATAGTTACTGTAAATTTTTATATTTCACGGACTTGAGTCGCTAAAATCTTTTTTATTTAAAGAGTAGTTTTTTGCTTGTATACTTAACGTACATTATATAGAGAAGAAGAGAGAGAAGAAGATTATATTTGTAGATTGTTAAATTAAATATTATTAAAGAGAAAATCTTAGAAGTAATTTACTTTGTTTTATTTCGCGTTTTTTGTTTTGTACTCACAGAAATTGTCGGTGTTGCAGAAAACGACCTTTTTTTAATTCGTAAAGACATTTTGTAAAAACGACAACGAAACTTAGCACCATAATCAACTCACAATACTGTTTCTTGACCTAGCTGTCACAAAAAATAATTTTCTCTTTCTGTTCTAAATTATAACACATACTCTGGTGACGATTGAAACACTTTCACATCGATTGTGTTCATAAACCTAGGACCGTCACAGTACAACACGAATAAACAAACCAATAGGAATAGAAAGTACAAGTTCTTGAGGAAAGGTGAACCATTGTCCCCCCTCCCCCTTCCTTCTCTTCCTCACATATTTCTCTGATGAAACGAAAAAAATAATCTATAACATCGTTCTTATTGGTCATAGCATCACGAATATAATCTTCTAAAGACCCTATTCAGCACAGAAGCACTTAAATTTTGTCCAACAAGGTAAATTTAAACAGAAAAGATATTTTTATGGTTTTCCGGCTCTATTTTGACAAATATAACGGCACCATGACCCTATATCAGTTTGCTGGACCCAGCGTACAATATCACAGATGGCATGTGCGATGCAGTAGACAGAAAATTCCACATCAGGGGGTTCGAAAAAATGGCCAGCTGTTATAATTTTCTTTTTTTTTTCTAAAGATGACAATCTTTCAATTTATTTGAGCGGTAGACTTCAAAGCATTTAATGTTAATACAGGTATCCCAAGTGTAATTCATATATTTTATAAACAACTATATATGTATATAATATTACTGTCCTAACCACCGGAAATATTGACTCACTCTCAGTGGACTTAATTAATTAGAGTGTAATATAAAGCGATGCATGACGTGATTTTGTCTCCTGCTTTTAACAAACAAAAACAAGTAAAAAAACAACAACAGCAAAAGAGCGTTATGAGGAAGCTCCGCCATGCTTTATGGTAACCAAAAATACTCCATTACTTAATTTCTCTATGACTTCATTTTGACACAAAGGAGATGGGGGCGTTATAATCTTCTCGGTTGAAAGTTTACTGAACTTGATTTTAAACTATCAATCAAAATATTATTCTACGATAACAATAATAATCAGACCTATCTGAGATAAAAAAAATATTAATCCTTATGATAGATATAGTCATCTTCATCAACTTATTAATTGACAATACTTTATTTGTTGTTTCGGTATGACAATGATGTCATAAATTTACACATGATAAAATAAAGCTCCTTGTTTTGTCAGTAAACAAAGGGTGGGATAATAGTGCTTAAAGAAAAGTGACAATATAAATAACAACAATAATAATAACAGGAAATACATAAATTGTATCAGATAAGGCTAATTAATAATTCTTATCACGTAAACATCTTTTTAATTTTGCAAACTTAGAAGAGAAGTTATGGTTTCTTTTCACATCTTCCTGACAATAAATTAAAACAGAAAAGAGTAATTTGGTGTATTGATATGTCAGCCCTTGTCATTAGAAACGAAAAAAAGAAGGGTGAAAGTGACGACATTAAGACTGTGAAACTAAGTTGTTTTCCACTTTTACCCTATTAAGGCAGTAACTAATAAAAGCTAATTTTAAAAAAAAATTGACGCGTAATATTGTCGCTCTTTCGAAACTGACAAGTTGTTAAAAACCATAGGAAACTCTCACAATTACCTGAAAGTTTCATAAGGAAAAAGGCTATATTGTAAAAAAAGCATAAGAATTTTCCCTTTTCACAAATTTTGTCACGCTAAACATATGATTATCAATATATGATTCCCTGCACGCAATGCCCTTGATTTTGTCAATGTCCTGCGTCGTGTCTGAAAGAATACAGCCAGCTCAGATGTCTTCAAATAAAAATTATTTGGCAAAAAAATAAAAATTATTCTCCTTTTGCTTTGATCGATTAAATCAGTTTATTTACCTGAATGTCTTACGTTTCCACAGCTCAAGATTTTATTTTGTATAATATTTAAATGCTTCCAACGTTAGTTTTATTGTATTTTTTTCCCATGTTTATTTTTTTTATTTCTGATGGTATTTTTTATTTAGTTTAGACATACATTTATTATTTACGCATTTCAGCATTAAGAACTATTGTAAATTTATGAATGCTAGTTAGTAGAAATACATGTCGAATAAAAAAAAAGGAAACAAAAAAGTAATAAAATGTTAGTAAATATGGGAAACATCAGTTCTCGTTTATATTTTTAATAAAAAACGCATACACCAGAAATGACACTGGTATTCCCCACGTATTGTAACCAAAAGTTAAATATTTAGTTATTAATTTTACCTCTCCTATTAAAAGACTGTCATATTCATGTTTCAGGAACCTAAGATGATTAGGCTTGTGCATTCAAAGCTTCCATTTGAGCTACGAAAGCGCCGTGAGAGCACAGCAATCTCTCAACAAGACAACCAACTAATATTACAAGATATTAAGCAGAAAAATAAATCCACACTTTTATAGTCTGTACATGACTCTATCTGGAAGTGTACCCACGGCCGCCTACAGTGAAGGCGAACGCACTCTACCTGGAGCAATCATTTGATAGCCTTGTGACAACCTTTTAACCAGTAGAAATTATGTTGACTAGGCTATCTTTGATGCTATTGGTGACAAACCATTCTGTAGCATTTCTGTAGCCACCCTTCTTGTGATTTATCTAAGGCTAGATTTACAAATTCATCCAATGAGAATTACTCTTTCTTTCAATCAAAATACTTTAACTCTAGAAGAGCAGGAACGACGTTGACAAATGCAAAGTTGCTAGTTTAAAAGTGAATATAATGCATGCCTACAAATGGACCACTCATTGTCACTGCTGCTGCAAGGACAAATAAACTTTGAGAGGAGAAATATCTGAAAAGTTTTATTCTTTAATTTTCTTGCTACATTAAATACACATCTAATGTCATAGCTAGGAGGTTACCCCTTTGTTTCTGGCTGCACGTATGGAAACACATTAAAAGCAACCTGTTATTTGAAAGATTTTGTGTTACTATTACTGGTTTTGCTCTTAGAAACAATAGAAATATTTTGTCATATTGTTTAGCTAAAAAGTTGCCACGCTGCCATAAAACCCATTAGGAAAACTAAAGAGCCAATGAAAATCTAGCCTCGTTTCGTTGCAATTGAATGAAAAATAAAGGAGCAGGGGGTAATGAAAAATACCATATGGTGAATTCCGTTTGAAAATATTTAGCACGCGAACACTTGGAGAAGAAAAAACCGCATCTTCAAAAACATCAATATGTTTGGAACACTATATTTAGCTTGCGCTGTTCAATTTCTGACCAACAAGAGAGATTTTGCTGGAATAAATATGAAAAAAACTTTAGGTATGTTAAAAATACATTCTATCTTGTTTTCGCAATTTTCAGTTTTAGGATTAACCTATTGAGAACATTAAATCTCCTTCTATTATTTCTCAACTTTCATCCATTTTGGCGTCATGGAGAAGGAACACGTGTCAAAATACTTCAATTGCCACACCTTCTACTAAGAGTAAGATAGTAAACTCTTCACATAAGTTGTATTACGTGCTGGTCTTAAAAATATCTAATAATAACTAAAACTTTTGTTGTATTTATTAATCTTTCTGTCAATACCACAAGCATCTTACATTTTACTGCTTAATAAACGGAAATGAGTAAGCCGCTACTATCTTAATGGTCCACTTTGGTTGTTTGTAAACATAGTACTTCTATCTGTGTCAACTAAATTGTTTTTCAAACAAGATTCATGGTTAGTTCACCTGCTATGTTCTAACATTTTACAGCAAGAACAAAGCATAAGGTTTCATATAGTAGCCAGCATCAGGTCTGCAATTTTTATTGATTTTCTATATTTTCTGTGGTTATTGGTTTCAATTGTTAGATAAGGCAAACAGCAAGGTAATAACAGTATGTGGAGATTCGTCATCAAGTGTGAGGTGAAGTGATCTTGGACATGGGTTTATTTATAAACAACCAACTCCTTCACATGGCGCGTGTAACAATATGTAAACAATAGCCTAAATGTTTACATTCCAATTTTTACTTCCTTCCACAATTCAAGCATCAAGATATTTTTGTTGTTCAAAATAGTATTAACTTCTTCTTGTTTTATCATGGAACCATTTTCTTCTAAAAAAGTATCTGAACATTCGTGGTTGTCCATCTATCCTCCTAAATTGAACCCAACTGAAATCCTCGAAATTCTCAGAATGTTTAAATTTTTTACCAATCAGGCCCATTTTACCTTACCTCTGGTCAGACTGTGAGCAATAAGATCTGTGTTCAAGTGAAAAAATTACTTGATAAGAACCAAATGAGAATATAATATATAGTGCTACTGTCGGCACGATCTATATATTTTTTTAAAGGGCAGTAAAATTAGAAATCAGGCTGGAATATGTTTATATGAAAATCGCAATCAGATTTAGGATATGCCTACGTTATAATGCGAAGAAAACAAATAAACATTTAAGCTTAGACGAATGTAAAACACAAAGCTTATGAGCTATAGCTATTGATAAAATGGTCCTGTTTTTTAGTTTTAGAAGAGTTTTAATTTGGTGGCTCGTTAGATGTATTTCTTAAAACAAGCAACAACAAAAAATGAACAGCGACAAAAACTAAGGTATGTTTGTACCAGTCCTACACAGTATAGCTGGTAGCGGAGTGCTAAATCTTATTGTGTATAAGGACAGAAAAATTTGTGTAAATGCCCATAACACAAGAAAAAAACACATCAGGGGGTTTGCCAAGGTTGAAAAATATATATGTATGCTTAAAATATGCTTAAAAATTCTCCTATCTTAGCCTAAATAGGCTTGTAAATGTTATGCTTATAAAATAACATGATTAAAAAAAAACAAAAAAAATATGATATAAAAATCTTGGAATTATAGAAACTATGAAATAATTATAGCTAGAATCTTTAAAATGCATAGGTAATTTTATTCAAATTTCTACGAACAACTTTTGTGTGAGACGTATTCACACTCTGACGAAATGAAATGCTGACGTAGCGTTTGTAAAGATGAAGGTATAGTTTAGAAGGGAAGTAAACTCAGTATTTTCTAGGAACTTGAAGTAAATAAGCTGATATACACAAAAAGCAAAACAAAAACTAATAACGAAATAAATTCCTCATTAGGCTGAAAGCCATTGAGGTGTAACCCTAAGGACTATGACGTCACAAGACGTTTGTGTGTAAACCATAAATATTGTAATCGTAGCCATACGTCATTACATCATTTAATTACAAGCTGGCTAGAAAACATTATATTAATCGTTGATATAATTAATTTGCTAGTAACTGTCAAGAAGCTGTTATTAGCTGCGGTTTGGCCACTGAAATTGGTATCCAGAAATATTGCTAAATGAAAACGGAGGCGTCGGTTGTTAACTTTCCCATTAATTAATTTATTTGAGGATTTGTAGTATCTGAAACTGTTATATAGGATATTATCCCATGAATCATTCTAATTAGAAGGGATTTTAGAAATATTTGGAAACCTCAAGCGGGGGAATAAAATGTTATATCGGATTTTAGTTATTATTAGGTATTTGAAATATTCCCCTGTTATTATGCGAACGATATCCTGAAAGTTTTATATTTAGTGAAATTTCATGGGAAAAGTTTTTATATCATACCACCAAAGCAGCCAATTAATTTGTTGCAGGAACCCCTTTTCCAACCACAAATATTTCCGCCTTAAGGTGTTCTTCATGTTGCAGTCGCGTTGCATTAAAATGTAGCTTGTATATTTTTAGTGATATACCGTTCAAAATCAATATACTTAACCTAAAATTATTTCCTATATGTTCTAAAAAAAAAGCCGAAAGAAAAAAGAAATGAATGCATTAATAAGCACTAATACTGCCGGCTAATAATTGTTTAAAATTTTGTCAATCTCATCATTAAGGATATATAATGGCAGGGTAGATTTCGCGTACATGAAGGGGCGAAGAACGATCAAAATGTCAAATATAGGAACCGCAGCAACACGTTTATAGCGGTTAAAGCGGAGGTGTCTGCATAAGAGTGACTACTACTACTTCTTATGCGTTCAATCTCGGTCATTGTAGCAATGTGCAGCGTTCGTTAATTTTTTTAAGAACTGGTGGCAAGGTAGAGAGATGGTCCTCTTTGCACAGCGATAAGTTATTTAAATTCACAAAGACTACCACGGCAGAACCCTCACTGGTAGTGATATAAAAAGACGCTAAAAGATATTTGCTTAACTCACAATAATAAGAGTGATTTTTTCGCGGCTGTCAGCATATCAAAAATTATTTCTTAGTAATTTTCAAAAATGACATCATATTACATTTCACCATTCCTCAGTTCAACGTATTGTCAGACGGAAGCAGAATTTCTACCCCCCTGCTAATCATGTACCCATAATTCATTGAGTTGTAAAAACCTGAATCAACAGATAAATATCAGAATGGTGAAAAACACTAAATTTTTTACCTTAGTTTCGATTGGCTATATCAATGTGGTAAGATATTGATTGACTTACATAAAAAAGGTTTTCGCGGGTATTGCTGAAACGCTACTGACACTAGCATGGCGTCAGTAGAAATTATCTCATTAGATTTCTTTCAAACAAAAAGTGTTGTTTTATATTAATAAGGCGCGTCATTGTTTCTCTGGCCGCTTTGAAACAAAAGAAAAATTATCACTTTACTCTTTCTGATTCGTTCTTCAAAAGGTTTCTAAGCTATATTGGATGACAACAAAACATGGAAAGTATCATTACATCACCATAGTTTTAAACAAACAAACAAACAAAACAAACAAAACAAACAACAGAAAACAAACAAACAAACAAACAAGTAAACGTAATAGTTACGTAGAAATAGCCACTGTACACCTTTTTGGCATCATGTTAAAAAGGATTCATATAGATCGGATGATTTCTCTGATTGAGGATGTTGTTTATTTACTCGACCACCCCATTAATAAACCTTTCCATTAAAAATCCGATTTTTAATGCCTGTTGTACCAACTTGGTGCTGTTAACTGATTCAATATGTCGATACTTAATTTCTTGACATTTAAAGCGCGAAAGGTTTAAGAAAATGACTATATATTAGATGTGAAGGCATTGTCGATAAAATTTAACGTTTTTAGCTTGGCACATACAATACTGAATTTAATATTTTACATTGCGGGTTCGTGACAGTTTACAAGAAAGGAAATCTTTGTCTCCTAAGGAACTGAGTTAGTTACAAATTCAAAGCATTTTATATAATGGTACCATGTGAATGACTTTCGTGTTATTTTGAACTGACTAGAAATTGAATTTTTAGATACAACTGGAGGAAATTTTGCTTCACTACTTCATTCACCACAGAGCAAGTAGATACTATGGAAACCGTAGCTACCTTTTCGGCTTACTAGTAGTGTTGTTGTTGGAGTAAAAACTGTTAAGATTGTTTTACTTTCACTCATATTTTTATAGATATGTTTTTGCAAGGCAAAAGTTTCACGAAATTTGTTTTCTCGTCGAGTCTTTCTTGAAATTAACTTGATTTAATGATTGTTTAGGATAGGAAAGAAAGTTTTTAATTAATTATGCTTTGCTGAAAATCCTTTCATTAGGATATGAAGAGTCATAAAGCAAAAACAGACAATTATTCTTATCAACTAATCTCTTAATAAATGGCTTGCTAAATTCGACAAGTTTTAATCCGTCAAAATTTCTTTACATCGTAACCAGGCTAGTCAGCAGGATGTCCAAGCCTAAATAATCTGGCATGATATGACTTTCCATTCATTCTACAAAAAACAATTCCAATTGAAAGCTGCTAAAATAAATTCAAGTAAAGAAAAACTTATCACTTTGTCAATGTAATCAATTTTTTAGCCAATTGCTATGACAATATGACGTACAAGGGTATTGTAACCAGGTTACAACAGGTAGTCAACTATATTAGTATAATTCACAAGATAAAAAGTGGGAGGTATCTATTCCATTCAATATTTTTGACGCGATCTTCACCGAGCAACTGTCGATACTAAAATAGAAGCATTTCAAAAGTTTTCCTGCAGAAAAGGGCTCGCCATAGCATGCTATACTTGCGGTGTTTCCGCCTGGTAACATCCCACATCTACAGTGGGATGTTGTGGTTGGCTTACAGCATAGGTGATAATCTGACACGGTCAAAATAAACCTAAAATTAATTCGTAAGTGATAGGAAATTAAACGAAAATACTGAATATCATATCGTTATGTCAATGATTTTAATTTCATGTCAGATCTGTTTATCGTAGTTCAAATCAAAATTGGACACATATTTCACAACCTTTCATGACATCACGATATTTTACGTCATTCTTAGATTAAACGAGCGAGACAAATTAATCTGATTGAATCACGGCAATTAAAAACATGAGTTATTAATGGAGACGGATTTTTTAATTCATACAAGATAATGAAAGCGCAAGAAGGAAAAAGTACAAGATATGCGATTTTTTGACAATCCCACAAACAGCAATTTTCGCGCTGATTGTGTATTCTTTAAACGTTCATAACTTTAATCGTATATCTTGTTGGTCTTCAATATGCTGGTCTTTTTTAAAGGAGGTCTGTGTTAGGCTGAAGGGCGTTGTCTTAGGGACGGAGTGGTGAGGGTGATAACAGGGTATACTATCACTCTTCACAAATGAATTACCACTCGCGATTTAATAGAACATTTCTGTTTGAAAATAACAACAACATGATCGAATTGTAAATTATAGTTTATTAGTTATTATTATAGTTATTATATAAAATCATTACCGAGTTCCTTAAAACCGCCGATTTTTACCCGTGTATGTGGTTGCCAGGTCGTATATAGTGTACCAGGGCAGGCTCCTTTTTAACTACTGCGAAAACACGCGGTACGATATCGAAAGGGGGCAGTACTTAATGCGATTTAAATGTTAAGAATTTTAAGTATGTTAAAAAAAATTGCAAACTATTTAAGCGGATTTCACATAACCTATTTCTCAAAGAGGAAGTTGTTCGAGGTTCTAGCAATTTTGCTGAGACCATTTAAACGCATTAAAAATCAAAATAACCAGAGATTAAACCACGATGACGAAAAAAAAAAAAATGCCAGAAATTTTCATTCATTAACTCACGAAGAAAAATGAAGCAAGGTCGGAAAAGATGAAAGCTTAAGATTATTATAGCGCCCATTGTTGACATATTTAATATGTATACTCTCAGATAGTATTTTCTTTTTCCGTAAATCTTTTAAAAATAGCCATATTACTACGGACCCCCCTGTAGTATACATTCATTACATTTTTCATTACAACCCTCTTTGTGAAGAACAGCATAAATTATATCAAGACTACCTCTATTATATGGCGGAATAATAAAATTATTTCCAAATAAAAAAACAATTGCTGTAATTAAAAATTGACTTCGTATTTTACCATTGGTGATAATTCGATAGCTGATATATATTATATAGTCAATTCTATGATGAAACGAAATAATTTTTTTTGCCTTTTCTTCTCTTATTTCTTTGCGTTGACCAAAACCTTTGGTCATCTGAATTTGTTACAAATATTATCACGGTCAGGACTATGATTAACTTCTTCCAGGGAAAAAAATAAAATTCCCTTTTTACAGGTTTATGTGAGTTGCGTTGCCTCTCCGGTCTTGAATATTGCTTGTCGTCGCAGTATGAAAATCCGTAGAAAGAACTAGAAGAAGATAAGGAGTAAAGAGATTTTGTTGGCATTTAACGATTATGTGACTATGTGCCAGTGTTGTTGCCTAATTTGTATGCGTACGACTTCTTGCCGACAAAGACGTTAAAATTCCGACAGTATGTGACTCTTACTTCAAAGAAGAAGGGAACGCACAGACAGGAGTGTGGTCGGTTTTTAGATGTGGAAACAATCTTCAGAAAATACTTTGTTGTTATGCTACCCATCCTGATGTTAATGAGTGTTGGAGTCATAAAATGTTGATTAACGATTTCGTCCTTCAGCAGTAATTTAGCATCTTCGTCCAAAATGGTTGTTGCATGACGACAGAGCCTTTATATCGCTTACTTATCGGTTTTAATATCAAACAGGCAAGAACGTCCGGGAGACATGGTTGGTAATTAAGCTTTGGTTGGGACATACCGCTAATTGTCTAATGTACGCGTGAAATTCGTACTTCAATATGAAATTCCACCAACGAAGATAAAATAAAACAACCATGTTTATAGTCTGAAGCAGACCTCTCCGCGTTTGATATGTTTTTTGAGGAGGAGCGTTCCCCAATTGCTCGCATATACTACGTTTCTCAAGATGATAAGTCTAAGCCGGATTTTTCCCTTAAAAAGCATAGCTGAGCAGCATTTCCAATTACCTTTTTGTTTAATAAAATTTTGCGTTTTGTTTTTTTCCTGAAAAAAGAAAGAGAAAAGAAAATGAATTCAACCTTTCCATTTGGAACGAAAAAACTGATCCACCAATGAGGTTATTGTTATGTTCTGTTTTTTAATAAATTTTAGCCAATGTAATTTATTGTATTTGATATATTTAATACATTCTTTTTTTTCTGTTTTCGCTTCAGTATTTTATTTATTTATTTGCATGATAGTTTCACATCTCCTTAGCGTTACATAGCCATGTTTGACAACAGATTTTTACGCATCAATTATTTACAAGGGCGGCAAAATTATGCATGTTTTTCTTCGTCGGAAAGATCTGTTTATAAATTTTGTAAGTGACCTGTCAAAAAATTCAACATGATGTCATTTTTGTTATTACTTTGTTACTAGAATGTCGGATATTTTAAAAGACAGTGCCTACAATTTTTATTTTCTGTCGCTCTCTTTATCAAGAACCAAAAGTGATATGCAAGAAATAGCATGCTTCAATTAGTACTGTATTTACTCAAACGAGCGACCGGACGTCCATATACTTAAGGAACTTTGTGGAGGAACGGTTAGTTGAAGGAAAGATCTTTCAAGGGCTAGAGTGGGGCGTTCATTAAATATATTGCAGAGACCTTGCTTTCCTGTCCCCTAAGCAGAGACATAATAATTTTAGCATGCCTTTTTAATAAACTTTAGTTATGAAATAACCATAGTTAAAAAAGCAGTTTGTCTACTCAAACTTCAAAGTTTATATCTTTATCTGAACCTTCGTGGATTGTTAAAAGAACGATAAGCGCCGTTTAGTCATTATTTCATCGAATAATCACCCTTTTTAAAGGAGGGAGGGGTCATTCGCGAGGGGGGCTTTTTAATATTTCAATAAAAGGGGAGGGGGCTCATTCGAGCAGAGGCGCTCATTATAAAGATGACTTATGTTAATACTACAAGCATATGTATATAAAGAAAGTATAGAAGTAATATGGGACACAACTAGCTACCAGCACAAAAAATATTTACGAAAAAAATTAAAAGTCAAGAAAATTGAAGTTAATAATTTTTGTGGATTTTGAGTTATTACTGTTGACGCATACTCTACAAACAAAGAAGTTTTTTTCACGTTAGATAATAAATTGCAAAAACATAAGGGAGATTGCATCGGAGAAAAGTTATCACAATTGACTCATGCTTTGTCAACTTAGTCAACTTTGTCAACTTTGTCTTCATCACTTTGTAATCATTGTTTATATAACGGTCAAAACAAAAACAATAACAACAACAATAACATCATTGTTTTTGTCAACAAACAAGGAAAAAACGAAATAGTCTATTGCTTTTGTACGTGACGTCACTTGTAATCTGTGTACACACATCGTCAAAACAAATAAAAACTGGCATTGTCAACAAGCCAAGTTAATGTTTTAGTGTGACGTCATTAGCACTATCCCGTAGACCTTCTCAAGCTGAAAGCAGTGTGTTCATCTTACACAAGCTTGTTCCCAGGTCTTATAAGTTTTGTTGTATGCGCGGGAAATGAATCTGACCAGCTTTAGGGACCAGGTTGTATCTTGAAAAACTTTTGTCTAATGGGGATTTAGAATAATAAATATCGCGAAGATAGCACGGAAGAATAAAAATACGTTAAAAACACAAAATAAGAATTTAATTTCTTTATTTTCACCCCAGCTCTTGTTTTCGAAAGAAAGAATAAACAATAAAAATGAATTACTAAAAATACTTTTCCTGGACGAAGTTTTCTTTGATAATGTCTTTACCTTGCCAGGTACACGCTTTTTATGTCTGAAATTTTAGCTAAGAACCCTATCAGAGAAAAATTCAAAACATTTTGAAATAAATTCTCGAAAGCAACAGAAAATGATTTTGTCTAGAAGCATAATGTTAAACAGGTGGGACTTTCTTGCTGTATTTTATTTATTTGTCCTGAGAATTTTCCTTTAACTTTAACACGCAAAATTTTTCCGTTTTCTTGCTTCAACCACAATAGGACCTGCGGATGAGGGTAACTTAAAAATTATTTTTACACATGGGTTACAAGCTCTTTTAATTTTTAAATCTTGGTGATGCTTACCAGTCTGACAGTAAATTTTAAACATTTTTTAAGTACTCTGTTTACGACATTTAAAACTTAAGTTTAAAATGTTAGGCGTTTTAAGGATTCAGTCCAATATTAACTCGCTATATGTTAGGTTAACATCGTCCCACGTTCGGTTTTGCTTTGCAATCAACCAAAATTTGCGGTTAAATATGAGCGGTATATTAAAACATAGTTAATATACACTACTAGTCATTAGCCTGTGAAGAAAAATTCCACGGGGGATCGCCCTTCGTACGCATCGCTATGTCGTGCAACATTGCCCCCTGTTTACACGATGTAGTGAGGTTTACTTGGACGGGGGTATTACTATGATTATAGGTGCGATTATAATGGCGTTTTTGATTACAAAACCACTGATTCTTAAATTGGCTCACAGACAGACTGGAGTGTAGTAATATAGATTTTCAGAGGAGTTTCTCCTTTAACGGCGCTGCGTTTTCTGATAGTTCACCGTTAGGCTCAAGAATTTTTTATCCGTTTTGTCCTATAAGCAACGTAAAATGTCAAAAGGAGCCATGGGAAAAGTCATACGACACAGGGAAAAATGGAAAGAAGGGTGCCAGATGGAATAAACAGAGCAGTTTTTTATAGGAGGGGTCTTAAGGCTAATGTATCCGTGAGGACAAACAATGGGTAAGGTTTTGACATTAGCACCTCTAGGTAGTCGGAAAACGCATTAATATTCAATAACATCTCTGCTGCGAATTGGTTTGAATGGGCGAGGAAACTATATTGTTATCTTTTGTGTTCTTTTTTTTACAAAATATAATTTTTACAAAAATATGGGGGACGGAACAACGCTTTGTTTAATGTACAAAGCAAGAAATAATATCTTATAATACCTGTTATATTCCTCAAAACAAATACACAACAAGATCTGCAGGTCAATACTATCCACCATTTAGAAAAACTAAAAACAGTCTATTTTGTATGTAGGGGCCAGCCCCTATATTTGTAACAGCTTTAATAAAATCGAGAAGACACTTCGGAGAGGACATAGTTCGATATAAAGTGAAAAACCTGCTCTTATTTGACTTGGAAAGCGAAACACCTTACTTTTAAATCTGATTATTTTTCTTTTTCCTTTCTTTTTTTACTCTTTTCTACGCGCTTAATTTTATTAAACTTCTTGTATTTGTAAATAGCTATATTGATTCGGATATACTTGTTTGTAACGTTAAACTGTAAATAACTACCTTCTCACAAACAGGAACCATGAAACCAGGTTTTGCGCAGAAATAACTAGTGCTCAACGATAAAACTACTTGTCTTCTGCGAGAACTATGGCGAGAGTAATCTGGCTTATATTAAGGATAGTTGCATTTATTAATCCGTAGTATTGTATATTTTACGTATATTATATATGTCTAATGGAAACTAACTTTTGTAACTATATCTTTCTATGTGAAACATGCAAAAAAATAACAAAAATACAAAAGAAAAACCAAAAGAGTCTTTTTCGATTAATTTGACAGCCGGCGAAAAAGGTTGTCCGCCCTGTATGTATGTAATAACGGCTTAGGGGCCAAGCGACCTTGGGACGAGGATAAAAGTCTGTTGCGTGTTTTGTTAGAAGGATAAGACGGGGTCACGGGTCTCGGTCTTGTTTATCTTGTTGATTCATAATGGAAGATTTATTGCGATGTCAATTATATTTCGGAGAGGTTTGATTTGCGTTACGTAGATCATCGGGTAGGAATCATTTTGACACGCGCGTGAACATTTCATTTTAGGTCACGTCCTATCCCTTTTTCTCTCCTTAGTTTTAAAGAGTATACTGATATATCCACGTTTATTGTTTGTTGTAAGTTGGCTAGAAAACTGACCTTTATTGAATGTTTTGTTGTTTGTTTGTGTGTGTGTGCTTGCTTCTTTTACTACTACTCGATTCAGTAAAAAGCCCTTCAAAATAACAAATATATATAGACCTTTTTGAATGTTTACATTTTCTGCAGTAAGCCCTTCTGGCTTTAACAACTGCGTGGCAGGCAGAAAGATGCAGAAGCTTGCTTTTTCAGCCAATTTCTTTTTGCGGAAACATTTTTGAGACTTTAAACTATTATCGAGTGTAGATGGATAACTTCTGATTGACATATATTCATATAAAGTCGTAATGATACCTTTGTGGGAAGAAACAGACTAAAAAGGACCTCACTTCACCTAGCGCCCGCATCTTTTTGCCTGCCACCACAAGCACTCCTTAAAGCCGAAAGGGCTTACCGCGGAAAATGTAAACATTCAAAATAGTCTATACAAGAAAGTTTTTCAAATGTATATACGAATTCATAGAAATACGTTCGATCTGGACCAGTCTTCAAATTAGATAGATAGATAGATAATTTATTTGTTAAAGAAGGTTAGTTACAATGGCAGTTTAAAAACTGATGTGGACCTCCTGAAAATATAAAATTTAAAACAATACATTATATACAAGTACATGAAATTACCAAAATTTATTTAATAAGTACTAAACATTATTTAGTAGTTATTTAGTATTTATTTAGAAAAGTCATAGCTGTATTGCTTAGTTGTAGATTGTAAAAGCAACCCATAAGCTTGCACATATGAAAACCTTACTGAAAACACACATTTTGAAGTATTGCTTGGAATAGTAGATTATTACCTTAACGCCTTCGGTTAGCTTGTTTCAGACACTGAATAAAAGGTTTTTCACAATTGAAATCAAATAACCAGGGTTAGAATAAGTTACCAGGAAACCCTGAATTTATAAAATGATAAAATTTAGTGTTAAAATATTAAGATAAAATAAATATCAAATTCAAAATAAAAGAGGAAACGAGGTCAACGAAAAGATTCAGAAGTTTGCCTGTTTCTGAAATCATACTCTCTTCCATCTCTAGTAGAATCTCATGTACTTACATAGTGTGCTAAAGGCACTTCACACAAAGAAATTTACCACAATGTCAGGGAAAAGGTCATTTGTAGGCACTAGGCGTGTCAATAGCAATCACGGAGACAGGCAATAAGACATTATTTCACACATATCACTTCTGTGATGTGTATCCATACCAGATTGACACTCTGAACCATCCCAGGTCTCAAAAAACCAATTGAAACTGAATTTGATTCAAAATGGAACTGCACATTGCACTTTAGTAGCTCCCCTCCCTCCCCCCATTGCACGCCAGGTTTTTAAAATCATAACTATGGCTACATTCAACAAGCATTGTCAATTGTTGGATGGGTTGCCCTTTTTCAAAAGTTGCACACACAGGTGTTGATAGTTGGGAAGTTCCAACTTTCAACAGAGCGTCCCATTTACAAACAGGAAGACCAAAAGTTGATAGTTGGGCCAGCATTGATAGATGGGTCAGACAGTGATGTCCATAGATGAATTGTGTTGTTTAAATTTTCAGCGGTAAGCTTTTTCGGCTTTGGCATTTGCGTGGCAGGAAAAAAGATGGAGGCTAGGTGAAGCAAAGTTATTATCAGCCCATTTCTTTACTCTAAGAAATTCTTAGGACTTTAAATGAATTCAAATAAATTAGAAACACCATTGAGGTTATAAACTATTATCGAGTGTAGATTGATGATCTACACTCGATAATAGTTTATAACCTCAATGGTGTTTCTGTGAGAAGAAATCCTCTCCTCACCAAATCCTAGCATCTTTTTTCCTGCCATGCAAATGCCAGAGCCAAAGAGTTTACCACTGAAAAGTAAACAAATAACTAAATAAATCTATACTTAACTCAACTTGCGATGAGAAACAACCATTGGCGAGTTTGTGGGTGAGTGGGTTATTCCAGTACCTGTTTCTTTTATGGCATAAATGCTAAGACAAGCATTCAACATTCTAATTCCACAGATCAATCAACTTTAATCTTTTCTCCTTGAACTTTTTCACATAAGGGACCTTTGAAAATCTACCTTGGACCTCATTAACAGAATACTACCTACCTCTCCCTAAAAACAAAAAAATAAACAGTGTAATGACGTGTTGGCTCTGAAATCTAGAACACATTTATGACAGCCAAGCATGGGATCCCTTTATGGTGGTAGTCAAAAATGGCAAAAGAAAAATGCCTAACTGCCTTTCTAGCGCTCTGGAACTACACTGCTATCATGAAAATTCCAGGACTTAATTATAAATCAGGTCCCAGAGCAGAAAACAAATGTTTTAGCTTATTTACATAACTCCTGTCTGACAGCACATACATCTTCATATTTTTATATAAGAGCAATCTAGCCTGAAAACATAAGTATATATATATAAAATATCTTTGATCAATAAAATTTTGAAACAACCAACATCTGAATATTTGACAACCTGAAGCTAAACAAACAGTCAAAGTTTTATATTCAATATGATGATGGTACATTTTTTGTGTCTTTAGTTCCATTGCCATTGGTGGCTGTTTCTAGGACTGGGTGATTTGGTGTATACTAAAAAACAATCAAAGGCCACTTTTCATGACAAGTTGAGTATGGATGTCAACTCTTAAAAAGCTGGAAAACAAATGTTCAAGGAATAGATATAAATATTCAGTTCACATTTAGACTATGTTGGACTTGAGCCGGACTAGTATCAATAGTTTGTTAGCTTTTAATTTTGGTTGCCACAGGTGGCAATTTCAAGCTATGGATTTCGAAAAGAGTCTGCCTAACACAAAAATTGCTGCAAAGTATATATAGTAAATATTTGGATTTCCCGCTATCTCAAACATTCGCTATCTCAAAGATCCCTAGACAACTTTTTAATATTAAATTTGTTTTTTGCAAGGAATATGTTTTTGCATTGGTCATTTACTGTTTATCAGCAACTCAGTATCTGGAACACTTAATTCATTAGGGTTTGAGATTGAAAAATGATATATATACATGCTAGTGCATTATTTTTGTAATTTAAAATTTAATATTTTCAGTTTTCTCTATAGGATTTATGCATGGCAAGAAGAAGTCAAGTACAAAAGCAAGTTCTGACGCTGTATCGTTCACTCTTGCGTGAGGCGGCAGAAAAACCTGGAGTAAAAGTTCATATTAAAAATGAGTTTCAGAAAAACAAAAACATACCCAGAACGAACATAATGCAAATTGAGTATTTGGTTAGGCGAGGTACAAAAAGGTTAAAAGAAATGAAAACTGGACAAATAACGTCAATTGGCTCTTTCATTAAAGACTCTTCGTAGCATACAAATGTATAACTGCATCGAATATATTATATAATAATGATGAAGCTATCTTAGGTTATGAAAACTTGTTTTAAATATTGTAGCAGCCAGTGGTAAATCCATATGTTATTGAAGGATATATCTGATTAAAAATTTAAGACTTATCTAAGAAATTTGGAATCTTACTGAAGTGGAATATATTTTTAACATGAAATAAAAATGGAAGATGAAATAAAGGAATATATTTAACTTTTTTAACTAACAATTTGAAAAATGTACACTAAACATCAATCAAATATTTAGAGTTTACCCCCTCTTTCATGATAATTTTTTTAAAAGATAATTTTTTAATACTTCCATTTGGCAGTTTAGGAAATAGTGACAGTATTCCCAACATGGGTATAATTTGGTGTTCATCTATCCTTAATTTTTTTAAATTATGTACATCACAAATCAGTTCAAGATACTTTATTCTACGAAAGAATTGATGTTTCACAATGAAATATTTAACTGTCAAAGGATTAACCCCAGTCAGTTGATGCTTAGCATACACTATTCAATTTGTATGTCACTTTGTATACAAAGAAAAAAAATGCAAAAAAGAACAAACTCTTAACACATCAGTTATTTACAATCACCGAGACTAGGTATCACCATTTTTTGACTACCAGACATGATGTCTTTTTAATTTGCAGAAGTTGATATCAACAATGATCACTTTTCAAAGGGGCACCCGCATAGTATGTACCCATGAAGGAGAAGGCAAGCCAAAAGAATAAAATTATTTATGGGCAGGTTTGTAAACGTAATGTACGTACATATTTTTTGCACCACAAAACCTCTTTATTTTGTGTGATAAAAGCTATTACATTGCAATTTAAAAAAATGGTTTATTTTTTATTCTCAAACATTTCGAACAATCTATTTCTATGGCTAGTCGTTCACCCCTTAAAATCCACAGAAATTAACACGCCTAAGCAAAGTCAACAAAAATGGTCAACAGCTATTAATATAGAGATATTGTTAATGAAATGGACGGTAAAATAAATCGCAAGCACAATAAAAAAGGTTCCATTTATGTACAGTAGGGGGTAGAGGGTCTAATTTTAGCAATCTTTGTGTGTGCAGATACTAAGTGGATATCCCCTAAAGGTGGCTAGGATTGTCTGCTTTCTGCATTTTTGACTTTCGCTTTATATAAAATTCCTGAAAGTTTTATACTTCTGGCCCAGCAGATTATTGTAGATTATTTTGGCTTAATATATATATATATATTTTAGATAATGTTAAGGATAATTACCTCAAGATGGCAACCTCAGCATTTGATTTTGACCTTCACTAAAAAACAAACCCGCATAACATTATTTTCTACTTATTTAAAACCCAGTTTGAAAAAATGTAGCAGGTGTGGACAGGGCATTTTATCTAAATCTCTACTTAATGTCCACAACACTAAGTTGACCATAAATACTCTTGCAAAGAATAATATAGCCAGTCAACAAAGTAGAGATGTATGGAGGTTGTTGTCATTGGCAAGACCAGAAAAATGGAAAATAGGAGGTAAGATAAATTAATTTGAGGATATTGTAACCCCTTTTGACACACTCTCAGTATATTTGAATTATCTCCAATCACAATATATATTAGGTCACAAAAAAGTTGAAAAAGACTCTGTAAGGTGAAGTAGTATAAATAAATAAGGTATTCAAAAAAGAAATATCTTAAAAATAAGGATACATTTTCTGTAAGGTAAGGTATAAATAAGCATGGAGGTATAAAAGAAGAGGAGATAGATATTCTTTAGAGCTATTGAAATCATGCGTGATGCAAAAACAGGTGTCACATTCAAACTCATTTTTAAATTTGCCAGCGGGAAGTTAGTTTAATTGTTTAAAAACGAAATGTGATTGGCCAATTTGGATCAACTGTCAATTAATTTAATTGATGCAAAGAGTCACCAAGTGTTGTATGCAGATGTTTGTAGCTAAATTTAAACAAAAATTACTTTATAAACGAAATATATTTATTTCCAGGTAACAAAAATTGTGAGAACGACTGAAAAATTAAGGTGCAGTAGCTCACAAAAACTACGATCGCAGTCTTTACAAAAGAGTTAACCAAATAAATAAAAAAATTAAGTTTGTCTTTTGGATATTTAATCACACGGTTTGGATTTTCTTTTGGATTTTCGAAATCTTCTAAAGGATCTTAAGTACATCATTTTATAAAAATGTTTCTTCCTTCACTCTATGTTCACATTAAACATTTCACATTTATAATCTTATTCTTCTAGGTTAGTTAATACACGTTAATTTCAGATGCTTTCTAAAAATGATGCTTTTTTTCTTACAATAAGAGATTTTAAATAAATAAAACTTTAGCATAAGAAATAAAACAAATCATTCAGCAAATCAAAACATTCACAATGGCTCTTGCCAAGGTTTTTTACAAAAAATTACTTAAAAGTATGTCAGAAATAAAATCCTATAAACTGTGCAAACATCAATGGATTGACTTGAAATTTTCAGAGACATTTTCTTAAACATTAATTGTGCCATGGTTTTAATGGCGTTATATGTTTTAAGCCAGTTTTTGCAACACATTTTTGATTTTTTTCCACTTCTTTCAAGAATACAGAAGTTTTCTTGTGCTTTTAATGTTTACATATCCTCTATAGATGATTGGCTAATAAAATTCAAAAGTCACTTAGACCTCAGCCTTCAGGGATTATGTATTTGAATGGCTTTTAAAAAACGTAAACAAACGCAAGTATGCCGCAAATTTGTGTATATCCAGTGAACTTTGCATCTCACATAGCTTCAAAGGACACCGATTTCAATAGAAATTTGAATAGAATTTAAATGGACGATTTGTGAGTTGTATCTCCTGTTCTTTTATACCTCCATGAAATAAGTAAGGTATTTTAAAGAAGGAAAATAAATGAACTAAAAAAATGCACCCTCCACTTCATGCACTCACATGGTCTGATCACTCTTATTGAGATTAAGAAAAAGTCTCATAGTTTCCTGTATGAGCTACACAACACTACTTTCTTGTACCATGTTTTAACAAAACAAAGAGATTAAAAAGATTCCAGGGCTTTGCAATAGAAAATAACGTTACAAGTAAAAGCTTACGTTATTTTTTCTTTTACAACCTCACATTGTCATGTAAAACATGTAAAAATGTTTAATAATTAATTTTACATATAATCATTTGTTTCAAAAGTTTCTCTTCAATTTTGAAATAAAAAGTGATAAAATGTGAATAAATTGTACTAAAAACTGCAAAGAATATTTTGAAAATTAATAAGAGGTGCATGCTGTTCAGTCATGGTAACTACTTTTTCAAACTTAACGATTTAAAAAAACAGTGGATGAAGCGAAAAAATGCTTTTGAGACAATGTGAAAATGTAAAAAAGAGATTTTTCAGCCGAATCGACTGAACATTTTTCTTTCTATTATGTACATCAATTTTTAAAAAAGGCAACTTTGGAATTGGAAGAAGTGATTTGCACAATGGTAATAATATGGTAAAATGTAATAAGTACAGTGGATAGATATTTTGTCATTCCAGGAAGGTAAATGCTTCTGAAGTGATTGCTGTAATGTATCTGACCATTGTGTTTAAAAATATTTAACTAAATTAAATCTAAGACTAAGTAAGGCTGATGATGTTTAAAAAAGATTGTGTTATTGCAGTAATAATTCATCTTTATCTTTCAGAGCATCATTGTATATGAAACTATAAAGATGTCACTACACATTATGTGTTTTTTGTATTCTTTTTAGGCGCAGTTGTTGGGCTTCTTGTATTTTCTTCCATTTCAATGTCTGTACCGTATTTTATTGGTAAAATAATTGATATTATGTACACTTCGAAGGATGAACATGCGAGCATGCTGTTAAATTTACGAACAATATGTTTTACTCTATCCGGTGTATTTTTGCTTGGTGCATGTGCAAATGTTGGAAGACTTTACATGATACAGTCAGCTGGTATGTTTTTATAAAAAAAATTTGAGTTTTTTATTAAACTAGGCTGTGTGAAGAATGAAAAATTGAGCAATGTTTCTCCTCTTTCCATTTTGGTATTTATTAGGTCAAAAGATTATTCAAAGACTACGTAGCAAAACATTTTCTGCAATTATTTCTCAAGAGATGGCATTTTTTGATAGGACATCCTCTGGTGAATTAATAAATCGATTATCTTCGGATACGACACTTGTTGGTAAAGCAGTCACTGATAATGTCTCAGATGGTCTACGTGCAACTGTTCAAGCAATTGGTGGAATTTCTTTGATGGTAATATTGTAATATAAATAAAAATACGTGTATTATATTGTGTCTATGTATCAATGCATTTTTGACATATTTGTATTTTATTTCAATTGTTTTCGTTGTCATTGAATTTGATAATTTTACTTGTAGGTATATACTTCTCCCAAATTAGCGACTGTTGCTCTGTTCATTGTTCCTCCCGTAGTTCTTTTTGCTGGTGTGTATGGACGTTTTGTGCGCAAGATAACAAGAGGTGTTCAAGATAAACTTGCTGCTTCAAGTCAAATAGCAGAGGAAAGATTTAGTAATATAAAAACTGTACGTGCATTTGCACAGGAACATATTGAAATGAAAGTTTATAATGAGAAAGTTCAAGATGTGTACCATCTTGCTAGGAAAGAAGCACTAGCTAGAGCAGCATTCTTTGGATTCGTAAGTACATAATATTGATATTTTATAACAGATATTCACAGGTGTGAACCTGACAGATATCTGTTACACTGGGTTGGTATGTTGTCTTAAAACCTTAGAAATCTACAAAATAGATATTTGCTTCCAGTTTATTAAAGTTGAAGAAAATATGTACTGAAAATAAACATAATGTTAAAAAAGCTTTTATGCTGGAAATATCAATTTTTATGTTTGTTTTTTTATCGTAATAATTATCAACACTGATTGGTTATGTTATGCTAGTGTTAACTAGCTAGCTAGCTCATTCAGTTAATGTTACAACGCAACTAACATCATTAATCGGTTGTCCTTGTCTTTGCTCACAAAAATTTGTTGCTGTTTTGAGACAAGCAATTTAATGAAATGTAAACCTCTGCATTAGCCAAATTTAAAAGGCTGTTTTCATTTTAGAATGGTTTTTCTGGCAACTGTATAGCTCTTCTTGTTTTATACAATGGTGGTGTCATGATGGCTGACTCACTTATCACTGTTGGTGATTTGACTTCATTTTTAATGTATACAGTTTATGTTGGTATATCTATATCAGGTACTACTATTATATTCAAAAATTTGTAAAATCATTTACCAATTCATTACTTTTCTTTCTGCAAAAGAAACGAAGTGCAATCATTCACTCAAGTTAATTTTTAGAAAAAGAACTATTAATTTACCATATACACAAATATATTGACCTTCACTGGATATAATTTCAGAGGTTAAAAGGTGGTACAGTTAAGGAGGGTAATAGAGATATAAACAGTAAAATCAAAAAGTCGACTAAAAATGAACTAAATTGAACAGATGTTAGCCGGTTTTCATTTGTTATTAAATAAGTGACCCTTCGCCGAAAAATGTCTCCTGGAATACAGTGTCCATTTTAAAGGGAAAACCTATTTTAATTGTCGCTCTCAAAGGGGCATCTGGATCAGTGCGAATTAAAGTTTTTACAAAGGTAATGGTTAACCAGACTTTTTTCATCAGTTCTGAAGGGCTCTAAAATTAAATCTTTAGGGTTATTATTATACAAAAGTCTTGATATGTTTTCAAAACATTGTTTACATCAATCTTCTAAATAAGATTTTCATTCTCATACCATGTGTAAAAAATGTTCAATTAAAAAGGTCAATAATTTTGACTGCTTGATTCTGTTTTTGTCGAAATAAGGCCTGTCACTTAATGCAATTTAACACTACAAATATTTAAGAAAATCGAAACTCTTAAAAAAACATCCTGAACATAAATGCTATTTCAATTTTTCTTGGTGACTTGAAAAAAAACCCTCCTAAAATCAATATTTTCTAACTACAAAGGCTTAAAGTATATATTTAATCTATGGAATTACATTCAATTTTTTTTTGTATTTCCCTACAGAAGTGCGTTATAATTCTCTTAAAACTTCATGTGTACACAGTTGAAGAAAAAAGATTTATGGTGTGTTTTAAAGATGTTTTAAAACATACTGGCTTTTTGTCAGAAAAAGTAATGTGAAATGTGGCTGATATTTTAGTAGTATATTATCTTTTTGTTTCCCTCTGTTGAAGAATTGCTATAGCATTATGTAACAATATATTTTATTGAGTAGGGATGTTATTTAGCAAAACGTTGGTATATAATCACTGATGAAAATCCTAAATTTGACACTTAAAGATAAATGAACTTTATATGCCCTAGCCATTTATAAGATGGATTATGTTTTTCAAATGTTAGATAAATTGTTATTAGAAAAAAACTTTCTGGTGATTAATCATGATGTTATCTGTCTGTGTACAAAAGTCCTAAAATAAAATTAACTTAAATCGCAAGAGGACTATTTTTACTTAATGTGTAATGGTGTGTTATAAAGATTTTAAACCTTAAGGATCAACAAGTTAGCATGTGGATTTGTCTATTTTTTAAAATATTGTGTTTTTGTCAGAGTGTTAAGAAAACAAAATAAACTAGCACACACTATGATATTTACTTAAGGTTCAAAATTAGTCAAGTAAATATGGTGGGTGATTATAATTTATAATAAAAAAATACTTTGCATCTATTAGGTCTTGGTACATTTTACACTGAGCTGATGAAAGGACTTGGTGCAAGTACAAGGATATGGAACATAATTGACAAGCAGCCTGCAATTCCTTTAAGTGGTAAGCAGTGTTACATAAACTTTATTTTATGGGCTGTTAATCTTTTATAATGTTTTGTAAGCTTAATCAATGCATTTATAAATAATTGGCAAAATACTGCAGATATGAGTGCAAATGGTGTGTAGCCACTATAAATAATTGGCAAAATACTGCAGATATGAGTGCAAATGGTGTGTAGCCACTATAAATAATTGGCAAAATACTGCAGATATGAGTGCAAATGGTGTGTAGCCACACCTGGACCCTCCTGTATTTTTTGTGGTATATTTTATGGCATACAATTTCTGTACGTATACTGGACTAGTGTATTAATTGAGATATTCTTTTATTTTCCAAAGGTTAATTGAATTCAACATAATATCGTAACGATAATATTGTCTTTTTTGTAATATAGGTGGTACACAGATTTCCGAAGCGATTAAGGATCAATCTATACAATTTGAAAATGTAATGTTTTCCTATCCTGCAAGACCTGAAATACAAATTCTTAATAATTTTCAACTGCATGTTCCTTCTGGTTCAGTTACTGCCATTGTTGGTAATTATTTCTTCTTATATTTTTAATAAAATGTACATCAGCTTTCCAAAGCTACTTTGATAATTGTGTCACAGTTGCAAGTGGAGGATATGAGTGTTTTGTATTAAGACAAAGATTTTACGTTTGTAACGTGCATTTCATATGGTGCTATTTGCTGTTAAAAGGGTTATTTTTTATTTAGGGGAGAGTGGTAGTGGAAAGAGTACAATTGGTTCCTTACTGTTACGCCATTATGATGTTAATGGTGGCTGTATCAAAATAGGTCACCAAGATATTCGTTCATTTGATCCTTCTTCTGTACGCGAACATATAGGAACAGTAAACCAGGTGAGAGATATAATGACTACTTGGGGGCCTACCATGGTTAGCCCCAAGGGGCAAAATGTTTTGCAAAACAGTCTGTTATCTAAAATGGTGCAATTTATGTAGAACCTCATTTTTGCTTGTGGTCATTAAAGAAAAATTATTTTTAAAAGTTTTTTTAGGGCGGGGGATCAATTTTATTACTTTTGTACAATATTTAGCAAATTTGTTTTTATAGGAATTTAATTATTTTATAGGAACCCATTTTATTCTCAACAACAATCAGTAAAAATATTGGATATGGTATAGATAATGATGTCAGTGATGAAGAAATTCACATGGCTGCCAAAAAATCTCATGCTTATGAATTTGTTACTAGCTTTCCAGATGGCTTTGAAACAGTTGTTGGAGAGAGAGGTCAAATGTTGTCAGGTAAGGTAAATTCATCGTCATTGCATAATGTGAACTGATAAAGTGTAAATTTTCCTTGCATGTCATAATGTATAACAAAATGTTTTGTTTTGTTAATTTCATTATAGGTGGACAAAGACAGAGGATTGCATTAGCAAGAGCAATATTAAAGGTAAACATAACAGAACACAACTAACCAGAATTTATTCCCTTTTCTATTCGAATTATTAAAGAATGCTTAATTCTTGTTTAGGATCCTTGCATTCTGTTGTTAGATGAAGCTACTAGGTAAAATTGGAGCTCTAAGTTGTTGTTAGCACTGTACTATATGTGAAGACGAATTTTTAAATTAAGAGAATAAATTATAGATCATTGCATTTTCCAGCATTTTTCTCTTGTATAAATTTTTATATGAATACATACCAATATACTAACCAGGTTAACACAAACGGATAGACAAACAAATTATATGGTCGTACAACTAATTATCATGCTAGTATTTACTTATACTCTTTGTGCCAAAAATTACTACTGCCAAAAAACCTTTTGCACTGCAAACTTTCTGTGTGTGTTGATTTTCTCTGTGATTCATGTCAGAGTTTTTTTTGTTAAAAGTTTGCTGTTAGCTATGTTACAATTTTAAAAAAATTTATAGAGCAGTAATCCCCTCTTTTCAGTTCTGCTATTCCTGCATTAAATTAACAAAAATATGTTTTTGTTAAAGCGCTCTTGATGCTGAAAGTGAGCACCTAGTGCAGGATGCATTGCAGAAGCTAATGAGAGATAGAACAACCATTATTATTGCTCATCGATTGTCAACAATCAAAACAGCCGATCAAATTGCTGTCCTACGAAATGGTGCAGTTGCTGAAGTGGGTGGTTATTATGAACTTTTAAAGAAAGAAAATGGTTTGTTTCGACAACTTGTTGAAAAACAATCCTTTGATAATTCATAAATTATTACAGTATTTTTGTATTAAACAATATCCCTTTTTTAACAAAGCATTGTTACAGGTTTATGTTGTTATGTTAATTTATTTTTTAAAGATGTAATACCCTGTCTCTATACGTTTTGTTCTGCCAAGTCAAAAATTATTTTCAATTTTTTGCTGTTCTGTTTTATTTATAAGAATGGTTAGGATTATAAAATCTTTATTTTATATCAAACATGGATTGTAATTTTTTTAAAGAAATATTCACCATAGAGTTGCTTCCAGATACGCAATAAAAAAACAAACCAAGGTTATATTTCGACAAGCTTTCGGTGGCAACAATCCACCGTTATCACATAAATAATGTACAAACGCTTTTAATATCATTTTATATAGCAATTTTTTTATAAAATTATACATACAAGTAATAAATTAAGTACAATTATAAAGCTAGAACAATTCAAAAGGCATAGATTGAACAATATGAAAATTGACAAAGAGAGCAAAACAGCGTATTTTCAAGAATTTTTGTGAAAAAATTATCTTTTGTTTTTTAGTGAATATTCAAATTCATAATTTTCTCTTCTACTTGTACAAAATAATTCTGCAGTTGCTAATGTGCAATTTAACTTCTCCAAACTGGGTTGGGCACTGTGTTCTCAAACATATCTAATGCGATGTATCTTTTTACTATTTAGGTGGAAGTTAAGATATTTTTAAATCAATGCATTTTGTTCTGGTTTGAATTCTGTCACAAATTGTTTACATTTCAATTGGAATAATCAGTTTTTTGGCATCGTAAAAATTCAAGGCAAGGCAAAAGATTTTTCAAAAAAATATGTACATGTTATTTTGTGCATTTAACCACTGCTAGTGTCTGAACCATTTTTTTGTCTATTATCATAGAGGTTGAAATAGGACTTGTTTGAATCTCTGATTTTTGATTGAGGAGAATAATTTGTTTTTAGGTGGCCCTTTATTTACTTAGATTTGTTATGAAATAACGTATTTTACGTGTGACAACTGGAGGCTAAAATTGCATCAATGATCCATGAGAGCAAATTTCAAAATGGTACAAAGTGAATGATTTATTAGATTAAAGTATGACACAGGAAGTGATAACGTTTTCCACATTTTATGAAAGAACTGATGGAAGAAAGTTTATTTTAAAGGGGAAATTTCAAAAGAGGAATGTACCATTCATTTTCTTTTCACTACTTGTAACGTCTTCAAAAGGTATGTTGCAAAGTTTTAATTAACTTATCAGTTGTGATTAACTAAATTACCGTTTTGATCTTTGCCTAAATGTTTTTCTGTGCATCTTCATCAGTAATACCATATTAAACGTAAATTTAATTTTTAAACACAAATCCCCAAGGACGTTAAAACTTCCCGTTACTTACTTACTTACTTACTTACTAAATTCTGTGGTTTATCAAGCTCCCTATATGCTAGTATAAGTTATTGGCTACCAATGTATTACTAATATTCTCTAGTAATACCCTTATGGACAGTAAGCATAGGTGTAGTATATTGTGGTTATTAAGATATAATATGCCTTGTCTGGTATAATCAGTTTGATTTTTTTCTTATAAAACACATTATTTATGTTCCACATTTGAATTATTGTATTGTTTAATTGTTATATTTTTTAGGGTTATCTACTTTATACATCCAAATTAAAACCAAAAAAAGATCTTGCTGTTTAACATTTGTTTTTTGGTGGTAAATAATGTGTGAAACAGATGAGACGGTATGTTTTTTTTTAGTCATTTAAGTGATTTCAAAAAATCTTTATCCATAATACGCTAGTTGTTTGCCAATGGAAAAATCCATGTTTTGTCTGTCATATATATATTCTGGTCATCATGTTTTTTCCCATCTTACATATCCTAGGCATCACTATTTCATGCATTTGTAGCAAAAATTAGGGATCCAACTACCAATTTAAACAAGGATAGATAGAGAGTAGTAAACCTTCTGCATCTAGTTACATCACAGTATAGTCACCATGAGGTTTTGTTCGCTTACAATGGAACAATGTATGGAAGTATTTAGCTTAGCTTTTATGCCCTACTATTTGCACAGTTACCGGTGCTCTTAACAGCAGAGAAAAGTGCTGCAATACTTTCTTTTTATTATTTATTATTTCAAACTTTTAATCACAATTTTATACTTGATTATAATCATTCATGCATAGAATTATGTATATTAATGTTTTAAATTAGTTTCTCTTAATTCTTTCTGAAATCATGGACTGTTGGGAGGAAAACATAAAAGTAAAACCAACTCTTAGCTAGCGCTTCTTTAAGTTATAATCTTTTTGACAAAATGTCATTATTTTATTAGTGTTACATTTTATACTAAGTTAAAAAAGTTGCAACATGTTTTCATGATAATGTTGTAGAGCGTATCGGCATGAATATATATGGAGTTTTGGATTCTCTTTAAAGTTGTTGGAGCATTATCTTAGCTGCATGTTTCATTTTTTTCTATGGATAAAGTATTGCTGTTGTTTTTTTACATCCAAGAAATATGTGCAATGAGTTATCCTCTTTGACTTCCTATGCAATATACTAAAATAAAATTTGTAAAAATCTTTTTCCAACATAAATTGCTGCTACACTGATGCAAAGTAGTTAATGAAAAATTTGACCGTACATTTTGTAATTTGCACCATGTTTTTCTATAATGATGCAAAAAATTTTAAGCACTATAGATTTACAAAAATTCAAAGGGCTGGTAGTGCTTGATTTTATTACTCTCTAAAGAAGTCGTTGTTAGTTAAACATCAATTCATTATTATATACACATGAGTTAGGGTGCTTTTAATCTTTTTTAAATTTTTGTCTTGAAAAAATCCTAAGGATAAAATTTGTTTACTTTTCAAGGTAGAACAGTGATGTAATACGTGATATGTCTTTTTATGAAATTTAGGCTCCTATCTATGATCCATATAGTTGTTTACATATTTGGCAAAATAGATCAAAAGGCAAAATGATTTTGGAAACGTTAAGGGAGCAAGGTATTGTACCATTGAAAGGAAAGTGGCAACTACATGAAGTTAATCAATTGGAAGCAAACATGGAAAGATTACAGAAAGAAAATCCTGATACCGATATCATTAAGATTTTATTTAAACCTGAGAAAAACAAAGGCTGTACTGATATTATCAGAAAACTTTCTTTTGGTATTCAGCGCACATTAAATAATATATGTATTAAAGTTAAGCATCACTTCAAATCCAAAGCTGGCTTTAAGACTGGGCCATTTTCTTTAGCAGAGGTAAAAGCTTTAGAAAATCTTGTAAAATTGCATGGAAAGAATTGGAATATTATTTCTAAACACATGAACAGAACCGCGAATGACCTCACTGTTAAATACCACCACCATTGTGTAAATAATTATGTGTTTGGACATTGGACTGAAGAAGAAATTTGCAATCTACGGTCTATCATAAGTAAAATGCATCCTGAAAAAATTGATTGGTGCACCGTGTCTCATTGTATTGGTCGATCTAATACGCGATGTTTAAATAAATGGATGCAGTTGCAAAGAACACATAATACGTCACCATGTTTTTCAACGACTGATAAAAAGGGTTTGATAATTGCGTTTTATCATTCAGATGTGACGAAAATGAAAAATGTCAACTGGCATGAACTTCTATCTTTGTTTGATTTTCTCTTTAAATTGAAACAAATTAAAACTGGATGGGGTGACTTGACAGCAGATGTACCAATTAAATTTCGAAGGAGATTTAAAACATCTGTTCATTATCTATATAAACAATTACGCCAAAGCGAGGATTTATTGCAGCAAAATATCAATTTTGATAATGTTTCTGCTATCATGAAATATCACATGCCACGTTATTGGTTACGTGCAAAGTTTTTCTTGTTAAGACAGAGTTTTGTTAACAACCAGAAAATGAGCACAGAGGAAATCATTGAGAAGTTAGTTGAGAAATACCATGTTAATTCATTACGATAAATTGTTTTATTAGCACAAATGGTTGTCATAAATGATTTCATTGATGACATTTTCAGAGTTGGCAAATTTCAAAATGGTGAACGTAAAGTGGATAGACTAAGAATTCATTCAAGTGCAGGAGCATAATGTATGCAGTTATATATTGTAAACCAAATGTTTTACACAAAGCAGGGTACTTTTTGTGGTAGTAATTTTATGTTGATATAACAAAAAATCAAGAGTTGGTGTTCTACTGACATTTTTAAATTTATCTGGAAAATTATATTTCAAAATTTATATCTGTTCTTAGGAAATATTCTTCAATTCTCTAATGAATATTTTGAAGGAAATTTTAAAATTTATAGCTTTGACCAATGTCTATATATCTCTTATATGTTAGTATGTAAGCATATCTCTAAACGTTCCTTGATTTAGCTCTATGCATCTCACCTGTACTTTTTTTAATGCTTTTTAACCCTATTTATTCAGAATGCTGTTGTAAAAAACATGGCAGCCCTTTTTCAACTTGTTTCCTGTTTGTAAAAAAGTACAAGCAGTGTATCAGAAATTGCAATATGAAAAGCTGTCAGGCAATGTTTTTTGTTAATTTTAACACTTTTCATGTTTTTATAGTTCTTTAAAAAGTAAACAAACATGGCTACTCAAGACGTAAATCTATTGGAAGAAATTGACTTTCATATTAAAGATATTGGATTTGCTGTCAACAGTATAGCTCTTTCAAAAGTTTTACCACAAGCCACGAACAATGCTTGTATTAATATCGAAACAAAAGAATTGGAGAAATTTACAATTAGATTAAATCTACAAGGTTTCCAAGTTATTGGCCACGATTTTGATACTGATGATAATGGGTCTGTAAAATATCCCGTTGCGTATGAGACAATATACAGCTTACTTCAAAATATAAGTGCAAGTTATGTGGACTCATTTGGAGGAGCCTTGATGAAAAAACTGGAAGATTTAGATAACGACAACAGAAATTGACATAGTTAGGATTTTCTTGTATATACTTTATGAAATTTACTTTATCAGTATAATAGACCACACATCTGGTTAAGTTTGTTTATATTATTGATTGTACACACAAAAATATATTCAATACACATCTGCTAATTTGATTGCTGTTTGGGTAATTATTTATTTGTTTGTTTTTTACACCCTAGTCTCATAAAGCGCTTATTTTGTTAGCTGTATAATTCAAACATTTGTTAATTTGCATTGTGATGTCTTTTCGAATTAGCAGTTATATGTACTGAATGTAATATGGTCAAATCTGTGTATTCGACACATAAGAATAATGCTTTATGTGGCAAGTTGCTTCACAGGGAAACTGCTTCCCAGAGATACTTAAGGTGCATATGAATGTGATTTATTTACATTGGTTTCTTTACTCAAAGCGTTGTAACAGGTTTGACTGTAGTTGGTTTTTAACTTCATTTTTAACCCTAGCACAGTAGTAAATTTTGAAGTAATATTCTGTAGTCATTTATATTGATGTGTATATATGTTAATCAAATGTATTTTTGATGGACTATGTAGTGAATATAAAGCAACTGATTAACCTGACTTTTGCAAAAATAGTGTTAGTTTGAAAAATTCTAATGATTTCATTGGTTTATGGGTCATAGTCCCTAAAGTCTTTCCATAAACAATTTATATTGTGCACTTGTAGAGTTTTATAAAAAAGTATTCTTTAAAGATCTATTGTTTCCTTCCTGGGTGACTTAAGAAATAGCAATTTCAGAACAAGAATTGCTTCAGTTGCATTGTTTAAACAAGAAAGCTAATTTTACGGACGAGATGCAGTTAGCTAAAGAAAACAGATACTCAATAGATACTGAGCACAAGGCAAGCAGTCTGGATTTGTACTTTTGAACTCAGGGTTTGAATTTTGCAGTACAAAGTCATTCACTTAACATTACGATGATTTTAACGATTAATAGTATTTATTATTTGTGTTTTTAATTACTTATGTGGAATTATATTCTATAATTGACTGTTTTTTATGTATGACTACTTGCTAGCCCATGCAAATCCATGCCCATACACCGGTTGGGAAAATTCACAGGAATTTGCCCTATGTTATTCGCAGCTACCATTTTGGTTCACAGACGGAAAGTTGACTAATAATATAGGTGTATCTTGGAAGTGCTGAAAAGCTACAGTTCCAATACATTTATAATTCAAACCCTTAGTATTACTCACAAAATTTGAACATTGGTATATTTTTTTTTCGTTCCCATTTGCAAAGTTAGTTGGCTATATATATACTTGTATTGATTTTATTTTTTGCGATAAAAAAAAACTATTTATTGTATATGTTTGTATTGTAGGTGTACTATTTTTGACAATTTAAAAATTATTATTCACCTCAGCACTCCGGATGAATTCAGTTTTTGCTTTTCCTCTTTTTACAAATAAATGTAGAAGAAAATTTGAGCAGGATTATGTGTCAAAAAAGTGCGTATACGTCCGTTGTAGTACTTGTTTGTTAAATTATGTATGGGATAACATCTGACATAAAAAGTTGATTGGCCAAATAAAAATTTATTATAAGACGGTTAGAAAAAATTGAAAATTTTTCTAACCGTCTTTTTTGTGTTTTTTATTGATTTTTATGTGTTTGTCAAAACTATATTTAGAGCCAAAAAATGTGTGTGTATTTATTAACGACTCCTTTCATTCTGAATTCACAATCAGTGATGGAGGAGTAGGCTAATAACGATAGTTTTTTTTCCTGATGCTATCCGAGTATGGCTGGCATATGAATAGACTTGTCCTAATATAATCCTTTATAAACAATAGCATTTCATTAGTATAATCTCATAAGTAGCATACTACTACACGAATTGTCAAATTTTTCATACAATCTATTACTAAGATTTAGAGTATTTGAAATTACTACAAAAAAAAAATTCCACATTCAAGCACACTCAAACAATTTCGCATACAACAGTGGCTTTTCTTGGTAGCAAGATTACTTCTTCATTTTTAATGAACAGGTCCAAGTTCACTTTTTCGAAAATTGCTATTCTGATTCTCTGCTGTTTATGTGTTTTTGTGTCTAAAAATGTGAAAATTACGAAAAATCAGGAAGTTTGGTATAGAAATTTGCAGCTAACTCTGATTATGTAATATAGCAACATACCTTTTAATAATATGTTTTGCATTTAAATTGTACTGAAATTCATTTCATAGGTCTATTAATAAAAACACCAACAACTAACAAAGTAGATATTATGAAAGCTGGTTGGCGATGGTGTGCACTTACTTCGCTTATAATATTTGTGATAACCATGTTGTATTTCATGATTCACAATCAACTTTCATACTATCATATACATAACAGAATCAAGGTATGTACATGACTTTAATTTTTCATGTCAAAATATTAATAGCCACAATGTTGGTTACATAAGGCGTTTATAACACATTTTTTAAGCATTGCTTTTCACACTCTCAATGTGCCCTGTGCTAAAATATTTGATTTTTTATAGAATACTTTTAATAACAGGAATGAATTTTTTAATTATTTTTATTCTTGTGACCGTATAAAAGTGATACCTTCTGTAAAAAAAACATGCTTTAAAGATTCTGCATGTACATTAAAAAGATGGCTTAATGTAATACATGTTTTCTTATAAGCAATTGAAATTCCAAAATTAGGCTCAAGGATGCTTGTGAAAAGTACTTTTTCAGGCTCAAAATATGCTAGGTTATGCTTAATAGCAAAAAGATTTATTGGAATATGCATATTTTAATTCTAAACATCAGTAATTACAACTTAAATCTCACTATATACTCACTGGTTAATTCAGACATAAAGAAAAAAAGAAAAACTGCTCACGAAACAAAAAACATAAAAACTCTTCACAACATCTTCACATAATGCTTAGCATATGCTTAAAAAATGACCAAATTTGAGCCTACGGATGCTTATAAATGTCATGCTTGTGAAAAAAAACATGTAAGCCTGATCATAACATATGACTACAAAATAATTTCCTTTGCTGGACCTAACATACCTAGAGATTGAAAACAGGACTGTTTTTGCATAAACCTCATTGGATGATGTGTTTTTAATTCACAATAGCAGTATATAAATTATATTTTACCTTCGCTTCACGTTAATCTATTATTTTGTTTTTGCAGAAAAAAAATTTTGATTTGAAGAACAGAAAAATGTTTGATGTAGAAAGTTATTTAAATGAAGATCGTTTAAAAGATAAAAAGAATGCATACAAGCATCATAAGTTTAATCAATGGAAAAGTGACCAAATTCCATGGGATAGAACGATACCCGACACAAGACACAAACAGTATGTAGCTACACTTTATGTGCAAATGATTGAACATTGGTTACTTTAGTAAACGATTTCTTGGCTGATGTTTTTGTTTTGTTTTTATTTTTCTATTCTTTTTTTATTTACTCAACAAAAGGTTCAACAAATGCTCTCCCTTTTCTCCCCCTTTTCTCCCCCTTTTCTCCCCCTTTTCTCCCCCTTTTCTCCTCCTATGTATTGCGACCCATCCTTGGGATGAGTTGGAATACATAGACAGTACATAGACAAGACACTTTTAGATGTTCATTTCGAAGCTATATTGCAAGAAGTATTTATATTACAGGTGTGTATCACTAAGCTATCCAAAAGCTCTTCCACTAACAAGTGTTATAATTACTTTTCATAATGAAGCTAGATCGACTCTACTACGAACCATAAAGAGGTAAGTCTGACAATATCTTGTGTATGTTTTGTAAAATTTTTCTGTAATCATTTCAGTTCTGTGTTCATTATTTTGAGCTTAATGCTGCGAGCTTCAAGAAGTTTTATGTAATTGTTTTAACAAGATAGCTGCACAGCTATGAAGCTGTGGAACCAATGTTATAACGGAGCTGGGTTTTTTTTTGTTACTGAGGATACACAAAGCCTATTTCTAATCATCAACGTATTGCAAACCAATAAAAACTCAAGCCTCGCTTGCCTAGCATTTGCAACAGGTGATGCTAGACTAATTACTAAAACTCGTTTTTATTACTTTTCACAAACGCAAGACTGAAATATAATGAAATAGAAAAGTTACATCATTTTTTTAAGTAAATAAGGTTTCTAATAAAAGTTAAAAGTTGTACCAGTAAAAGCATGTTTTAATAAAACAATATCCCTGCATAAGAGCTAGTTTATGTCAATAAAATATATACAGCATCGAGAAAACACTTTAAAGCATTGAAGATAAGAAATTCATTAAGGCAACAAAAGGTTGACTTTGCAATTTAGGTAGCATAACTAATGCTTGGTGCTTGTTTTACAGAGGAAAAATTAAACAGGGTGGCTAAATTGTAGAACCCTCCTGTTTAGTCACTGAGCAGCGAGCTCAATAATAATATGCATATTTTATTTAAACTGGTAGCCGAATTGTTATTTTGTGCCAAGGACGCCTGTAAAAGGATGACAGGGAGATATATCATGGGCGAAAATCTAAAGATATCTGTGATAGTCAACCGTTGTTTTATGGGTTGAAGGCTAGTCCAATAGAACACTCTTTGAGACATGGTCTGCAGAAAATTTCTACAAATCTGAGCAATTTCAGACTAGTTCCATTGTGATGTGGTGTTGTATATATTCCCAAGATCTTTTGCACAAATCGACAGGCAAAATAAGCATGCGAAAAGCCGTAGACCAACCAGCCTATTACAAACTTTAATTTTCAGTGAAGGCATCTTAAAAATTTGATCTTAAAATTAAAATCTAGTTTTTGCATGCAGATTATAATTTACTTTATACATCAGTGAAAAAATGCTACTAGATACTTTTTAACCATAACTTGACCTGTCAGGGTGAACTGATAATTAGCTTTTAACTTTAGTTAGCCATTACAGGATAATTATACGATACATGCAGTAAAATGAGCTGCTTGTGCGGCTAATTATACGGTAGAGATCTGATTTGCTTAAATTTCTGTACTTTTCTTCGATATCGATATTCCAATAGTCATCTACCTAGTTCCATAGCATGTTATGCTTCAATAAAAAGCAAAAAAAGAACAAGAAACGACTGCGCGTGAAAGATATTTATTTTTAAACACGTACCGGCTAATTAACCGTCTAAATCCAGACTTTGCTGGCACTGCATGGCCTCAGCTTCATCACAACAAATATGACAGCTGTTACTGTATAATTAGCCGTATAAATTTTGTATATATATATGTATAATTAGCAGATTCAATTTATGAATGCTCTTGAAACGACAACACTGATTTTATGGAAAAGCATTGAAAAGACGTAGTCAGGCGTGAAAAACATGGAGAAGTCATACATTACAATATCGACATATTAAAGAAAATTGTGGAAATTTAAGCGAAAAAGATCTCCACCGTATTATAGTCGTATAAGCGTGGACTAACTGTCCTGTTACATGCTAATTATCCGTTCTCCCTGAATGTTAACTTTCTTCTTCTATATAGTCTGGCCCATTTTATAATCTGTCGTTTTTTCAGATTTTATGCACAAGCGTGGAAATTCCGTCAAAACGTAAACATCGAAGCTCGTTTATACCACTAGGATAAAATATTTTATTCTATTGCTATGTTGAAGCAAACACAATAAATTATGATGTATGAAAAAAGCATCATAGCTAAAATTTGCAGGATTATTATTACAAAAGCTATATATGCCTCCCTACTACTTTGTGGCTACCTTTAGGTTGGTAAAAAACAACATAAGAAGTAACAATGGCTAGCCCAAAATGGACTCATACCAAACTAAATGGAAAACTTGAGAGAAAAGCACAAAATAGCTAGCTAGCTGTCTGTATGTATTATATTGCCATCTAACTGACACTGACTACGGTAGCTGGTCTGCTATATACGTCTGTGATAGCCAAAATAATAAAAAACATTTTACTAAGATTTGTGACAGTATAGAAAACATACGCAGCATTTACAAGACAAAAAGAGATCTTTTTCAAACCTGAGCTATGCAGCTTTTAAAATGGCAGATTAAACGTCAATTTTACTAACCGCGTCCGAGATACGCATATCTTCACTTAAATCCCAGAAGATCAGGATTTTGTTCGAGCTTTCAGCCGAAACTAGAAGCTGTGTGTGCCACAGCTAATTATTATTTATTATTTTGCTCCGAGATTGTTTATTTTGTCAAGTAATTACATTTGAAATGTGTAGATAATCTAAACAAGCAAATTCAAATCCTTTTGTGTAGTATTCTTACAAGAAGTCCTTCGCATTTGTTGAAAGAAATAATTCTGGTGGATGATTTCAGTGCTAACAGTAAGTTGTATAATAATAGTATTCATTACACTATACCAAATATATATTTTTGTAGCTTAGCCACATTTCATTGTGCAGTGAGATTTAGTGTAATCAATTATTCCATCGCGGCTTTTTTAATTGATCTCTTTCCTAATATGCCTTGTTGTTGTTAGCATATTTCAACTTTTAATCAACATTTCGGGCATGTTTGTGTAGGAGAAATCGAACATTTTTAATACAGAGCGTTGAGTTAATTTTGTAAGATTTTGCTTAAGCATTAAGAAAAATAAATTTGGGAATATATAGTAGAGTATCCATTTGTATTTATTATATATAGCATCGTGGTTAATTTAGGAATTATGCTAACCCTAACCCTAACCCTTATACTTAATACCTGAGACAATATGCATAATCTCCAATTGATCATATTCCTCATAGCATATTCTTCAATTTCTGATAATAACACTATGATTTTAGCTGACGATGGCTTGTACCTTTCAAAATTACCAAAAGTGGTATTTAGAAGAAATGCAAAAAGAGAAGGTGGGTAGCTTTTTTTCCATTTATCAACTTTAACTACTATGACAGTACAAATAGTTGCTACATGCTATTATGGTAAAATGTCTTTTTTAAATTTCGAACTTTCCACTCCTTGCTATTATGGTGAAACGTCTTTCAAAGTTTATAACTTAGCCAAGCAAAAAAGCAGTGTTGCCATAGGAATGATTTTGTCTATTTTAGTAACAAAAAATGCCCGTTCTTAGGGAGATTAAAAGCATACTCATCTTTATTTTTATCAATGACAAAGATAATTTACTTGTTTTTAAATTTTCGATGACTGCGCCATAATTGTTTGACCGTTCAATCGCTAATTTCAGCCATTAAAACGAGGACATCCTGCTGACAGTCATGGCGTTAGCTATTTTTTATAGTCTTATATAATTCTATATACCTGCTAGACTGCAAAAATATAATCTATTTAAAAAATTTTGGGCGTGATTTCCTCAAGCTTTGTAAGATTTAGAAGCTTGTAGTTAATATGGTTAAGTGGTTTCCGCATTAATCAGTAGGAATAACTTTCAAGATCTTCATTGAAAATACAATTAAGAACGCAATCAATTATGTTATCAATGTCTTTCTAGGTTTAATAAGATCAAGAATATCTGGTGCCAAGGTAGCTTCCGGTGAAGTGTTGACATTCTTAGATAGTCACTGTGAAGTTAACACAAAGTGGCTGGAACCTTTACTTACTAGAATTATTCAGGTATGATTTTTAAAGGGATTTGTAAAAGTGCAATTTAGGGAATATTTGCTACTGCTTGAAATGTCATTCTCACTTCCTTTTCACAGTATTGGATTGTAAAGGTTAGGAATTCTAATACAGTCTTTTACTTGTAGTCTATTTAAATTGCTTTAGTTTAAAGTGAACCAACCAGCTAGCAGAGAGTTTTTGTATTTTGTTTTGCTCGAAGTGAAACCATTCTACTATATACTAATATTTTTTCGCCTTTTGTGTAGTCATGAGTTTCTGTTATTTCCTTTTGTAATTTTAACGCACCCTTCTTTTACTGTTCGTTTTTTATCTTAAATGCATTAGGGGTTTTGCATAAAATTGTAAGACGAATGTGGTAGATTATATTGAAGTTTTGTTAACAATGTCAGACGAAATGTGCTAGATTATATGTAAGCCTATCATATTTGTTATATAGAAACCAAAATCCATCGTGTGTCCGGTGATTGACATTATTAGTATGGACAACTTTGCTTACTTGTCTTCCAGTGCAGAATTGAAAGGAGGTAATTATGCAGACATTATTTAATTTATTTATTTAGTGGTCCATCGAACGATCTATTCTTAAACTTCTGACAAATGCATTTCCTTACACAACTTTGGTTTTTCCAAGAAATATTAAAGATAAAAAGAGTGCCTTTGTGCAGAAATATGCTGTGTTAATTATGACAAATTGATGAATGTCCGTATAATTAATTTGTGTGTTAATCTTTTTTAGAATTGTCACTAATTTGAACTAATTAACATTGGTAGGTGTACTAACATTTTAACTCTAGTTTGACTTGTCCCTATTTGGACAAAACGCAGATCAAATGTTTACAACTCCTTCTCCTTCCACTTACTGACTTTTTTAACGGAGTAGTTTTCTGCTGCATTGTGTTTCATTTTTGAAATCCTTATGTAATTGTAAATAAGCTTAAAGTAATCTTAAAGCTCGTTTCCATTCGACTGCATTTTCCGCAATAGCGCAAAATGCTTTCTTGTTAGCGCGGGACCACTTGGACTAAATTGAAGATTTTTTCTAACTGCGCACGCGCTGACAAAAAACTTGCGAGCTTTTTTCGCTATTGCGGAAAATGCAGTCAAATGGAAACAAGCATTCTGGGTTACTTAAACTAATAATTTTTAACAATTTTCTGGTTAACCAAATAAACAGTTTAAATTTTTGGCTCTAAAGTATCTTTACGGTGTCTTTATTAGCAAACTGTTTAAAATTTGAATGCTGAACAATTTTCCCACAAAACGAAAGCAACATCCTAGCGAAACTTCAAAGACATGTCAGTTATCAGGGTCAAAGTTCTGTTATTTATATAAACCTTTTATAACTTTTAGGATTTGATTGGAATATGCGTTTCAAATGGGACGTGCTTTCTAAGGTTGATACAAAATACCATCGAGATAATCAAACTGACACTATAAAGTTAGTCGTCCAACACTGATTTACTTTCCTTTAATCCATTTTTTTCCCTAATTATCAGCTAGTCTTATGTTGTTGTTTTCTTTTATGTAGAACGCCCATGATCGCTGGCGGAATATTTAGTATTCGAAGAGACTGGTTTTTTAAACTTGGGACGTACGATCCTAACATAGATATATGGGGTGGAGAAAACTTTGGTAAATGTTATTATTGTGTTCACTCCTTTTCTGTTTGCTTGTAGCCTGTTACCATGGCAGTCGTTAAATCAAAAGTCCTTCTATAACTTACAAAACGTTTTTTTCTGCTGTTGCGTTTTCGAAAATGTCCTGTTTTTTATAAGAGTTCATGTAAAGGAAATTATATACCTTAATTTTAATTTGTTCAGAAATTTCTTTCAAAACATGGATGTGTGGTGGAACCATGGAAATTCTACCATGCTCCAGAGTTGGACATGTATTTCGAAAAGTACATCCGTATACATTTCCTGATGGAAACAGTCTTACATATGTGAAGTTAGTGTTTAAAAATATCGTTCGCGTACTAAAATTTATATTGCTATACCTTTGGTCTTTGTAAAATACCTTTAACAAATGGGTGAGGTGTAAAGAAAATTTTTGTCATACAGGAATATTCAAAGGATAGCAGAAGTATGGATGGATAGCTACAAAAAGTTCGTCTATAAAGCTCGTTGTGGAACTACTATTGTATCTAAAGCAAGGTACTTCTTTTAAAAAACAAGACAAATTTATTCTTTCCTGTATATCTTCTTACAGAAATAACTGTCGCCACATCCCTTTCTTATACAAGTATGATACCTGTCGATATTAACTGATAGCTATTTTCGACCGGTTTGTACGGGAAATCCGCAGCACTGATTGGCTAAAAAGCCTTAACAACGGGCCTATACAGCGTGGTATAACTTTTACCTAATAGCAACCATAATGGTAGCTATAAATTTAAAAAAATAACATTGCCGGAGAAAACATGGCTACATACAAATCTTAGAATTGTACTTTAAAAAATTTTTTTTACAAAACAGCTTTGTTTAAAGCTATAAAGAATAACAGCATGATCGATTCATTGAAATACTGGAAAGTAATCTCGATTCTGGCAAAAAACATTTAAAAAAGTTCTATATAAATGTTTTGTTTTCTCTTTGTACAAGTATTTAAAAAATTAAAACAATGAAATTCAAGCGAGTTTATTCTAGACTACGTTTCGACAGCTACAGCTGTCATCGACGGGCTCGTCGATGACAGCTGTAGGTTGTTCATGACATGATAATATTTATATTATTCAATGACAATGACTGAACAGATAAGTGGTAATATTTTTAAAATGAAATTCAAATTGAACGTTTTCTCTCTTTTAACAAAACCTGGTTTCACAACCATGTCACAAGTAAATCTTTAGAAATAATCCTGGTTTCTACAAACCCAAACAAAATAGCTATCAATTAATAAATACAATATAAACTGTTTTATCTATCTCTTCCGAGAAATTTGCTAGTATAACATGAATACAACATAAGTTAAACAAATCTGATATTTGCTGTGTGTGAACATCCGACTCCGCATAATAAGAATCATTTCGAGGCAATATCTATCCGCAACTGTAAACACAACTCAAATTAAATATGTTTTTTCTTCTCGCATTAGCAATATCACAAAAATTAATTACTTTTTATCACAAGAACTTGCCACAACTTTTATATTTTAAGTGTTTTTTTATAATAATTGTAAGGAATATTTACCTGGGATTTAAACACTTTAATAATAATTAGTTGTTGTTGCTACTATTGTGTCCTGAGAAAAAAATAACGAAAAGAAGAAAATTAAAAAAGATTGTCTGTATAATAGTTAATTGCGACAATATCATATTTCTATACTCTGTGAACAGCTAAAGCAAAACATTGTGTAAGTTTCCCTTGAAAAATACCTTGTCATTGTAAAAGTCTGGCATAATAGCTAAAAAGCTTTTGGCAAATTCAAAATCTGTCACCTTCCTTGAATAATTTCTATCACCTTATTAGCTCAAGCGCCTTTGTGTTCCTTTAGCCACCACAAATTGATGCCACAACTTACATTTACGCAGTACTAAAGTATTTCTACAGTACTAAAGTATTTACGCAGTACTAAAGTATATACGCAGTACTAAAGTTTATACGCTGTAAAGTATCGACTACAATCGTGTTCAGCAAACTATTGAACGAAACTATAAACCCGGCTTGCACATCAAGCAGAACTTTTGTAGCCTACCGGCTGTGTAGCTTTCGTGAGGCGATTCTGTTTGCAAATTTTGGGAAATGACCCAAAAAACTGTCATTTTTCACAAGGTTATGAGCAGGATTGTAGAGATTGAAACTAGAATCTAATTAAATCCGAAAGTAGTTTGTTCAAGTTATTTTTATGTTAGTTTGAAAATTAAACAAAAGATCACTTTAAATTTTATTACCTGGAAGTAAATTCATAAATTTAAATACCGTAAATGCTCGATTAAGCGCCCCGGTTTTTGACTTTTTTTGGACTTTTAGGATGGGCGCTTAATTTAGAGTGGGCGCATAATCGAGAATTTACGGTAGCGTTGTTGCCATTTTTTCTTATCTTACATTTTGTTTTTTAGTTTGGAAAAAAGAAAACAGTTGAGAAGGAATTTAAAATGTCAATCTTTTAAATGGTATTTAGAAACTGTGTATCCCCAGTTAAGGTAAGCTTATAAACACATGTTCTCTTGTCCACAGCTATCTACTCAGCTATCAAGTTCTCTCAGTCACCACATGCGTGTGAATTAAAATGAAGTTTTTTATTGTGTTTTGGATTTAAGTAACTTTAGGTCCTCATCTGGATGGCCTACCCATGTACATCCGTAACATGTTGTCTGGTGTAGGGCAGCGGGCTCGTTCGTGGTCAAATTCTACTTGTGTCCATGCCACGTGTTAACGATTACGAAGTATTAGTCTTTCGATCTCATGATATCAGTTAGTGTAGCTACCGTCGTCGTTATTTTATTGAAGTTCTGTTTGAGTGGTATAAAACATGTAAAAACAAGAAAGAATGACATGAAATTTTAAAAATTAGCCCCTCCATAAAACTTCTGCACAACGCCTTTTAGTAGTTATCAAAGAAAAGGTAGAAGATTTCGTTTCAGTTTAAAACAATTTTTTATCAGATGACCAGATCTTCAACAGCGACTTCTGCAAAAAAATTAGCGTCCAATGTTAATGTCTAAACAAATTTAATATTTTTCGATATGTTCCTGATCAGTGTTACTACATTTTTCCAAATATTTCTTGTTTTCTTGTTTTAGAGTACCATCAAACGAAGTAGCAGCTTACGGTGAATTAAAACAAATGGGTAACAAGCAGTCATTATGTTTTACTGACAACACTTCAGCTATAATAACAACAGAACATTGTCATAGATGGAACAGAGGCCAGGTAGGTGTACTATACCAGTTGCTGCTCTTCTTTTTTCTCTTACCGTTAGGATTTGTCGAATGAAGAATAAGATATCAGTTCGAATCACAGTACATTAATCACGCCAGTAATTGATTCTTGTAAGACTTATCACATTTCTGTCATCTAATTAAATAGTTGTTAATATCCTTTCAGACGGACATTTTTACCAGTATGGAGCGTGGTCTTTATAGCAATGACTGTTGTGGAAGAATTATTTTCTTTTTTTTCTGAACCATCAAATTCAGATTTTTTTGTACATATATGGACGTATGAAATTTTTTTTTAACAGAAATTTAATTTTTCTTAATCAACACAACGATCACTAAAAATACAATTCTGAGCATATAGAAATACAAACAAATTTATCTTGGTGCTTTGTCTTGAAATCCTGCGAGATTTTTTAGCTAAATAAATACATCAGAAAGTCTCATTTTAGTCAGTCACAGAAATAACCAGTTCTAAGTTTTATTCGAATAAGAACTTACGTAGTCTGATACTTTAAGCAAGTAGTTGCACTTGCTAATTAAACGAAACAACATTGATGTTTGTTCACGTGTATTACTTCCGTGGTTCTTATTGGTTAAAAATTAAGCGTGCGAGTTTACTTGTACTTGTCCGTTTCGCGTAATAGGTATTAGGATAGAGGTAGCAGAATATCACATGATCTGTGTTGATTTATCACAGGAATGGGAGATGACAAAATCAGGACTGATCCGCAGTTACACTGGTTTGTGTGTACAGGCTACCGAACAGGATAAGGTGTTACGATTAGTGAAATGCGACAAAAAAGATTCAAGTCAGGTAATATGGTTCTCATATTTTTTCTTTCGGCCGTCTAATCTCATCTAATCTAATTGAATTGTGAAAAATTTAAGTTGCAAATTATTAATTGTATTATTAAGTTTGATCAAAATTCTTCGCTTTTTCTCTTGGAAGCCTTTACTCATAAAGGCTTCCAAATAAGCAAGGGGTTAATTATCAGTAATTCTTCGTTTTCTCCTAAAATCTAAAATATGGAATGTATACGTTTTTTAGTGTTTCCACCTTAAAACCTCCTAAAATCGACTAAAATTGTGAACTTTTAAATTTGTGGCCACCCTGAATTGTCGTACGTCCATATCGTCTGAACTTGAATTGTGACATTGTTTCAGTTTCGACAATGATTGGCGTTGAACGAAAAACATTGTTGAAATATCGTAACTCTGTTTTTGACGAAAATAAATGCACGAAACGAAAAAAGCAAGCTGAACACGATGATAAAATCTTCACAACTGTGTCTTTTAACCTGCATGAGTTTTTAAATAAATTTTCAAACCTTAAATCTTGAATATCCTGATCGCTAGCCTTTGTTACAGATTGTCCACTTTACCAGAATATTCTTACAATGTCAGGTTAAGTCAGAAATATCAGCAATTATTGTATGACAGAAAAATGTCAAAAAAGATTTGTTTAAATGGTTAAGAAGGAAGTGTCATGAAAATGTCAGTAATGTAAGGGAATTAGGAATGAGTGGACAATAGTGCTGAAATAAAACTGTTGAAAAACCTTTTAAGCTGTAAATCTTTTATAATTATTTCTCTCGTATTTTCGGGGATGTCGAAGAACTGAATTGTATTGTGTTATTTAGCGTTGGGTACTGATGATTCGAGATCGTATTCGTCATAAGAACACTAGTCAGTGTGTTGAGTCGCACCGTGCTGGACTTTATATCAATACTTGCAAACAACACGCTGTCAACCAGAAGTGGAGATTCTCCGTTCGTTTCTTTTATTAGTATGGCCATGCACATGGTATGATTTCAAAATTAGTTTGTAGTAGTTGAATATGTTCTCAGTATCGTCAACTTTTTAAATATCTTTATAATTTCAGGTTTTATGACCAAATTTAGGTGCCTTCTTCTATTCGCGGAATAATAGAGTAAAGGTTGTGCCATTTTTTAACTTTTTTGTTGTGAAAATTTTATACATTTTTGGGTTTTTAATAAATTCTTTAGGGTTATATTTTTTACCGTTTATATATGATTCTTTACGTTTTTATACATTCATATTTGTAAGTAAAATAAATTTCTATGAGTTCCTTCTCATGGTGGCCACATTTTCTTTTTAAATACAGAATATATTTATTTATTAATAGTTATAAATATTTATGTATGTAAATCAAATTTAAAACCGTGAATAAATAATAAAGTAGTTTTCTAATTTTAAGTGTCGTTTTTGTTGTTAGACATATCCGCCCTGATTAAGAATATTTTCAAGGTGGGCGTTCTTTTAAGAAGGGGTGTTTACTACAAAAATGAAAAATTAATTTCTTGAGTAATTAAAAGAAAGTGACATAAAAATATAGTTATGTAAATTGTTATATTTATAAATATTTTTTCAATGCATTTCGAAAATGCATTTTTAGGAATACCTTTGGGAGATATTTTTTGCATTTATGATTTTTTTCATTCATAAGGGAAATTAAAAATGGGTTTTTGACGAGCGTTCGTTCCAGAGGTCATTCATTACAATATACAGTTCAACTTGTGTGATTATAATATCAACTTGATATCGTGCCGTTTAGTTTACAGGGATGTTTATGTTGTTAGAATCTTGACAACGTTAAACTTAATGTCCGTTCATTAACTGACGAATGAGTGTGCGATTTTCTCGAACAGCAAAACAAACGTCGAACTTCATTTCGAAATCTTGTTCCAATTACGGAATAGATTAAACTATTGATGGATGAATTTAAAACCAAACCAATTTTGGACAAGGCAAAATTACCATCAACAATTTTCCAAACTCGACGTGATTCTTTTCCATATTGCAGCATGTAGAAGCATTTTGCTACGCATTGCCAAAAGAGTAATGCAATGAATAAGAAGGTAACAGTCAGTAATGATATGGTCAATTGTGTTTTTATTTGTTTCGCTCGAACTCGCGTTGAACCTATGAAAGGAGAAATAAGCAGAAATACAACACAGCAATTATCTGCAGTTATAATGTTTATCAAGGTTTCATCCACGTTATTCTCTGCTGAGAATGTTACCGCAATAGGTATCCTCAGAATGAACTTAGAGAATACAGATGAGCCATCACATCTGTGTACATATGTCCATCTGAATGAACTGTGTGCGTGTGTGTGTGGCTAGCCTATTGCCACACGTGTAGTTTTAGTACCACATTGTTTTTGTCGTACATTTTGTCGTACATACTGATTTTCGCACAACAGTTCGCAAATGCAACTTCAGGTGCACCAATTTCTACACATGTTCCTAATTCGAGTCAAATTGATTTTTGCAGATGTTAGACTTTTTATGACAGTGTGAATTATATGGTGAAGTAAAATGGTGATTACACATCAATCATATGGTGATTTGATAAATATATGACTTCAAATTGCCTTTTTCAACTTTATCCAGGGAAAGATAATACTTTTTGATTAATATTAAAACTATTTTTAGACGCTTCTACCGACCTGTAATAATGAAATCTTACCTTCGCGAGAAATGGTGGACAATTTTCTTGTTCGTTTTGATAACTTGCGTATAACGAGAATGTTGATCACAAGAATCGACAAAACAGGAACCACAACGAGGGAAACGCAGTGCACCCAAAATTCATGTATCAACCCACCATTTCCTCTCCCAAACTCTGTCTTGTTCAATTTATACCCGTCCGCTGTTTTCTCTGGTGCAAAATAAAACCAAAACGGTACAACAAAAGGAACTACCAGAACTGCTAATACTGTTAATACAATTATTGTTTTTCTTTTCGTGTTAAATGTGGCAGACTGAAGTGGAAAGCGAAGAACAAGGTACCGATTTAGTGTCACAGCAATCATTACCCACTGGCTGTATACCATAAAGTAAATGATTAGTGGGTAAGCCACCCATGAGAAAAATGCTGCATACACGTAGGTTTCATTTACACTTGGGAATTCAACTTGAAGCGAGGTAGTCAGCAAAAAAAATAAAAGCACGCCACTATCTGCGACAGCCAGTACAATCAGATAGATTGAGCATGATTTTGATGCTCCATTTTTCTTCCCAATGCGATTCCATACAACACAACACAATCCATTTCCAATCAGACCCAGTACACATATCACAGATGATACGGGAACGGAAGACACCCAATTTAGAAGCAGGTTATATTCCTAGACAGAAGAAAAGAGTTACCTAATAAAGAAATGTTGGACCTTGTAAGTGAAAAGTTGAGCTTTTCGATTGCTACTTTTATGTTAAATTTTCTTAACAATTTCTAATTTCTTTGTTTCTATAAAAATTTCAAAAATTATTTCTTTTAAACAGATAAGTTCATTGATGACATTTCCCCAACATTTAGCTAAGACATTCCCATTGGCAAGGCAAGGCAAAGCCGTCTGAATTTAGAACACTAAATGCTTTTGTAAACTGTATTTGTATGTCGAGGAAAAAACAAATACAACAACAGGAAAAAAGTGCTTGAAACGGCGTAAATAGACCCATAAAGACCGCTCGAGTTGTGTATTGTGCTGCGACATTGTGAATGCTTTCTAACAGAAATATAATGCTTGCAATATGTTACATAATTAAAGCAATGTTATGGTGGCTCAGACCACAAATATAACGTATCATCATTTTTAGAATCAGAAAGTGAATCTTATCATGAAATGCTGCAATATATAATTTTACTACATGGAATTTTTTATTTCGGACAAACACAAAAAATAGGAAAAATTTGCTCAAAATTTTGACTGATTTTAAGACTAGCTGTTTTTATGTTCATATTTTTATATACAAGGCTTACAAGGCTGTGAAAAAACATATCTAAAAAAAACTTGCTTACCATAAATGCTTTTTTAAGTCAAATTATTTAAAATAAACCATACGAATAGGTGAGAAGCGCCATGTGAATATGACAGAAAGATAATGCTGGGAATATATATCCCTGCGCCAGGTGTTTGATTTCTCTTTTAATTTGTAGACATTTATAACATTACAAGCTGTTAAAAACAGTTTAATTTCTAATCTAACGTTTCAAGAATATTGAAATGATAGGTACTAAATTTATCCCTAAGATTGGGTAATTTCCGCTCGCTCGAAATGATAAGGTGCAGAATAGGACTTAAATAAATTGCTAAATTTATATACTTTCGCAATAGAGAAAAGAAAATATTGAAACAGACCCTGTAAACAGCTGTACCTAGTAACGTTAAAATCGCAGTAATTCATGACAGCTACAAGAAAACATAAAAAAAGACAGTGGTTAGCATAGATGACAGATGATAGAATTACACTGACATTTATTCCACACTTGAGTAAACGATTTTAGATATGGCAAATTTTAAAATATTTCAGTAAAAATGTCCTGACGACTGCAGCCGACGACGCGATAAACGGTAAAACCAGCAGATAAGATAAGATAACTTTATTTAAAGTAGATAAGATACAATACGTTATAAGATAAATAAAATAAATGAAATTTAAACTAAAATTTTCCTGCCAAAAATTGACTACAAAAAATAAACAAATATGGTTGCTCTTAAAAATTGATGCGAAACTGACAACAAACCGTTGAAAACACAAAATTTAGAGAAAACGAACATATTCTTAATATGTTAGCTTTATCTACGTGTTTTTATCAGTAGCATTTCTATATGACATTTTTACTTCGTAAAAATATCGTTCTACCCACAATCTTAAAATGGTTCTTTTTGACTCGAAGGGAGACCGGCAACTTTAATTTTTGGGTTTTACCCTGATCTGCACATCCACCTTAAAAAAATATTTAATATTTTCTTCGTCGTAGATAGCCCCGTCCTTATTTCATAAGGTCGCTAATGTAATGTTTATATTAACTACACAAATATGAAAGTTATGCAACATATATAGACTTTGGAAAGTGAGTGAATGATGACACACTAAAAAACCATAAATTTTAGAATCAACTGTATCAACTACTTCAATAGACGATCTCATTCTTTTAATTGAACAAGTCGACTCAACAGTATCTTGATATACTTTTAGGTGAACGAGTTTATTTTATACGTGGTTATGTCCGATTTTAAGTTTGACATTACATTGTTCTTCGTCAGAGAATGTAAAGTTATACTTAATGTCCGTTCATTAACCGACGGTTGAGTGTGTGCTTCTCCCGGACAGCAAAACAAACGTCGAACTTCATTTCGAAATCTTGTTCCAATTACGGAATAGAATAAACTATTGATGGATGAATTTAAAACCAAACCAATTTTGGACAAGGCAAAATTACCATCAACAATTTTCCAAACTCGACGTGATTCTTTTCCATATTGCAGCATGTAGAAGCATTTTGCTATGCATTGCCAAAAGAGTAATGCAATGAATAAGAAGGTAACAGTCAGTAATGATATGGTCAATTGTGTTTTCATTTGTTTCGCTCGAACTCGCGTTGAACCTATGAAAGAAGAAATTCTTTCATACTAACTTTCTCGGTCACAATTTTTTTTTAAAACTGTCTCTACAAAAATGTGTGAATGATATGCTGAAGCAAATCATTTTGTGATATAAAAATTGGTTTACTTTTTTTAACATTCTAACCTTTTAACTAAACAAAGAAAAACAAAGTCTAGGATATTTTTTGTTATCCGTTTCCCACCCCTCTTTTCATTTTCCACCCCTCTTTCCATTTTCCACCCCTCTTTTCATTTATCCAGCCTTCCCTCTCGTTTATTCGGTGCTCTAGAGTATGCAATCAAATAAATAAATATATAAAATAATATAAATCTTTACCTTTGTGAGAAATAGAATACATCTTCTTTGCCCGCGTTGATAACTTGCGTATAATGAGAATATTCAGCACAAGAATCGACAAGAAAGGTACCAAAATTAAGGACACGCAGTGCATCCAAAATTTATTTATTAACCCACCATTTCCTGTTCCAAAATCAGACAGAATATATATATATATATTAATATATATAATAATTAACATTATTACGTTTTTAAATTTTATTACTCTTTTTTTCTAAGTTTTCTTTTGACGAAATAGAAACACATAGTGTTGGTATTCGTTGAAAGAAACACGCTAACATTGATCAAGCAGAGAGAAGAGCCTGTCTATGACACTACGAATCACTTCAACTGCAAGATGATTTGGACGCATAACATGCTGCTGGAGATACTCTCGAAACCGTAACCAATTCTTTTACACACACAATTTCCAGAAATTTTAATTTTTGAAAAACTAAAAACTGTTTAAAATCGCTGTTAACCGACTGGTGGGCTTGTGGTAGAGCGTTCGCCTCCAGTGCGGAAGGTCTTGGGTTAAAAACCCCAACTGAGTCATCCCAGAGACTATAAAAGTGTGAATCGATCCTTTCTGCTTAACGTTCAGCATAAGAATAGAATTGATATCTTAGGCGGTTGTCTAGTTGACCGGTTGTTGTGCTTGCACGCCTTCCGTAGCTCAAATGGGAGCTTTAAATGCACTAGAACCCCCTTCGCAGGACCCTCATTGATAACAGTTCCTATAGAAACTGAAGAGGCTATCCTGGGTAAATAATAGTAATAATAATAATAATAATTTTCGACCGAGCTTATGTTAAATTGTATGAACTATATTGATGCAAAAATGTACACAAAGTTCTTACCATAGGCACTCCTTCAGGTATGCAGCTTTTTAAAGCAATATATGTTTATAAGTCAGTTGAATCTCACAGATACGTGTCAAAGTGCATTTGTATAAGCGAAAAAGAAAGCTGTTATTATATACCCCAAAGCGCAGATGGTTGCTTATATCAATAGAAATCTGCTAAAATCAACCCAAGTTCTAATATGTTTCCGCATTATTAAGAAAAGTTGTCTTGTAGGATGTTCTAGAGAGCATTTTCGCACTCCAGAGTCTTCTTTTTCTCACTCCAAAATCCCGTTTTTAACCACTTTTTAAAAATTGAAATCACATGAGAAAGTCACACTTGTTTAATATTATAGTCGGAAAGATCAATTCGTGAACTTTAGAGATAATGATGTAAAATTATTTATTTGTGAGAAAAACTTAAGCAACTATTTAGATGGAGTTTGTTTGTTATTCTAAGTTTCCAATTAAAAAATAATATGTTCGTAAACAGGCAAAGTTAATAAAAAATAGTGATAAAGCGAGATATCAAGGAATCTTTTTTTTGAAAAATCTTCATTGGTTCTCGAGATATTTGTTTTGAAAGTTTCGCTAAATATGCAAAATTATGACGTCATCAACTAGCTGTAAAACATGTATTTTCTTTTATTGAGCATAATTATAGTAACTAAATATTGAATTTTTGTAAAATGTTTAAAACTCCGAACTGAACGGCCAAAAAACATTTTTACCCCTATATACCTTGTCAAAACTGTTAAATACAACACCCACCCAACACCCACCCAACACCCACCCAACACCCACCCAGAGCTACTTCAGACGTCATGTGTAATTTTGAAAAAAATATACAAATTCCTAGTCAACTTTTCAATCTCTTTCATATGAAATTAACTTGATTTTTCTGCGAGTGGCAGCTTTAATATAATAAACCATACATTATTGATTGGACATAAGGTGTATGACTTTCTTAAATCTAGAACAATATTTGATCCAAATCGGGCCAGAATTTAAAATTATTTGTCTTAAATTGCCATAATTTTCCCTCAGACGTCACCATGTACGCTTCAAACTCATTAATTTTATTGATCTCATTTTGTTACAGATTTTTTTTTATTCGTCTAACTTGAGTTCTAGATCAAGATATTCCACCGTATTGTTGACGAAAGTCGTTACAAATTGCCGAAAATTAACTTTTTGTGAAACAATGCTACATTACTTTTTTATACACGGTTGTTTAAGCTCATCTTCACACGACAAAACCTTCACAAGGTCGTGATATTGTCCACAGCTGCCTCCCATATGACCAAGAAAGGATTTCACCTATCTAACGTTGCGTCACTAGATGAGATGATGAAAAACAATAAACAAGTTAGACCCACTTGCTAGCCCGAAGTTTTAAAAATGCAACAACATGGAAAAACAACACATATGACTACTAAAAGACTTTTTTATAGCGGCGATCAGATGCTATTTTGCTCCAACTTTTGAATTTTCGGTTCGAACTTTTTGATTTTGAAAAAATAAAGAGGCTATTTACGCTACATTTAGCTATAGTTAGCGGTAGTTAGCGGTAGTTACATTTAATGTTTCCGGGAGGGTCAAATATTATTTTGCCCCATGGATCAGCACCTCTAGATAACCGGTAAAGGTATTAAAATTTAAAATGTTTACTTTTTTTTTTATTAAGTTATGTTTTGTCCTTTAAACACTACTTTTACCCCATATATATAAAAATACAGCAAATTCGGTGCAACGGATCGTTTTAAATGCTGAGGAAACAATATTGCTATTTTTGTTCTCTTTTTTTCTTTATATAAAAAACATCACCGCTTTCGATGACAATGGTACAATCAATTATTCAAATATAAATGCGTACGGTGGAATGAACGAAACCAGAAGAAACTTTATATGTAATTGGCAGGATGGAAATAACTACTACTTATAGACAGTTTAACTCAAAATATATGCAAATTCTTATCGTCAATTGGTAAAGAGTAAATTTCTTGAAATAACACAGGACTTTTTTTGCAGATTAGATGTGAGTGCGTATGGTTTTTGGGTGAAAGGACAAAAAACGTTTGCAGATATTAGAGTATTTGATCCAAATGCTTCACGGTACAAACAACAAACAATGACGCAATGCTTTGTAAAGAATAAAATGAAGAAAAAAAAGGCCATTATAATGAACGAATCCCTTAAGTGGAGCGCAGTAGTCTCTCTTCATTGGCATTCAGTGTGAATGGTGGTATGGGGATTGAATGCAAATCATTTTATCCAAGACTTGCAGATCTACTAGCGGAGAAAAAAAACTTCCAAAATCTATTATAACATCTTGGATCAAAACAAAAATAAAGTTTGCTCTCTTACAATCTATGTTGTCGTGCGTAAGAGGTTCCAGATCGATAAAAAGAACAATTCATCTTGGATTAAGTGAAATCGAAATTGCTGAGAAAACATCTAAAAGCAGAGAAAGTTGAACTGTTAAATCTATATTTAGTTGATGATTATGTCGTATTGTAACGTCATCTGACAGTCGTCTATCGTAACGTTTTATGTTAAATTTTATGTCCATGTTGAGTTGCCAAAGTATAGGTACGTAAGTTTTTCACCTTGTGAGCATTACTACGGCCTATGAGATGAATAAGCAGCAGTGTTATGTAATTAAATTATACTCCCGGGAAAAAGATGCTATTTTTTAAGACTCCACCTCAGAAAAATCCATTTATTTATTGCTAAGCTGTGACATTTAAGAAACGAAAACACGCCACTGTATCATAACCGTTGATTGAAATATGCTCACATCAACTTAAGTAACGTCATATATACTAAAATAACCCGCTGGTAGGCAAAGCAACAGAGGTTTTTAATTTTTTCATTCTATATTGCCAACCCATGGTAAAAACAAAAACCGAAAATCAACCATTGAACTTATCAAATATTTAGATGACTTCGATACATTACATATGCTGTTTCTAGCAATTCCCATTAGTAACGTGTTGTCTCTGTGGAAATAGATTGAATATTTAAAACATATATATTTTTTGTACTTCTGTCATGTTATTGAAGATATAGTGAAAAAAAACAAGACTGTCGAAATATCTGCACAGAAAACAACTTTTCATTTACAGCTGAGATGTCTTCGATTCAACTCAGTGTCGGCATAATTTTACTCTGTGCCAGCTTTATAAGTAAGTATAAGCTTGGAGGAAAGAAATCTGTCCTCCGAAGTAAGAGGTAGATAAATATGAAAAAATTTAATGATAAACTACTGTTTTTTCAGTAACTTTAGTCCCTTTGCGGATTATAATGTAGCTCAACTTTAAAGGAGAACAAATTACATAGCTATATGTTTCTTTTGTAATAATATTCTTACAACATGACATAAATTTTAATGTTCAAATTTTGTCCCCGAAAAGTGATGATTACATTAAGTAAACCATCGGTGTAATTCTTTAGAAGTTTTTGCGCCGTTCCAGAAGTCGCTTTTTGCATTTATAAAAACGATTACACTAACTGCGTTGATGGGAGAGATTCTGATTCCCATTATTAAAAAAAATTATATTTATGACGGAGCTAATTGTTAAGGCATAATATACCTCGATTCGCCACCTTATGGCAAAATATTTTTTATGCTTTTTTGTTAAATACGTTTCGTCAAATGCCATAAAATGACCTAAATTTTGTCATTTTATGCTGATGTCAGCAATCACGTGTTAAGTTTTCATGAAGTATCACTGCAATAATTAAAGGGAGAAAAAATAGCTGCTTTGAAAAATAGTATGGTTTTATTTTTTACCATTTACTGTAAAGAAGATTATCCATTTTGAAGAATGACAAAATATTTTCTGGGTCAGTAAATGTTTTGTTCAAGCATCCATGTTTCAACAAAACTGTGTTTTCTTCTTTAGGTTGCGGACTAGAGTCGTGTTACAAATGCACAGACACACCTTTGACTGACGCTAAACAATGCATCAAAGATAAAGATTGGTGTGCTGCGATCCACGACAGATGCTTGTTAATGAAGGAAAAGTGAGAATTCCTTTTTTATTTTATCAAATTAATATCTATTTCATGCAAAACTAACCTTGACAGTTAGACAAAAAAATATAAATATAAATAAAATAGCTTGTACACGATAGAACAGCAAAAAAGGCCAAACAAGAAAACCATCCAAAGTTTACAAAACTTTTTGAAAAACTTAACGAGGCATATTTTGGTGTAGAACTTTTTTTAGCTTTGAAGTATATATGATACTAAATACCTTTTGTATAATATCCTCATAGCGCTCCTTATTTTAATCATGTCGCAAAGATACTTTGGTCAATATGCTTCTGTGTTTCACGATTCAATCATGTTTATTTTGTCTATATGAAAGCAAGGGGTTTGAAATAGACACTCAAAATTTCATTCAAAATTGAATAAAAGACAATTAATTATGTTCTAGAAATTCTAATGGAGCTATGGTATATGAAGCGAGATGCAGTACCGAAAGTGAGTGTTTCACTGACGGAGCCAAGAAAGCTCTTTGTGATAAGAAAGATGATTGCAAGGTAGGTTAAAAAATATTCAAAATCTGCACGATACCCTACCAAGAAAATTTAATTGAAAGGATAAACAGCGATTAATAATCATAATAATTTTTTTCTTCAGGTACTGATGTGTTGTGATTCCAATTCGTGCAATACCGCTCATGCAACGTGGATTCGATTTGACGTGCGATTGTTATTACTTGTCGTCATCTCACTGACAGTAATCTTATGGAAATAACCCGATATCGTGTATATATAATGACGACATAAGAGAACTGTTTTAGTATAGTAGATTTTTACATTGCACAGGGAAAAGTCGTTTTTCCCAATATTTTTATGTCGGTAAATTTTTTAGTACTGGTTGTTTAAATGTAACGACGGTGTTATAGTTCTCCCAAGTTACTGACACTATTTAAATTCTCAGGGAAGAATTACCAAAACACGCCCAGCATAACTTAAATAACTGTGCTGAAATAAATTTTTTAACGTTTTAAAATATACACCACAAATAAAGTAATCACATACATATGGTTTTTATTTCTTTCCCTAAATTTTAAAATAAAAAATAATTCAAAAGAACTTTGATCTATAATATTAGGCATCCTACGCTTTATTTTAAAAATGTAGCTTTACAAAAGCGTTTTGTTGACGAACTCAGCAAACCTCCCTCTTCCTGGTATATGCAGTCTCAATTTCATCCTTTTTTCTCATTTTCAACGACACGGCATATTTGTTACCTATGTACTTATATGGTGGGCCACGTGTTTGAGAACTATAACCGCAAACCATTAAAACCGTTTTTATTCACAACCTGGTAAAAAATATTGACACAAAGGCAGTTTTTTCTTCATTTTTATAAATATGGATATAAGTGTCTAACGGTCAATGCTCTGCAGCAACAGTTAGTACACTGCAAGAGTTTCGATTTAACCAAATAACCAAGGATCAGAAGTTTTAAGTCCACTCTGAACACTGTCAAATGAACTTTTAAAAGTTAAAAATGCGTGACCCTGATATTGAATTGCTTATGCAATTGCTTGTGGTGGCGAACTCTAAATTTAGCCGTCTTGTCTCAACATATTTTTACCAGAATTGTAGGTAATTATAGTTTTGCTGACTTGTGCAAAAGGTGCAGCCAGGGCAGCCAAGGCATTTACGTCGTTGTTTACCTGGGCTACAAATCTACCAAAGTACCATTTTTGCAGCCTACCGTATGCAAAGTTTTAGTCGAGTGGTGCCTTTTCCTTATTCAATAATTGAACCAAGAAAGACATTCCCGCAAACATTACTGTCATACGGAAAATCCGGGATCCAGAAAACCCTATTTAAATTTGTAACACGACTCTAGTCCGCAACCTAAAGAAGAAAACACAGTTTTGTTGAAACATGGATGCTTGAACAAAACATTTACTGACCCAGAAAATATTTTGTCATTCTTCAAAATGGATAATCTTCTTTACAGTAAATGGTAAAAAATAAAACCATACTATTTTTCAAAGCAGTTATTTTTTCTCCCTTTAATTATTGCAGTGATACGTATAGCATTGCTCTAACTTGCTTGCCTGCCACACAAGCCGGTTAGCGGTCAGTAGATGGCACCAAATGGGCTGACAACACTGCATTTAAAGTGCTCCGTAGTGGGGACTCGAACCTGAAACCTTATGATTATAAGTCGAATGCACTACCACTTCACCATCTCCGCATAAGTATAGTGATTCAACGAGACGATAAAACATTCAACAGGATATACATTTCGCTCTCAATTAATTTTTTGATACATTTGATACATGTGCGACAGACGAATGTCCTTAAATTTTTCCACTGGCTAACAACTAATGTCTCTATAAAAATAGACGCATTTTGTTTAAAATATTAGAACGAATTGCTGCTTAATGCGAAGGATGCAGGAACAAGCGATGTCAGGGATATGCACGACGTGCGAAAATCTAATAACTGGAGTATGTTAGACGTACGGACCCGTGTGTTTTTCCATAGCCTAACGTCTAGTATCTATAATAACTCTATAATAGTATTTGCGAACCTACTTTAAATCTAACCGTTCTTACCTAAATCAGAATCACTTCGACATAAACGTGCACGACCTACATTCGGATTTCAGCCAGCATAAACATTTTTTGAACGACCTCCCTACAAAAACCAGTAATAATGGAAAACAAATTGAGGATCGGAGATTTATTTAAGTCTGTATTTGTTTAGGTGAACGTAAAGCACAGCGTTTCTGTTGATCTGTAAGACCATTGCAGTTGCATTATTTTCAGAAGTTTATTTGCCCTTACTAATTTTACGTGTTTTGGAATTGAGCTTTCTCTATCTTTCAATTTTCGACAAAGGTGATTTCTAAGTATTTTTGCCTCATGTCGGTGTAAATTAAAAATAGAAAATGGAGGAGATCTGAGTAAGTAATAACATGTTGTTTGTACTGGTGGGATATCTGGTGGCTATATGAAGATTGTCAGATGTGGAAGAATAAATGGGATAGTCTTGATTTTTTTATTTTTTTTATATTTAGTTTAGTTTGAGCTCAAATGCACCTACTATTACTGGTAGTCAACATAATAAGTTATAATAGGTTCACAAAGAAGAACACCATAGACGTTGATAGATGTGTGATACTTAGATCTGCAAGTGTAGGACCCAGAGATTTTACGAAGACCAGAATGCTACAAACGTAAACATGGCAAAGAGAGAACGCAAATATAGGAATTTCAAAAGACTTCGGTTTGCTATGGGAAAAGTTTTTTCAAATCCACTGAAGAACAAGCAATGATAGATGACAGTGCAAAACAAAAGTCGTGTAAAGCTTTAGTAGATGGTTTGAGACTATTATGCCACTATTATATCCAGGGTTACAGATCTAAGTATCACACATCTATCAACGTCTATGGTGTTCTTCTTTGTGAACCTATTATAACTTATTATGTTGACTACCAGTAATAGTAGGTGCATTTGAGCTCAAACTAAACTAAATATAAAAAAAATAAAAAAATCAAGACTATCCCATTTATTCTTCCACATCTGACAATCTTCATATAGCCACCAGATATCCCACCAGTACAAACAACATATTATTACTTACTCAGATCTCCTCCATTTTCTATTTTTAATTTACACCGACATGAGGCAAAAATACTTAGAAATCACCTTTGTCGAAAATTGAAAGATAGAGAAAGCTCAATTCCAAAACACGTAAAATTAGTAAGGGCAAATAAACTTCTGAAAATAATGCAACTGCAATGGTCTTACAGATCAACAGAAACGCTGTGCTTTACGTTCACCTAAACAAATACAGACTTAAATAAATCTCCGATCCTCAATTTGTTTTCCATTATTACTGGTTTTTGTAGGGAGGTCGTTCAAAAAATGTTTATGCTGGCTGAAATCCGAATGTAGGTCGTGCACGTTTATGTCGAAGTGATTCTGATTTAGGTAAGAACGGTTAGATTTAAAGTAGGTTCGCAAATACTATTATAGAGTTATTATGATACTAGACGTTAGGCTATGGAAATAAAAACACGGGTCCGTACGTCTAACATACTCCAGTTATTAGATTTTCGCACGTCGTGCATATCCCTGACATCGCTTGTTCCTGCATCCTTCGCATTAAGCAGCAATTCGTTCTAATATTTTAAACAAAATGCGTCTATTTTTATGGAGACACTAGTTGTTAGCCAGTGGAAAAATTTAAGGACATTCGTCTGTCGCACATATCTCCTGCTTCGGTATTTCGTGCATTCTTGTTCGCCTGTTAGCATAAAATAACAAAATTTGCTTTACGGAGTATCCTAAAGCTGCGGTATAACTATATATATGTATTTTATTATTTAAAGTTAATTTTACAATAGTTAATTTAAATCGATTATGCAAAAAAAAAATAATAATAATAATAAAAAATTATTAGTTATTAGTTAAGGATCAACACTATTAGAGAGTTGGAATGCAAATTTTGCATTAACGTGTTAAACCTTGCCACTACTCGGAATAGTCAGAATATGATAGTGTTATAAATATTAGTCGTTACCCCCTGAAAAAATCGACGGCTTCGTCCGTCAGCAAAATATATTACTCTTTACTGGGTCCGAAATAAAGCTGCCGGCAGCCATTTTGAACAGACAGAACACGGGTATTAATACAACAGACTAGCTGACTTGAGCGATTAAGTACAGGTAAACCATGCCATGCATCGCTTAATGGATCAAAAAATTAATTGAGAGCGAAATGTATATCCTGTTGAATGTTTTATCGTCTCGTTGAATCACTATACTTATGCGGAGATGGTGAAGTGGTAGTGCATTCGACTTATAATCATAAGGTTTCAGGTTCGAGTCCCCACTACGGAGCACTTTAAATGCAGTGTTGTCAGCCCATTTGGTGCCATCTACTGACCGCTAACCGGCTTGTGTGGCAGGCAAGCAAGTTAGAGCAATGCTATACGTATCTCTGGCGGTAATGTACAGTCGGAAGAGCCAACCGTTAGGATGGAATCCCCGACGTTAAAACTTCCCGTTACTTACTTACTTACTTACTATAAACTTGATAGTGATAGGTGTAGCTATCTAAAAACATTTAACAGAAGAAAGAACAAATTAACCCTGTGAAACTCTTTTTTGCAGTATGTGCCAACATATACTTTTTACATATACAGCCACAAAAACTCAGCACCCTGGTAAGAAGCAGATTGGTGAATATAACACTTACAAAACAATAAAGTTGGCTAGGATAAAGGCACATGTGCTAAACTGATTGAAAACCATAGCTAACGGAAGAGCATAAATACAACTAGCTAGCTGGATAGACTGCTCCCTTCCTAATTTTGCAGCTAAAAACTTAAAACTGTTTTAAAGAGGGGGAATTTTTTCTGTAAATTTGGAGTGATTTTTTAATGAAAAATGGTCTTATTTTCACTATATGTGACGTCATCCACACTTTTTACTTGGAATAAGTTTTTATGAAGACATTATATAATTGTGGTAAGTTTTATCACTGAAGAGCAGAAGTAGTTTGGGATATATGAAGCGCGGGTACTTTATGTCACCCGTCAGTTTACACGCAACTTACCCATGCATAATAAGGCGTATACATGGCTAAAATTCATGTTATGTATTTATCTTGGGGCGTATATTCGTAAAATACAAAGCTTTTAGGAGTAAAAAAAAAACATCAAGGGACCATCTCTAAATATCTCATTAACTAAGCTTAACGACTTTTAAAGTAGTCGTCTTGACCGAGCTATCTACATGATAGCTCCATTGTTTCGAAAAAATCCTAAATTTTTCAAAAATTGCTAATTAGTTAGCTGGCATCTTCGTTATTGGTTTAATACGCACGCGTGATCAAAGCAAAGTCGGTAAATATATCGGTCATTATACCAGCTTAAAGGTTTCATGCGTAATTTAGCACGGCATCAGCCGTGTGACAGATCCAGGTGGAGCGCTTTAATACAGGTATACAATATGTCGTAAATCGAGTGAAGCGCACACAGCATTATATGGTGTAATATATTTTTCATTAAATAACTTTCTCGCAACTTTAGCTGTAATAAAAACACAGTTTACAACCTGTAGTTATCCCGATATTGCGAAAACAGTTGGCCAACGTTTTTTATTTTACAGAATAGGTTCACGTGCAATTTCAAAAATTAATCGTGACACCAAACTGAGAGCTTAATACAGGTAAACCGTATAGGCGTAATGACCGTTTCCAAAAAAAAGCTTTATCGCAACGCAGGAAACAACTCGTTGTTACCCCGTCTAGCAAAAGCAATCACTCAGTAATTTTATTTTGTAAAACAAATTTTCCTGAAACTTACAAAATTTATTGTCAGTTCAAATAAAAAAAGTCTAAAGCCCTTCGTTACAAAATTATTTGTGGGTAGAAAAACTCCAGATATGTATCACAAGTTGTTTGAAACTTTTGTCTCCTTGAATCAATAAACGTAGACGTTCGTTTATATTACATATTACATATTTATATTACAGTAGAAGGTGTAGCTACCTAACTGTATTAACCTAACTGTATTTAGCATAAATACAGTTATGTATTGCTAGGTATTGTTGTAGCAAGAGGTAGCACAACCCAAGTGTAAGCTTAGTAAGATTGTTGAAAATTACACAAAAAAACAATAACATTGACTAGGATAAAAAGCACTTATTCCTAACTGAATAAAAACCTTAAAAGAATAGCAATAAATAAGGGCAGCCAGCTGTCTGGCTTTAGGATGCTCCCTCAAAATCTAAGTTTGTAGTCAAAATCTTAAAATTGGTTTAAGATTTATATGGCTAGAAAAAGTGACAATATATTTATTTTGACATGTAGAAAAAAAATATTACAGAACTAAAAAGTTTTTTTAAAAAAAAGGTCATAAAACGACCTACAAACTTAACCTCGTCCCCAGCGCAACTTGCATCTTTTCTAACATCGTGACGGCGTCTCACCGACCCGATGTAAAAAAGAGGCAACAGGCACAGGGAACGAGGTTGCTACAACCCCCGTCCCCCTCCTTAAAATGGCCACCGCCACGGTTGATCGTCCATTAAGCATGCTGCCATCTCTAGAACTTCAGGTCGTACTCATCAAAGGAATGGATCACACGGCGTACGGGGGTTCATAATTGAATTGGTGTAGCCACATTTTAGACTTTTAATCTTTGTTATTTAAAAATTAACATGTATTAATTTTTTTATATAACTATTGTATTAAGTATTAAAAAAAATACAATAAAATATAATAAAATAAACCAAACCCCCGCTTTTCAATGACTTTACGACAAGATTAAAGACGCCGCTGCAGCTTCTAATACCATATTGCTGACAAACAGACAAAAATTATTATAGAGATTCTACAAATTCGACCGTCAAGTTTATTCATAGCGCTTTGTCCAGAATTATATCATACAACTAATATTAAAAACTAATATGGATTACTCATTGTGACCTGTGCGCATGTGTTTTTTCCAACAGCAAAATATTTAATGCCACACGTTGTAATTTTTATTTAAAAAAGAGTGACTAATTATTCAGTCACGGATTTGCACATTTTCGAATATCCCATATTGTGTTACCAGAAAATAACAATTGATTATCTTTTTTTAGGAACATACAACAAAATGACTAACAGTAAGTGAAATTTGCAGGCCTGGTAACAGACCATGCAACACGTTGCTTTCATGTACTCTCCTATCGTTAAATTGACTATTAGCGGCCACACACACAACCGCTGTCTTCAACAATTATTATAAACTTTAAATTACATAATAAACATAGAAGAAGCCACTAACATACGTATAAAGTCTCAATCTGAGTTGTCTACCTAGGGGGAGTTTGATCTATCATAAAGTAAGGAACATATTTTCTATGATTGTGGAAAGTTTATCTTTTCTTGGACATGATAGTTTAGTAGGCGACGTTTCGGAAGATCCTTCTCCCATCATCGAACAAAGTAAAATGATGTTGAGCATCTATTTATATAATTGCAGAGGATCGATATACGGTGAAGAGTTTGAGGGAGACATGATTTAAATTGTTCAAAAAGTGTGTTAACTTTTGCGAAAACGTTTACATCATGTGCCATGATATGCATTGTTCTATATAGTTGTTTTTATCTTCTGAAGAACAGTCATCATTCCTGGCGCATATATTTCTTTGCACCATTTATATAATTATAGCGCAAAGGTTTTCTCAGTGGTTTAAGAGTGGTTTAGAGGTTCTACTGCTAAAACAACTGATAATTAATAAATCAAGCGAAAATAAATAAATAAATAGATCAAAGGAAAAACAACATTTCCCAGTTTACAATAATCTATTCTCACAACCATCTATGTCACCCCTTTTTCTATTTTCTACAATTACAAGTTCGAATTGTGGAAGTCTTCCTCTTCCTGGAATTCTTCTTCACTGACTTTATATGCTCCATTGTCATCAAATTTAAATGCACTGTTTTGGCTTTGAAATTCTTCTTCTAAAAAAAAGTAAATCGTAGATTGTTACATTATACTGTTAAAAGTCGTCGCGGTTAAAATATAAGCTAAGTTAATCATTCCTTAACAGCACTTCCTAAATTCCTATGGTTTACTTCCTGACTTTGAGCACATGGCATAAATTCGAAAATAATTACGTGGTCAGCTAAACCTCCTGAATAATGTCATGTCGGCGGTATCACACTTTCTAAGAGATCACCACAGAACTATTTAGAGAAACGCGCTTCCTTGTGTAATAAAAGGGAAGGCCTGTTTAGTGTTTTAATACAGTGAAACAAATTCACAACGCTAATTTACAATCATTCCTTATCCTTATCTTGTCGCAAGGATAGCCAGTAACTTTGAAAATATAAAATAAAACAACGTCGCTGTGACGAGTATGTCAAATCAATCAAGTAACGTTTCTTTATGACGAGCAAACTAAACGACGAAAGGAAAAAACCGGTTTCTATAAACAGATCCATCAAATCGCTACGTAGTTAATCACATTCACAGAAACTTTACCTCCATCAAACTCTTCAGATTCCTCGAAGTTATTTTCATCTTCAATCAAATCTTTCATATCGAATATTTCATATTTGATTTTTATTCCACAGCCTGCTAAATTATCATTATCGATGTATAAACTTCTTCTCGTCTGTTTGAAGCCATACAACAACAAGTCTTTCTCTGTGAACGCAGCCCACTTGTATTCTTCGCCTTTTTGTTGCCACACATCCCAAATACTGTCTAGCATTGCATGATGACCCCAAAACTCAGGAGCACTTGAAGCAAAAACTGTTTGCATATGGCCACCTGTAGATTAAAAGAAATGGTAACAAGAATACAACACAATTCACAATATACCATAAGAGTTGGCTCGACCCCCGTCACCACACTGTTTTATAAGAGTCAAGCCGAGCCAAATTAAGGTCAAATCTTGGCACGACTTCAATAAGCAGTTTTAAAACGCCATGCGCATGTTTAAGCACGCCGTTTGGTTTCATACAGTCAAGTTAAGTCGTGCCAAGGCGTGTGACACAGCTAAGTCAATTGTGCGGTACCGCTCAGTTCGGCACGGCTAGATATTTGTTTTATAAGCTGTGCGGAGTCAAACTCAGTCCACATTTTGTGCCTCATCACGGCACAGCTTATATAATTGATTTAACCTGCAATGATTAAACGAAAAGTAAAATGTTTTACTGTTTCAAAAATATGCTACATCTTTATCTTCCAAGTTTAGCATTTACCTGCCTAAAAACCGCCACTCACGTATTTTTTTAGCTTTTGTTTGATTAAGATTACTTGAATCTCAAAGAAAAATCATTACCTTCTTACAGAATGAAAAAAGAAACTTTTGCCAAATTCAGTTTTTTTTTACTTTGTCTGCACTACGTTGCACTACACATATTACGTCCTACATTCTGATTAAAGTAACAACTTACCAACGCAGTTGTGAACTTTATTGTGATAGCTTGAACGAATTATCAAATCGAATTTATAAAATTGATGTGGACTGAATCTAAGATTCTTTTTAACTAATTTGTAGGACGGAGGAGTACATGTGAATCGTCGTCGTAAACACTTTATGTATTGCATACAATGTCTCATACATTTTTTATTTTCACTGCATGTTTCACTGACAATGTTTCGAGTGTCTTCATATAGCGGTGGTTGCCAAGAGCCCAGCTGAAAGTGTCCGTTCATCACACAATATCCGTTTCCATAAGTGCCATTTCCACCAAAGCCACCAACATTTCTCCAAATATGATATGAAGGTGTGACGTTCCAAGCAACCGAACTAAATTTTGCCCAATTCCAGACAGGTATAGTCACGCGACAATCTACTGTTTGTAGGAGATTTTCATATCCCAATAGATAACTAGAATTAAAAAACAAAATGCCCTACATTTATAACGAGACTTATATATTTCATATATTCTTGTTATCTAATCCGCTGCTGACTTATCTACAATTCCACCAAAGCTTGTGAAAAGTATCTCTACTAAAAAAAAGCAACTCTTACTTTCGATGCCATGGAAAGAATTGACTGGCGTTGTGAATTCCTTTGTAGAAGTAATGCTTATGAATATGGCAGTACTTCTCATAAGCGTATTTATGCTGTCTGCTGGTTGACACTTTTTTATACGTTGCTATGTATCGTTCCCTTTCTGCGAATGTCAAACTGGAGAACTCCTTGCGAACTCGGTAACAGTTTACAAGTTTACCATCAAAACATTCACAAACTCTTCCGCATTCGTCTTTGACATGGCTACCTTCTTTACAGCTTGGCAATTCTATGGATTTTGATTTTAGATAAATAAAATAAAAAATCCACCGAAAAATTAAAAGAAATTCCTTTTTATTATATTCGTTTGCTGCCAGTTGTCACGTAATAAGGATCAATTGATGCGGATTGTCAAAAGTCAGACAAAACCGCTTCAAACTTTACCGTTTTTGATCTTAATTTTTTTTACCGTTGTTAATCGTGTTGTCAAATGTGGTTATTCTTATGACGGACAAAAAGATCTATTTAGCCAATAACATTTATTTAACAAAAATGACTCATGTCGATTAGCAATAAAACACACGTGCTTTCATGAATATGATAACGCTATATTAAAATTTTTTGATGCCCGCAAATACTTTTTATTTCTAATCATTACTAACTTTATTAAAAACTGCTATTACATATATTCGTGGGCGATAAATGACTATCGCACCTTTGATTTTTTGTAAAGTAGGCTCGTCAAAATGTGAACAAAAAAATATGCAAGCACTCAATAAAAAGAAAACAGAAAGTTCTTTTTTTCTGATCACTTTGTGTCACTTTGCCTTATTTTTAAAATTGTTTTGACTATGTTGTTATATGGATGCAAATTTTTTTATTTTATTTTAAGTGATAGCTAAAACGAAGTTTACTAATCAGGCCTGTAGCACCCATGGGACATAGAGGGGGAAATTACCCCGCCAAATTTTTTTTATCCCCATTGACGATCACAACCAACAATAAGATCATATAAACTCATGAAGTTTTCCAAATCTTAAGGCTAACCATGGTAGCACGGAGGAGGATATACTAAGATTGCAAAGCCCCCCCTCTCCCCCCCTCTCCCCCGACCCATTTTTTAAAGAAACAAAATTTCTTTAACAGAAAACAGTTGTATTACCTTTGACAAATGGTAATCTCCTGAGCAATCCTGCATTAGATTTTGTGTTAATGACATCGGTGTTATCTATATCTCCAACTATTAGTTTTTTAGAATGACCAACATTCACAACAAAAATCTTCTGACATTTTTGTACGAGCTAAATTGCGTTAATGTCTGTGCATCCTGGACTCGAAGTTGTTTATCGGAAAAAAGCAAAATAGTGAATTTATCTTCAGGGAAGCTTTGTATATCATAACGCTCAGCAATTCGTAATACACTGTGCATGGAATATCGATGTGGTGTGATGCAACAGATCTAAACATATGTAGAGTGGTGGTATGTTTTTAAACAAAGTTTTACAGTGACACTGAACAAGAGAATTTTTTTTGCAGAGACTATTGCATCGTACTGAAAAATAAATAAAAAAATATTCAAAATATAAGAAAAAAAAACAAGAAAAACTTAAGGCCGAACATCTGTAAATAAAAAGAACGGCTGAAATCAAATTTCCTGTTAGTTGTACTTAAGTTTAAAACATTCAGATTTAAAACATTTGATCAAAACAAAACGATATGTTATCCTTATGGAGTTAAAGGAGCTACGAAACGGCTGTTGGTTTTTGACTTTAGTGACTTACACGAAAGTCGAGATAATGGCGGTGGAAAGTTTAAGATCACTGAGGACAAAAACAACAACTTAAATCAACTTAAATATTATATTGCGCATTCAAAATTATAACTGAAAATGACAGAACAGTTCCCTACATTTATTGGATATCCATGATTTATTCGATATAAGTAATTAACTTGCTTTTAACTCAAACTTTCTAATGAAAGAAACTTCAAACCTTTTGAACTAGCTAGCTAGCTATATCCTTCGAAATTTTACATAGAAACATATAAGTTTATTGTAGACGAAGCTAGTCTAAGCGACAACAATGACTTTAAAATATTTTGGAGGTATTAATTATTTTCTTAAAGCTAGTAACATAACATTTTTTTAACAAATACAGCTCCTCGTGTTGTCTCTGTTCCCTCGTCAAAACCATTTACTGATATTTAATATATTTAACAGACCGTAGCTTATTTTGCCGCCAAAAAGAATACTGAAGGAAAGTTTTTTTTTTTTAGAAAATAAAAATAAAAATTGTAGCAAGTGCATCATAAAAAATAATTATTCATAAACAAGTTGTCTAGACGTCTATGTGGTTCTAAAGTGTGTATAATTCCTTGCACCTTGACCTTTGAGTGGTCTGTTTATTACACGCAATTCTTCGGAAATTGCGGGGATCGAGTTTATTGAATCGTTTCGTAGCCCCTTGAAGTTCTTTAAAAGTTAAGCAGATTGCCAGGAAAAAGAAAAACAATTAATACGATACTTAAAAATGGTTTAACTTACTTCAGTTTGTTTATCAAACACTGTCTGCTTTGGAATTTCAAAATCTTTTCTTTTAATCCATTTGTTGTGTATAGTGATAATCGATGGTGGAGCAATGACGTTCGTTTCAAAACTTGAGCAATGTGATGTTGTGTTTTAGCTTGATAGGTTTACTAACATCGACAACAATGATAATATTTGTCCTTCTTGGAATTTGGTCTAGAATTAGAAAATAAATTTTAGAAGTAAAGCAACGGGAGAAGGATCCTCACCAGCGGTATGTTTCAAGACTAGTCGTTAAGCACGTGAAAAAAACCATGGTTTCTTTCATCGTACATATCATCGCTATTTCGTGCATTCTTAGCACCAATACAGATTCGACTACCATTTTGGAACGGAATACGAGTATTAATTTAGAGACTTAAAAAGTTGGATATTCATAGGATTTCCCTTTGAAATTAAAACGTATAAAAGATTTGTACAGAAAATCTCTCACAACCAAAAACGATAGGCACAATTTCCTTATTCAGTTTCCCGTATATAAAAAAGAGGCCGTTTGAAAACGAGGCAAATGCTAAGAACATTTTCAGACGAACCATCTCTGATGCACTGATGCATTACTTGTCATTAAACTGTCCCTCCCTATAATTGACAATAATGTATAGTAAAAGTACAATGGATAGCACTAATGGCTTATAAACTGTTAACCAGTCGCTGCAGAGAAAAGAGCGATCAAGGTTGTGATGTCATAAACCAGTAGAGAATATAACAGTAAAGGTTCGTTTAACTGAATGAAAAGAATTTCAATTACAATTTTTCGAACTCAATGAAAGCGTTCTTAAAAAGTTCTGCTCTAAAATTTCTAAACATTCTTTTGTGGCTTGCTGAGTGGTGCTTGCTGTGCAAATTTAACGAACAAATTATTCATCTACATACTTTTTACAGCGTTCAAATTCACAAAGTTTTTTCTTTTTTCTTCTTTTTTGCTTTGTTACAAAAAACCCGCGACAGGTCACGTGATCGATGTAAGCGAATAAATGCTTTAAAGGAGACATTGCGCTGTCAAATACTAAATGTTAGTATCAGTATGAAAGAGATATGTGTGAAAAATAGGTAACATTGGACAATTCATTTTACAAAAAAAACACCAATATCAAACAGAATACTAAAAGCCAGTATCTTGCTTAGAATTTGTTACCTGGTCTGGCGTATGCATAGATTTTTAAACAGAATTGTAGCTTCGAACTTTTTAATAAAACCTTCAAACATAAAAACTTCAAATTTTGGATCAAAAAACAATGTTTTTTTTTTAAATAAAACATAAAGGTAAAGTTCCCAGCAATGACAGTCCTGCTAGCTTTTTGCAACAGTAATATTCTTTCATTGCGGGAAAATAGTTTAGTTAGAACATAAAAACGCGCAAAAATTAATACGCGCGATAGTTCTTCAGTATACATAAAATAAACTCATCTTCATTTTATTTATAACTCAAAAAAACCTAGCAAGCGGCCAACTAGTAAAAGTTTCTTCACTTTTGATGTCACTTTAATAGAAAAGTTTCTTAAAGAGTTTCTTAAATTTGACGGGTCTATAACAAGGACATTCAATTAAAAACATTAAAAACTTGATTTCTAGTTTGTTGGTAGTAAATGGCATACAATCAATATTCTTATTAAAGTTAT